>JAEIFV010000232.1:0-405744 GCA_018904265.1 Lordiphosa collinella
TTAAGGTATTGCTAAAGCAACAAAAATGTATTTTATTTATTGTGGTATGAATGCATTAGCAATGCCTATACATATATGTGTAAATATGTATGCATACTCGCATCTATGTAAGTATGTGTGTGTGTGTAAAGTAGAATATGTCCTAGCAATTGCTTTTCGATCGCCAACGGCAGCAGTATTATTAGTAGATATTAAGATCTGGTTCCAATAACAAATATGCCCCTCAGTGTTTAGTTAGACGACGCTTTACTTTTACCTCAACAATCTTCCCCAATGTGTATGTGGGTGTGTGTGTGTGTGTGTTTGTGTGTGGATGAGTGTATGATGTGTGTGTGACTCTTGGAGCTACACAACGCACAATGCAGCTCCTGGCGCTGTGCTCCTTGCTATGTCCTAAGCTCTGTGTTGGCGCCGACCCGCTTTGCCCGATATTATTTCTGTATCTTTGGCTGTGTCAGCTCCTGTGCCACATCATCTAGCAGCTTGGTGACATGACCATTCCCATAGCCATTTGTCAGCAGCACCATTTGTTTGTGTGCACTGCCATTGGCCACCAACGTCGCCGTCGTCGTTGTCGTGCCATTCGCCATCGCTTTATATCCATTCTTTTTTTTTTTTAAGCCATTCATGACCATTGCGTGGGGCACTGCCATTGGTCTTGGAGTGGGAATGGCTGTAATTGGCCCGGCTGGAGCATACAAAGATCGTCATAGCATTAATGCTCTTGCAGTAGCCATTGGGTTTGGCATGTCCATTGGCCAGTAGTGCTGCTGCCGCAGCGGCTGCTGCATTCTTTTTCTGAAAAAAAAAAAAAAAAAACACAATCAGGAGAATTCGATTTTCTTAACAACAACCTAAAGCGTTGCAAAAAATTAAGTCAAAATATAAACTAAAACTGAACTGAATCTAAAACAACATTTACACTAGGACTGCGTTATGCGTTAATAGCCAGAAAACAGCTATTTTGTATGGAAAAAGAGCTGGGTTGTTAGCTATATTAACCATAACCCGCTCCAGGTAAATAGCCTTAACAGAACCGTTTGTGTTCGGGGGTCTATTACACGGTGTGACAAAAAAAAATCAAAACAAAACTTCTGGGATGGGACGTAGCGTAGGTTGTAGATATGGTTCAGTAGATTTTTGTGGCATACTAAAATTTTTTAGTGCACATCGAAATTTTGAATAACGGTAAAAAAGCCTTTTTTTCGCACAAGCACTCACTTATACGCCCATAACTTTGTCATATATCAAATGATTTTTATTTTCTTACCGGTTTTGGAAAGAAGAAATTTAGGTCTTTAAAGATACCATATACGACTGATCAGGATTCATTTCTTATCTTGGAGTATTTGCTACGTAAACCATTTTTGATTGGTTTTTTTCCCATTTTTTGTCTTTGGTGACGTTTTTGAACACTGTTTGGTTAGAAACCCCCAATATTTGTTTTATTGTTTAAGAACAACACATCTTCACGGTTAGAACGTACGCCTATTTTCTAAAATCGGTCAATAATTAGCAAAGTTATTAAAGTTTTTCGGATAACGAAATTTTCGCAATATGGTGATGAGTCGCGCCATTATAGCACTGTCGACCGTAAAATTGTTGAGTTTTTAGAGTAAATTATTAAATAATTTTTTTTTTAGAATAAGTATTGTATAGCCATGTCCGTCTGTCCGTCAGTCTGTCCACTTGTCTGTCTGTCCGTCCGTCTGCCAGTCCGTCTGTCCATATTAATAAATAGATCTCAGAGATGGTAAGAGATAGAGGTTTGACATGTATGGAACATAAGCTTCATATGCTTACAGGCAGATCAAGCTTACTTTCAATTATTGCCACGCCCCCTCCCGCCCCCGAAATTTAGAAAAAACGTCATATCTTCGGCAGTTTTATAGATAGAAGGTTCGTACTTTTTGAACATATTTAGTAATCGGGATTCTTTATCGGTCCACCAAAGGATTGGTAAAGATCGGACGAACGATAGTCAAGATATAAGCGAAACAAACTTCTCTGCTGCAGCGCAGTAGCAGCATTGCTTTCAGCAGCTACTGCAACATCTAAATTTACACTGAGCATACACTTTTGTGGGTAAAGAGTGTATTATAGTCGGGCTTCCCCAACTTTCCTTCTTGTTTTAGTTAGACTTTTTAAGGTTTTTTTCCTAAAAAGTTAAATAACTCAACCAAATATTACTCGATTTTAATAAACTAAGTTGCAGAAGACGCAAAATTAAATGTTTTTTGAAACTGCATACCAAAATTAAGTAGTTTTATATAAATTTGACCTATTCATTTTCATTTAAAGTACGGTGAAGTCGCAAAAAACTAAAAAATTCGATTTGTTTTTCATGTAGCTCCCCCAATTTTTATCCGAGATTGCAATGTAATACACCGTTGGAAAGGTGTTACATTTCTCTTTCCAAAGACGCATT
This sequence comes from Lordiphosa collinella, assembly GCA_018904265.1. Classification (NCBI taxonomy): domain Eukaryota; kingdom Metazoa; phylum Arthropoda; class Insecta; order Diptera; family Drosophilidae; genus Lordiphosa; species Lordiphosa collinella. The sequence goes on from JAEIFV010000232.1 coordinate 2,429, forward strand.
GCAAACTATTATAAGATGCCTAGTTTAAGAAATATGAATTTTTAATTATATCAACCTCGAAAAGACGGACTTTTAACCGTTATTCCAAATTTTGATGTGCACGAAAAATTTGTGGTATGCCACAATGTTAATTTACTTAATTTTTTTTTTTTTTTAAATACTTCCAGTGGCCTTGGAACACTAATTGTAATCAGTAGCGGATCTAGGGGGCTGGAACGTTTCGGACTTGCTTTATTTCAACTAAAACTAATGCCGAGAACTATGGACAGTTATTGGAAAGAGTACTTGTTGAATTTGGAAATAGCCTTTATGAGAATAATTGGAGATTCACAATGCATCCACTACAAAAGCTTTTCTTTCATCCAAAAGTATTCCGGTCTTGGAGTGGTTTGCGATTAGCCCGGGCTTAAATCCCATTAGGAACCTCTGGGGAAACCTAACCTACAGAGTTTTTAAGAACGGTCGACAGTTTGAGATACTCAAGCAACTTAGGCACGATAAGGTTGCAGAGTAGGAACAAGACTCTTCAAATATTGGTAGATTTCATGGCTGATCGCCTTAAGAAGTTATGGAGTTATAAAGTCAAATGTAAAGCACATTAACAAATAAATAATAAAGAAAAGGGTAAAATTCCTACACATTTAAATAATATAAGCAAAAAAATGCAAAATGCACTTATACTTAATTCATAAGATTTTGTGTGGTGTGTCACACACCGAACCGGAACCGGTCACACACCGAACCGGAAGTTTGGTCGAAATCGGACATCTATATAGTATAGCTGTCATAGAAAAGTTTAGTCTGAAAAGTAGTCTTAGTTTGAAAAACTTTTTTGTTTTCCATGGAAATGACCTTAAAATCGGCTTTTATTTATTTGTTATGCTTTCACACAATTCTACAAAGTTTTGTCAAAGTCGGATGACTATAGCATATAGCTCCCATAGGAACGATCGCTCGAAAAACTAGTTCTAGTGAGAAAAACTTTTTGTTTTTAGGGGAAACGCCCTTGTCATTGGCAAATACTTATTTAATAAATATTTACACAATTCTACAAAGTTATGTCAAAATCGGATGACTGTAGCATATAACTGCAGTAGAATGATCGGTCGAAAAAGAAGTTCTAGTAAGAAAACCCTTTTTTTTCAATGGGATCGCCTCCAAATTTCTTAATTAACAGATTGATATGCTTTTCCATGAATCTACTAAGTTTGGTCGAAATCGGACATCTATATAGTATAGCTCTCATAGAAAAGTACGCTCCTAAAAGTAGTCTTAGTTAGAAAAACTTTTTTGTTTTCAATGGAAGCTGCAAGGGTATACAAAACTTCGGCCGAGCCGAAGTTAGCTTTTCTTTTTTTTTTTATTTAACTTAATCGGAGGTGTCCCACAAATCTCTTTCAACCAAATTCCAACCCAAAACCAATTCTCGGTGTCCTAGAAATCTCTTTCGGTTGGTTTCAAAGCTCTCGTTTTTTGTTAGGAGATTTGGAGAAATCAACCAAAGCCAATTCACAAACCAACCAAACCGACTTCGCGGACCTACGCAAACTTAGCGAACTTTGCAAAGACACAAACAGGGCTGGCAAATCTGAAACCATCAATATCGGGGGTGTCCTGGAAATCTCTAAAGATTTTGTATTCGGTTGGTTTGCAAATCGCTCGAAAAATCCGTCGGTGTCCCAGAACTTCAATAGATTTCATTTTCTTAGTGGGAAAGAGAATTGGTCCAATTGGGTTCAAAATAATTGTCCATCTCACAAAACAGGGCTGCATTACGCTCAAAAAAATTTCCCTTATATTAGTTTTGAATTAAAATGATGTTAAACGGAAATCTGTTAGCTGTGACATAAGTTTTATGATTCATGCTAATATTATAACTTAAATTAAAGTCGCGTTACCCAAAATTAAAATGAAAAATTTAAAAATATTTTCGCGCCATTCATAAAGCAACACTTTCCAGCCCTTGGCTCATTTGTTGTTGACAAAATTCCCATGCGGCGCTACTGAGGAGGCAGATGGCGCCACTGGTTCGACGGTTTTGGCCGATATGGCAGCCTTCGGTTGTTTTTGCGAAAAATTATTAAAAAGCATATTTCAATATTAAATCAAATAAATCATGTTATTTATTTGATGCAGCCTATCCAGTAAAATAATGTAGTTTAGATTTCCAAAACTAGTTTTATCAAAATAGTTTTAGCGGTGAATTTAGCAAAATCTCTAACCAAATCACTAGAGATTTGAAACCAACCGAAAGAAATTTCTGGGACACCGAGAATTGGTCTTGGGTTGGAATTTGGTTGGAACAGATGTCTGTATAGCACCGCCGTATAGCAATGAACAAGAACTGTTATCAACTATTTGCGAGCGACGCAGCCCTGTTTTTGTAGTTGGCCCATAATCTTATATACACACCTTCTAAAAAGACTTTCTAGTAAGAAAATGAAATCACTCGAAGATCTGGGACACCGACGGATTTTTCGAGCGATTTGCAAACCACATTCCAGGTATCCTCAAATCGTGGTCCTTAAAACGTTTGCGTAGGTCGTCGTCGGCGGGGTATTTGAGGCATTGTTTTAGTTTTTATTGGCGGATGTAATAGACAAGAATCGGGTGCCAAGCCCGAAGTAACGCCCCCTATTTGTCCCAGGGTAGGATCGCCGCTCACGTTAGCCAGCAGCTTTGCGGATGCATCGCTATGTTACCAGGGGTTACCACGTGGAGGTGTGAGTCGACTTGAGACGCAGTAAGCTACATACGCCCCATAATCACAGGAGAGTTCTTGTCTTCCGAAGAAGCCGTAGGAATGTTCGGTCGAAAAACTAGTTTTAGCGAGTAAAACTTTTTGACAAGCTTTTCATGATTCAAAAAAAATTATTTTGAAATCGGACATCTATATATTATAGCTGTCATATAAAAGTAAGGTCTTAGGCCCGATTTCACATCTTCTCGATAGCTGCTATGTGACAGATAAGCCGAGAATATACTTTCAGCCCTTAGATAAAACATCTTATTTGTTTTCAATGGATATGTCCTTAAAATTGACATTTCTTTATTTTGTACGCTTTCACACAATTCTACAAAGTTTTGTCAAAATCGGATGACTATAGCCATAGGAAAGATCAGTCGAACAACTAGTTCTAGTGAGAAAAACTTTTTAATTTTAAGTGCTTGCGTCTTCAAACTTGCAGGATATTAATATTATCTGTTTTCGCACGATTTTAAAGAATATCGGATTAATATATCGAAATCTGTCATATAAAAACTGGTCACAAAAGAGACGCCATCTATTGGTCAGTTTGGGAAATCACTCAGGTGGCAGAGTTCGAAGCGAAAATTAAATTGTTATGTGAAAATCACTTAGCTCCTTTGTTTATATAAATTATTCGAGCTCCTTGCAGCCTCGGCGGTGCCAAAGTTAGCTTTCCTCTATTTTTTTGAAATGTTTCCAGGATTCGAGCCTGAACCTAGGCCTGTTGACCTACTGGAGCCGTTCCACGGTTCCGAGCCTCAAAATAAATCTCTTCCAAATATTGAGAGGTTTACAGCTCTGATCATTACGCAATAATCTGCAACGATTTGGATGTATTTGTTGATTTTTTTTTCGTTTTCAGCATTCAACTTTCACTTGCGTCGCAACGCGCAACGGATGCTGTGGGTCACCGTCGACTGTCGACGCTGGGCACATTAAAGACGGTCGTTAAACGGCTTCGTTTTGGCATTTTTTTTTTTTTTTTGGTTTGTTGGGCTCGACACCCAAATTCCCAAAGACCCACTTGACGAAATCTTGTTAATGAATTTGGACCACAACGTCGCAGGTGCTGCGCTGCCGCAGCCGCTGTCGATGATATAAGCGCTTCGGTTTTCGTTTTCATTAACACAGACCGGAATCTGGAACGTGGACGCTTTAATTGTGCTCTTAAGAAACGCTTTTGGGCAACGTGGGAAGGCCTGCCCCAGCCCCTCGAATCGTACATTAATAGTGATAAAGTAGGCTTTCTTTGTAATGGGCCATAAAGTCTCTAATTTGAGCAACGCCCAAAGTGCCTCTCATTTCCGGACTTACCATCAGACGGCTTTTGTAGGCTGCCTTGTAGAACTCATTGAACAGGAAGAAGAACATGACGGCATGCATGCCGATCCACCAGACAAAGGCCTTGGGGTAGTTGCAGTCGATGAAGAGCAGTTGGAATGCGTGCACCATGATTAGAATGAACTGGACCTGCAGTGGTGGAGATGGAATACCAGGTTAAATGCTACCAACTGACGCCCAGTGACTGTTCATTACCATTTGCAGGGTGGTCAGGTACTTCTTCCACCAGAGGTACTTCTGGTATTGTGGACCCATGGCCGAGAACATATAGTAGGTGTACATCACAATGTGAACGAATGTATTGAGCAGGCCGAAGAAGGTGCTGTGGCCACCTGAATTGAATGAAAGATGCACTCACTCGCAGGTGGAACAACATGGTCAGCTCAGTGCGAGGTACATACCTGGCGTGAATTTAACTCCAAACCACACCGACATGGGCATACAACCGTGATGGATGACATGCAGCGTTGTTACCTGGCTGGTCTTCTTGCGCAACACGAAGAAAATCTGTGGCGACACATAAAAGGTTGATTTATGAAGGCAATCATTATTAAGCATGGGCGCCAATTTCAATGCTCAGGCGGCTACACTTTTGAAGTCTCTGTTTCGGTACTCACCGTATCCATGAACTCTGTGAACTTGGAAAAGTAATACCACCAGCAGGCATGGACCATCTGATAAAGTGGGGCAAGCAGAGTGGAGGGAAGAGAATTACATATTAATTAGCTTGACTTTGACTTACATAAAGGGAAGAATATTTTTCGGCATTCATTTCAACTGGATTTGCAAATACCCTAACCCAAAGACAATGTTGTTTAAATTCCAACTTTTTTAAATTGAGAATAATTTAAATCTTTAAATTTTTCTTGGTATCATAACAGTAAGTAAGACGGAACCAGTTGACTGATTTATAAAGTAACGATTATGTTGCACAAATGTGAAGTACAAAACTATTTATTGTAATACCCTTATAGGTCCCTTAGGTTAGAAGCACCGCCAAGAGTTGAGATAAGCTCAACCTTCGCCCTTTATCTTTTCCATTTTTCTACCTTTTTCTAAATTATACTGCCAAAAACTTTGTTTTGTTGTGATTATACTATCACAGTTCTGGTACTCTGTCATTTGAATGTCAAAAGTAAGGAAAGTATGATTGATCAGAAAACAGAAATATGTGTCTACACTTTGATAATGTCAAATAAAAAAAGACCGGAAATTTGACTTTTGTTTAACAAAAAACTTCTCGGCCTCGTTCCTTTTCTATAATTTTTTTGTATATTTTTTCACAAAATTCTTACATATTTTCTACCACTTTTTATCTATTTTAAGCTAGCTTCCCCTTTTGAATAGCTCCAAAACTGTTTTTAAGCATCACGGAGAAAAAGGATAAAAAAGATGGTTTTGGTATCCCTTTGCAGTGGATATAAAAATATCTAGAATCGGAATATTAAAATATCCTTTTAATGTTAAATTGATACTAGATTTTCATCTAAAGGAGCTGAAAAGCCAAAAGATATAATAATATCAAAATGGCTTGTAATTAGTATCTAGTCCAAGTGGGTCTGTTTCTTTTTTCTGTGTGGGAGTCTCAACATCAAAATTCAAGTTTATAGTGGAAAATATTTAGCAAATCTTCAAGGCAAAGTGAGAGATGAGCTTTTTCTGCTTTCTAACTTCGCAGCTAATGCACTAGATATGATAGTGCCGGCTGCATACAAGCAAGATGTTTGATGTGAGATCGCACCCAGAGCTTCTGCGGAATAGTCACAAACCTTTACCAATATGCTATAGCCTTAACTAAATATTGGGAGAAAACTGGTACCTAAATTACATTTTGTTTACTACCAGACCATTAAGCGAACGGTACACCCCGAGAAATGTATCACGAATAGGCAAGACTGAAAACGGATTGAATTAAAAATGTTTTTTCTTAATCCTTAGTACTTAAAGTGCTTCATTTAATTTTTCAGTATTTTCTCTTGGATGGAAATTAAATTTCATCATACCAAACATCTTGATATCAAGCACGATCGTCCCGATCTCATGTGTCGGCAAAGATATGCCCTTACGGGTTTTTTAAAACTAAAATCCTAATCATTTCCGATTGTACCGATTAGTGTTTTAATAGTAAAAATTTGCCTTGAGTTCAACCAAAGATTCTAGAAACATAAAGAAGTGTAACGGCCATAGATGTCACGCCAAATTTGTAGCATGTACTGTTATTTTTAAATTTGAGTACTGAGTGTGTGTTCATTTGTTAGACCGAACTCAGTTCTTTAAGTTCAGTGATCACAGTTTGGGGCGATACAGACAAAAAAAGCATTTTTTCTTTGATCTCAACTAATTTTAGAAAGCAATCTGAGGAATTATTTATACCTAAAATCGTGCTTGTTTATATCAGGGACAGGGCTGCAAACCTCCTAAAATTAAGGAGGCGTTCACTCCGGGGTTCGAGCCCGGTTCCTGTTAACGGAGCGGGTTCAGAAGGTCGCTGAACCCGGGTTCAGGTTCGAACCAGGGTCTAGTAAGCAAGTTTTTTTTATTTGGAAATCATATATATAAATTAACAGAAAATAAAACATTAAATTTAAAAAAAAAGCTTAGAGTCTTTATGATTTAAACTTAATGTTTGATGCCCTATGTCCCGCGAGGGATCGGAACTAGAAGAAGAAAAAGAAGATTTGAGCTTAGTTTAAGTGATTTATTAATACGCCTTCCAGTCAATACTGGCTCTTTGGCTGGATAAAACAAACATATTTTGCAATGATAGTTTTCCCAAGTCTTTAAAACATTCCAAATTTGGGGCAATCTTTGAAATCCGTCATTATTTTCTAGATTTCTAGAAATGGAATGATTAGCTAATTCCATTTCTTCTTCATGAACATAGTAAAGAATCATTTCTGCTTTCGTTTATTAATTCCTTTTTGAAGATTATTCAAGCGCTCTTGTAATTCTACAGAACTTTTACAAATTGAATGCAACAACTTACATAAATTTTCAACCGAATCCCACTCTGATGTCTTTAGGTGTACAATGTACACTGTACATAAATATCTCTGGCAATAAGGCAAAACAGCATAGCTCGAGTTATGTCAAAATATTGACATGAGATATTAACACCAACGGCTTCCTCGGGCCAAATTCTATATTGTGTCAAATTTTCACGCCAATCGGATGAAAGGTTACAAAGATTTAACGGAAAAACAAAACAACACAAATCTTCAAAAGTCCTAATAAGTTAAGTAAGTCAAAATAATAAAATGAAAATTTGTTTTTTTTTTTAAATATCTGTCTACTTCAAGATATATCTGAAAAAATTTCCTCTTTACGGCCAATCACGTTTTTCACAAATTCATGAAAAGTTCAGAATTGCTTTCCTGAAAAATAGAAAAAACGCACTTTTTTGTACCGAACCCTTTTTTATTTTTTTTTGCTGGGAAATAAGAAGGGGGTATTGCTGCTTGGCAAACATTTTTTCGACTTTTTTTCATGTTTTTATAGCATGGATATTTGAGAATATCGTCCTAAAAGGATTTTTGTGACCCGATTTTCCCAGCAACTGCAAACTTTAAACGCGCTTATCTCGAAACCACGTTTTTCGAGCTGGCTGCACAATGGACTCCCGTCATCTCATTAGTGAGTTTCAAGTACTGATACCAACAAGACGTATGCCAATTTCTATTTATTTAAGCAAGCTAGGTGGCTAATTAAAACTTGAGAAGTCTAAAAACGTAAAAATCCAATTGAATCTGGTTTTACAGTATAGAACAATAGTCTCGCTGGAATGTTTGTTATAAAAACCTTAACAGTTTCTCTATTAAGCAAACAATAAATATTTTGGTATTTATAAAAGGGAGCCAACCCCTTAAAAAATGCTTACAAGAAATTTTGGCATGTATGTTTGCTCTGGACGACGCGTCGTTCAGAAAACTTAACAATGGCCAACCAAAACAAAGATCAAACATACCGGGAAACCCTTAAGCTTAAAATAAAAATGGAATCAATTGGAAGTTTACGTTCATAGAATTCTCGAACACACTCTAACACCACTGCAATTGAACGCAATATCTTTGAGTCACTAAATTAAAAGAAATATTATACAAAAAGGTTTAAGAGACTCAAAATGGTCATCTTACCAAGTGTGACCGATACATCGATAGTGGAAAAAAGCATCGATGTTTCTAGCTTCGATGAAAACATCGATGTTACCATCGATGTTTCTCCAGCTCTACCTTCCAAGCAGCAATAAGTTTGCAGCAAACATTTTCAGACCTCTTACCGTTTTCAAATTTTCGAATTTCGCCCAAATTCTCGAAATTCCATTCATAAACGAAAGAGATCAAAGAGCTCGAGGGGAACTATTAAAATCCCAAAATTTTTAAAAATCCCATATTATATAATGAGCCGAACCTAACGGTTTACCTTTTAGTTCTGGCTCAGCATTTACAAAAGGAAGTCGCTTTGCATTTTGGTTTACTAGCTGGAATTAACGGCTTCGGACGGTTGGGTTGGACTGGTTTGAATAAAACTCAGCCAATAATTTGAATTAAGCTGGTTTTTTTCATTCCGAGCTATGTTCACCTAACTAAAGCCTATTTCCAACCAAAGAAATTATGTTTCTTTTCTTGAGAATAGCAGAATTGTAAGAAATGAAATTTGATATTATTTCGAAACTTTCAGCCAGCACTTTTTAATCTTATTCGAGAAAAGTGTTATTACTAATTTAAATTTAAAAAGGCGGCGCAAATTTGTTTGATATATAAAATTAGTCAGAATAAAAATTGTTTGTTTAGCATTCCGCTAATGAGTCAGGGGTTTATATGACGATGACAGTGCGTTTGCTCAGCGAATTGCTCTCCAGACGGTTGTTTCTTTTTTTGCTATGAATTCCAAAAAGTTCACGAGCGCTTGAAAATGAAGTCTCGAATTCAAAATAAACCTGATTTGGTAAACGTGTCATTGTGAATGTCAACCTAATTTGACAATTAAAACAAAATCCAGTTTTATTTTTCGATTCCAAAGACTTCTTTTGCAGCAGTTTTCGGAAACTAAATCCCAAAGGCTAAATTTTTAAAATTGTTATTAGAAAATTTCTCCGAATCTCAAAAGTTTGAATAAGTAAATTATAGAAAATAGGCTTATTGTCGGCCGTCCAAATAAATGTAACTGCTTAAAAACAGTTTGATTTGATGAATCGTCGACTCAGCAATAGAATCTTTAGGTATCGCTGCAATGGAAAACAAATTCCAAAAAGTAAAAGGGAAAAATACTTAATTAGATATACCAAAGGTAATCCTTCAGGCATTTAGAGTTGATCAAAAATTAGTTTAAAATTTTAACTCTTCAAATGAGAATAAGAGATTGTAGTGTAAACTTGTTCTTCTCACATTTATGCAATACCATTTTGTTACTTTAAGCTGATTGGCGCTTACTAAGGCTTTAGTGTTAATTATCTTATTAATTAGCATAATCTATCACATTTTTCAGATTCTTTGGCTTATTAAATTGTAATAAAAATACAAACAAATATGTGTGAAATAATTTTTTTTAGCAAAATACTGGTTATTGTATTTTTCAAACAAATCGCGATGGCAAGGCCAACTTCAGGAAAAAAAATTTCTGAATTGAACCTGTAAGCACTGCAATTTTAGACTCCTTTTTCTTCATTTACTATTTCAGTGGTGGCTTCATTATATCTATTGAATAGTACTTCAAATAGGGCTACTCAATTAAACTGTTTGCATGTTATCGAAAAGTAAAAGCTGTATAATAGTTATTCGATCTGTTAACACTTGTAAATAAGGAGCATTAAAAAGACGGCTTTATGCGGTATGCTTTTACATAGTTCTGATATTTCAGTTTCTGTTTCGGAGCCGTTAAGGTGTTGTTGTTTTTAAAGACTTTTTGTAAGGGTAAAACAATTTTAAATATTTTTCATTTTCCCAAAAATGTACATTTGACTCTGCTATTTGTAAGTCCTTCGGCAATTACTAAACAGTTTTTTAAAAACGAAAAATTGGTTTCCTTAGATTTCAATACTTTGGGTTAGGGTTTGCAATAAAATCGGCTCGGCCAACAATATGACTCATTCATAATGGACACATTCTATTGTGACTCAATTGATTAATTCTGTTAAGTCATTATCAAAAATTTCAATTGAAACATTCATGCACACGCTTCAGGGCAAAGAGATTTAAAAGTTCAATTCATTATCAAAAATTTTTTAAAAATAATAGGTCCAACAGTACAAACAGAGACAGAGAGAGAGAGAGAGAGAGAGTAAACTTTAGGGGGATGGACACATTCAATTATTTGATTAAAATTTAATTTGGACTGACAATTGTGTATTTTGGCATTAGATCAATTAGGGGTAAGGATTTTGATTCAGAGAGGGGCCAAAGTGCCTAGTGATAGATGAGATTGAAGTAAAGAATAGACTTAATCAAAATCGGGCACTTGTGCGTTTAGTAACACTGGGAACGTTGACAGTTATGTACGGCATACACATGCTCCAATCTGGGGTTAGGATCTCTGCGTGAGTGTGTGTGTGTGTTTGTTGTTAGTGTGGGTGTGTGTATGTACACCAAATTCCATTCATGAACCTTATAGAGTAACTACATAGGACCAACCCAAACTGAACACCCAGGCAAATTAAAGTGCTACACTAAAATTATCTCGTTATCGTTTTCGTTATCATTTAAGTTATCTTACGGCTCGTTGTGAGGTTAACACATACCCTTAATGTTCTAGGATTATTACTATAGTCGACTGGCTGACATCGGAAGCTATAATGTCCAGTTAGCCAACCGGAAATGCCTATCTGCAAATGTAGAGTACAAAAGTTGACTTTTATATCGATCTTCTGGTGTTGGCAGGTGAAGATTTGTGAGTGCATGATAGGTTGGGATTGACGTTGGCATCGGGTCGAGGTCGAGATCGAGGTTGGCTTCCATTTCTCCAAGGCTGTCGCTGTAGGGGGTGGGGGAGGGATTACTCACTCAGCTTGCGCTGTGGGCTATTTACACATGTGCATTGTTCGTTTGTTTTTGTTGGGTTAGTATGTAATAACGGCGTTTATTGTTGCTCAATATTAAGTAAAAAGCATAACTATGATTATGATTAATCAAAAAGCGATCAGTTTGCATAAATTAATCACCAGTTTTGGCTAGCATTTATATACAAAACAATTTGTTGTAGCACAAAACGCGATGGCGGCGCAAGTTCCCTAGGCGGATATTAGTTTGAACCAGCTACACATTTGCTTGGCACGTGTAGTAAAAGTAAAAGATACTTATGCAGGTATTTAGAAAATATATATGAAATAAACTAAAAGCTCAAATGGTTAATGCGGCAATTAAAGTAAAATGGTTTCGATTTGTGCAGAGCTAAAAATGTTTCCGAATAACTGCGAAATTTGTCTGTGGAGATTGCTTGGAAAATAGGGACTTCCTAAATGTATATTCTACCCTCACTTATACGCTCAGAAATCAGAAATGCTATGCATTCAGGACACTTACTCTCCTGGATGTGGCACTATCGGTGTAGTCCACTGGCTGGCAACGGAAGCTGTATGCACCCCACCAACCGCCCATTAAACACTAAAATAAATCAAATTAATTGCAAAAGAGAAAATAAAAACAGAAAACAAAAGTTAACAAAATGCGCCATGCGTTGGTAATAAGTAATTTCATCCAAAGTGGTCTCCAGCTCAGATTTCGATGACGACGACGACAACGACGATGCGATGATGAGGTGGTGGTGTTCAGAGAGAAAATGTGACTGGAAAGTAAAAATCAACCTACCTCATAGAAGAGCCACGCACTAAATACAACCTGTATGGCATTGTAGACGACTAGGGTGTTCTGTAGATGAAATGGCTTTCGATTCTCCATTAACCGTGGCCCCAGTACCTGAAATAGTAAAAAGTATGTAAATAATTTTAAAAATATATAAGATGGAGCGTGTTAATAAGCAAAATGCCCGCCATGTTTTGTAGAATCTGTGGTCCTTACAGGCGTGGGCAGCATATGCCCGAATCAGAGCTCCGGCACGCGAGTTCGAAGCAAAATTAAGCAATGGTTACTGTTCCAAATTTTGTATATAACTTTTTACATCGAGATCGACAAGAGCAAATTCGGTTCCTCAACACTTCTTGTAACAATGCGGCTACTACAAGTTTGAAAATCAGCTGTTCATTTACTGCAACCTTCAATTTTGTTTCGACGCAAAATGAGTGACATCTTTAAACACTTGCTGTGAAATATTTTCTTCGTAAAGCTATGTACTCAGACAAACTAAATCTAGACCTTGGTAAAAATACAACTTTTTACGCTGGCGTCCCAGCTAGGGGTACAGTGTGACTGCTCAACGCCAAATCAATAGTAAAATACCACCAAATATCAAACGGTCTTACTGCACTGGTTTTGTTTACCAAGTGTGATTTGAATACAATTAAATTGATTTAAGTAATAAAAGTGCAAGTGCTGGAGTATTTGGATGATATTTGGAGGGCAGAAGTCATGGGCAAACCCTTTGTTGTGTTTTATTTTGTTTTTTGCTGCAGGCTGCAGCCATTCTTGAATTCATTTAGCAAGGGTAACTTGCTAAATAATTGCAAACCATTTTTTTTTGCTTCTACCTAGCTAAACCTATAGCTAAAGCTATCAGCTTTTAGCCAGTCAAGGTTGCGACGCCACGCGTTTTTAGCTGGGTATGAGCTAAGGCATTTAGCTTGTCTGAGAACGGCTCAAGCTAAGAGGCCAGCTAAAACTTTTAGCAAGCGTTTAGCTACCGTTTTTATACCCTGTTCCCATTGAAAATGGGAAAAGGGAGATCATGAAGTTGTGCAAAAGTATGTAACAGGTAGAAGGAAGCATTTGCGGCCCTATAAAGTATATATATTCTTGATCAGCATCAACAGCCGAGTCCGTCCGTCCGTCTGTCCGTCTGACCGTATGAACGCGTCGATCTCAGAGACTATAAGAGATAGAGCCATGAATGTAGGTAGGTGTATACCCGATTCTAATCGAGTTTGTTTCAGATTTGGAAAATTCCTCCCCCTGCCCTTTTTAAGTGCAGAGCCACAATTTTTAGACCTTCCAAACTTTATATATATAAAGTAAGGCGCAAAATCTATCTATTCTGAAAAGATCAATAAGATCGGACAAAAAACACCGAAGTTATATACGAATCAATTTTGCTTGTTCGAGAGAGGGGGGGCCTTGCATTGTCAGTTACCGCGTTTGCGCGTGCGTGTGTGCGTTTGTTAGAGTGAGTGTGTATGTGTGAGTGTGTGTATATGTGTATGAAAACACAAGAATTCAAGGGAACAGGGTATTTCGACTGCAGCTCCCTTACTTATTTTTAGCTGTCTTTTATAGCTATTTTACTCTTTTCCATATTTAACTGTCGGTTGAGCTATGATTGGGCTTCAACAGTTGGCAACACTGGTGGTCTCTCTAACGTATCTAGTGCAGCGATGGTCACGCCTGGCCCATGGGGGCCGAGCAAATTCGCAATTTACACCGACACGAGCCGAACGCACGCCGAGGCTAGTGGCAAGGGTTTGCGTTGCTTTATTTTCGCACACCAATACACTCTTAATTTTTGGACTCGCTCTTCTTGAAAGACCCAGATCGTTTAGCCCGTGGTTTGCCCAAGATAAAAAAATCAATTTCATGCGTAATTGAGAGCAGCAAATCGAAACCGAAGCAGAATTGTGTTCGATTTCAATAAATAGTGAAACTGAGAACATGTCAGAATAGTCACTTTTGGTGACCGTTTTGCCCATTTCTGCGCAGTTTGACAGGCAACGCAAACTGCAAACTAAGTCAGATTAAAAAAATCACTGGCAGAAAATAATGTAATGTAAAATGGCTTGACACAGCCCCAAAGGGCCAAAGCCGAGCTCCGCTCAATCTATTGGCTTGGGCGCTTCTAATTTCCGCACAAGAGAAAGGGACCTACAGTTTAACGCCGAATCCGAAGCTTTTGTATGGCTAATTACTACAAAGCTGGCGCCAACAGCAGAGAGGGGCTGAAATTTTATTCAAAGAAAAAACTTTTCATTAGATGTTCCGAAGCGGGATCGAACCCACGGCCTCTTGCACAGCGGTCGCACACACTTACCGCTGAGCCACCCGGCCACCGGCAGAAAACAATAGTAATGTCAAAATCAGCACTCAGGGAATTTGAAGGGTGCTGAGCTGCTTTCTGGCATTAATTTTTACGAACGTGTGGCAGAGTCTGACTTAAGGCAGGGGGAGAGTTGTAAAATTTAAATAACTAACATATTGGGCATAGTTTTATATTTTTTTGGTTGCTCTGATTTCACTTCTGGCCATATTTTTTTGGTTATTTGACACGCCATATTTACAGCTCCCAAAGTTTCATAATTTATAGTTTATTGTAGTGGTTGACTCATGGCCTGACTGTGTTATCTTGATCTGGACTAATGTGTCGCCAGGTCGTATCACTAAAAAGTGTTATAAATACAAGTGTGACCACCAACCAACCATCAGGCAGACCATTTCCTTATCAGCACGCGACCCACAGGCCACAGCTTTTCCGAATGGAAATAACACTTGAGATGATTGCCAGCGATTAGTTGACCCAATTCAATAGGAACACCTGTTGGATTTAGAATTGGACTTACCTTAACCAGGTAGACGTACGTCATACACACAGCCAATGTGGGAAATGGTGATGACATCATGGGCCAGTCCTTGGTCCTTGAATCTGTGCAAAAAGGAAATAAAATAGAAAATGGAATTATGTAGCAAATCGTTTAAGCAAGTGACAAGTATCTGGCAGATAAAATGCACGGCTTGCGCTTATCATTTTCACATCGTTAGCGTTGGCCCTGTATGTCGCACGTTCAACTGACTGGCAATGGCAATGTCGCCATGGCGATGATGAAGACTGACACACTGATAATGAAGACGGGAGCACGTGCATGCTCTTGATACTTGATAATTACTTTAAATTCCTGCGCGAGCGCCTAACAATCAGTTAAGTGTATCTGCAACATTTCAAACTTCATTTCGCATTCGAATCAGCGCCAAAGGTATCTAAATTATGCATTTCGTTTTGTTTAGCTTAAACATTTATTTATGCATAACTTATGCAACATATTTAAGCGAATTGGGATTGCCCAAGATCTAATAATAAGTATAAACAAATATTTCCATATGTTATTTGGAAACAACGGGTGTTTTTTTAGCAGGTTTTTTTCTTACATGGCAAAACTCCAAAATTTAATCGATTAGCAAACAGCTGGCAGTGCTTTACAGCACACAGTTGCTTGCTTGCCAAATCGTTTACAAATTTTGGTTAGTTTTTTAACCAAAATTCAAGGGGAGGCCCCAAAAGCAACTGAAGATGGCGGTTGTGGTTTGAAAAGAATGAAAAATTGGGTAACAGTTTGGATTTGATGATAGTCGACTGAAATCACGACAGCTGGCAGACATGATCAAAAAGTTATGTACCAGATTGACTGAAAAGGTTGAATTATGAAACTAATTTTTGTTTGTTCATTCAAAGTCTGCGTATATGAATACACACACAACTCGGCACTAATCAATGCGAAATACACATCAAATTTTATAATTTTCGTTAGTTTGCCTACTTCTTCTACCAAAGCAACAACGATAAGTATGCGTAAGAGTTCTAGTTTCTAACACATCAAGTATGATTGAAATCAAACAACTATATTATAAAGCTGCCCGGGTGTGGCTCAGCGGCTGGTGTGCGCGACCGCTGTGCAAGAGGTCGTGGGTTCGATCCCGCACCCGGTCACCCCTCACTGCTGTTGGCGCCAGCTTTGTAGTAATTACCTGTAGGCTTCCCATTCTGCAGTTGATTCGGCGTTAAACTGATTGTCCCTTTCTTGGCGAAAATACAAAGCCAGAATTGAGAGAGCTCGGCTTTGGCCCATTTAACCAAAGAAGATATGTTCTATAATAAATAATATACCCTCCTCTAGGGTAAAAAAGAAATTGATTAGATAATAAAAAGAAATTGAAGACCTCTGACGTATTTGACAAATGGATTAATAAATCAATAAAACTAAAAAAGGGAAATGAAAATTAATTAAATTTTTACGAAATATTTTGCGGAATGTGAAAGAAAGACAGATAAGGCTTATTGTCTGCTGATTAAATTAGATAGAGTTTTGATTTGTTATTCAACTTTGGCGTCTTTTTAGTCAAGTTAAGTTTTCTTAACTTTGATTAGATGACAGACTATGTGGTGCAGTTGCACCTCCGATATTATGGACGCCCTTAAAATAATCTCATCTATTCACGCTCAACACAGGAAGCTATGTGTACATGTATAGTGGCTAAATACGAGTGTATGTCATGTTGAAACATAATTTTAGCACGTTTCTCGCCGTCAGCTGGAAGTTGTTTAACATTTGTCAATAGTGGGTGACTGGGTGTATGCGATACCGAGTACGTCAGTATCTATACATATAATTCATGTAGAGAAGCAGTAAATGTTGTATATAACGCACGTGACTGTCAGAAACAAAAGTTTCTCAAACATTTTTACTGTCATCAATAAAATTTGCCCATTTTTTAGCTGATTCTTTGTCCTCCACAAATTCCGCTTAGCCTGAAATTCTCCCTTACTCTTTAACTCATTCTCTCTTTTGGTCAATTAGTGACTTGGTGTCAAAAATTATACAATCATTTGTTAAGGCTTTGCCGTTTTGCAGAGAAATGCGAGAGAGAAACGCCACCAGACTTTTGGGACAAAGCTCACAAAATCAAGGTTACAGAAATTAACAGCCAAATCAACAAACAAACATTTTGTACATGTAAATACTGAAGAAAATAGATGGAGTCAAAAGTTCGCTTTAAGTCACAAATGGCATTCCAGTTACAAAAAAAAAACCAGTCTACTTTAATTCTTGAAAATTGAAACAAATGAAAATTGCTGCTTTACTAAATTGAAGCTCAGTTTTCTTTAATACACACAGGGATTTAGATCAAAAATTGTATGAGAACTTCGTAACCGCATGTTTCAGTGCTCTGAAACGCCTGGGTTCGATATATATGATTTCTTTTGTTATTCCGAAAGAAGTAAGTGAACCAAGCCAGTAGAATTTGGGTCTTAAAAGTGGTTGTAAATCGATGTCTTCACTGATTTTATGGAATATGGTGGAGCAGCAGCATATCAGAGCTTGTAATTATCATTCCCAATCTAATTTGCGAATTATCCATCGGAATTGGAAAGATATTGGGGAATTCTTTTGAAACCATTAATGAATCCCACAATCGCATAGAGAACGAGAAGGCTAAGCTAACTTCGGCTGTGCCAAAGTTTTAATACCCTTGCAAATGCTCGTTTTGATATAATGATATCGACCTAATTTGGCAGAATCTGTTTAAAAGCATACATCATTATTGATGTCCAAATTAAAAAACTGTTATATTGAACAACAAAAAAAAGTTTTTTTTTACTTTGACCCATTTTTAGACCGATCGTTCGTATGGGAGCTATAAGCTATTGTAACCCAATTTTGACAAAACTTTGTTAAATTATGTGAAAGCATATAAAACAAACAAATACCAAGTTTTAAGACGGAACCATTAAAAAAAAAATAATTTTTTTCACTAAGACCATTTTTCTGACCAATCTTTTGTATGGGAGCTATACCATATAGTTGTCCGATTTTCACCAAACTTAGCAAAATTATGAAAAAGCATAGAAAACCAATAAATACAAAGTTTTGAGATTTTAAATCAAGAAAAGTTTTTCTTACTAAAACTAGTTTTTCGACCGATTCCTAAGAGCTAATAGATATAAAGCCATGCTCCCATTTTCAGCTTACTTTTACGATTTGGACATGTAAACGGCATGAATTTGTTATTGAAATTGTTCAAGCATACATGTAAGTGCCATAAAGCTTTATGGTAACTAAAGGGTGATTTGTTTCGTGCTTTGTTTCACTGCCAAACATCTTCAGTTTGGTCTATAATTTAACCATGAATCGTCTTACAAACGAACAAGGCTTGAATTTTATTATCAAAATGCGTGCTCTGTTAAGAAAGTTCATCGCGCGCTTCTTCCATTTTATGGTCAGTTTAATCGACCCACTGAAGCGGCTATTCGGGCTATTGTGACTTAATTTCGTACCAAATTTACATTGTTGGACATTAAACCACCAACACGTTTACGTAGAGTGCGAACTGAAGAAAATATCGCAGCTGTATCGGCCAGTGTTAATGATGACCATCAATTATCGATTCGTCGACGTTCGCAGCAATTGGGCCTCTGTTACTCAACAACGTGGAAAATTTTGCGGAAGGATTTAGGTGTGAAGCCTTTCAAAATATAGCTGGTGCAAGAATTGAAGCCGAACGACCTACCGCAACGTAGAATTTTTGGTGAATGGGCTCTTGGAAAGTTGGCCGAAGATCCACTTTTTTACCGAAAAATTGAGTTCAGCGACGAAGCTCATTTTTGGCTCAATGGGTACGTAAATAAGCAGAATTGTCGATTTTGGAGTGAATATCAGCCAGAAGCATTGCAAGAGCTACCAATGCATCCAGAAAAAGTCGCAGTTTGGTGCGGTTTATGGGCTGGTGGCATCATTGGACCGTACTTCTTCAAAGATGATGCGAATCGTAACGTAACTGTGAATGGTGAGCGCTACAGTGAGATGATATCCAACTTTTTTTGCCCAAAATGCAAGAGCTTGACTTGCATGACATGTGGTTTCAACAAGACGGTGCCACACAGCACGCGCAACAATGGACTTATTGAGAGGCGAGTT
Source organism: Lordiphosa collinella (assembly GCA_018904265.1). Classification (NCBI taxonomy): domain Eukaryota; kingdom Metazoa; phylum Arthropoda; class Insecta; order Diptera; family Drosophilidae; genus Lordiphosa; species Lordiphosa collinella. The sequence continues at coordinate 21,298 of JAEIFV010000232.1, forward strand.
CGGTGAATAGCCAGCTTCAATTGTCGCATTGGAAGACAACATTGAAGCATTTACTCGTGAGATACCGGCCGTAATATTGGAAAGAGTAGGCCACGATTGGACTAATCGGATGGACCATTTGAGGCGCAGTCACGGAATTTTTAATATTTCATAATGTGCCTTTATGAACCCCTGAACCGAACCAAAACCGTGGTTCAGTTAGGTCCAAATAACCATATAATGCACCAAACCGGCGGTTCAAAAACTGTGTGAACCACTGAACCGAACCAGTACTTATTTTCGAGTGGTTTGCATCCCTGATTTACAGAGCATTTACATTAGTGTAAATATATCAACATTATTTTAGCAGACATGCTGCTCTGAAAAGTATGCAACATGTAAAATCAAACTTTTTAACTCTAATTTAATCTATGAGATATACATATATGTAGGTTTTCATACAGACGGACGGACAGACGGAAATGGCAATATCGACCCGGCCATTGATCCTGATCAAGAATATATATACTTTATGGGCTCGGAGATGCTTCCTTCTGCCTGTTACATACGCTTGCACGACCTTAGTGTACCCTTTTTACTCTACGAGTAACGGTTATAAGCATCGAGTTGAAGAACGCTAACATTGAAAACAAAAAGTTTGACTAAGACACATTGTACCATCTGGTAAATTTACGACTTATTAGCATGGTGCAGTAAAAAAAAGACTCAGTCTAAAATTTCAGTTCGAAAGCTTCAAAACCGATAGACTAATCAGCCTTAAAACAGCCAGAAGGACTGACAGAAGAACAATGCTTAATCGACTCAGTTTATGGTGTCGGAAATGACTATTTCTAAGCGTAGTTAGATTTTGGGCCAGATAATAATACCCTAACGATCCATCTAAGTTTAAGATCTCGTGTTACAAAAAAAACCCTATAGTCACTATTTCAGAACGGAACAATTTGTAATACTAGATCGATGCATTCTTTAGTAAAGACGCGTTTTGAAAATCTTAACCAAATTCAGAATATTATGACTTTGAGATGGGAAATAAGGCTGAAGTCAAGTTTAAAAATATCTATAAATGCCTCAACGCATCAAATAGCTTGAAGAATTCATTAACAAAAATGATCCCGAGAAGGTACAGGAATAAAAACTAATTGAACAATTCTAGTTGAATCTAACAGGCCTGTTCCGGTTTTCACATATTTCTTTGATTTCAAATGAAAACAAAATCGAACGATTTGGCTTTATAGTCTCAGAGGCACGCATGGAATACATTGACATTTTTTGAAATGGAAATTTACACTGGTAACTTCTTACATCTGTCAGTTGACGCTCTTTAAAATGTTTTGAATATAAAATAGTATAGTATGGTAGTTCGAATTTTCCGTTTACCAAATTGTTTCTGTTGACTACAATTTCACCTTAATCAACTGGTGAATCAAAACAACCCAATAAATAATCACTCAAAATAGTTGATGGTAGTTGAAAAGAGGTGTTTAAAATTTATTATTTAATGAACATTTTCCCAGCGTTTCATAAACAAGTGGAATCCAGAACAGCTTGAATAAACTTGAGTCATTTGGATGGCAATTGCAATGGCTATTCATAAAATTTAATTTTTTTTAAAAAATTTTTTAAGGGAAGCTAAATTGCTTAAAGTCTCTAAACAATAGTACAAAATTAACTTAAAGCCATTATTTTGACGCCTTTATGTACAAAATCGCCAATCAAGTAAATCTATCGAATTGTGAAAACTGAAACAGGTAACCAAATCGAGTTCGAGCAAATTGAGTGAATGTGAAAACCGGAACAGGCCTGAACACTTTTTTGAAATTTGAATTTCGATTGAGTTTTCTAAGACTTGATCAATACCTCTTAGTAGGAAAAACTATAGTAAGAACTTTTAAATTTTTGCGCAAAAACCTAGATAAATTAAAATTTGTTTGTACTTTACTTACCACTATGTGAGTCCATATATCTGTTTATGGTGTCGATGTATTTCATAATTAAGGCCATTGTGTTGCTGTGTAGTTGTTGCTGTTTTTGTGTTGTTTTTGTTTGTTTTTGTGGTGTCTTGTTGCTTCTGAATGTTGGTGGTACGTGTCTTTGCTAACAGATTATGAGGTTCTACCAGCTGGTTAGACGATTAACGCATTTTGTGAAATGCAACGAAATTTACAACTGCAAAGAAAGACAAAAAAGAGAAAAATATTATTAATTATTTATAAATAACTCGACTAGAGCAAAGTGTGGGCTCGTGATTTGGCACAATTTCATTAACCCAACAATGCACTCAATTTATGTCCCATTCCCAATTCGAGTGCGAATTGCCGACACAAGTTCCCTTATCAGTTGTCATTAAACTCAACCATACCCGGACTTGTAAATGAACAGATATTAAGTCTGGCCGGTTGGGAAAAAAATTGAGCCAGCAGCAGCAACTACGAAATGAGGTTAATAAACTAAAAGCAAAAGCAGCGAGTCAGCATGTGAGCGGCATATTTACATGTTGTTTATATTTGACGTTCTCGTTTACGGCATTCGGCTGTTATTTTCATTTATTTTTTGCGTACCAATTTTATTTGTGTTATTCTGCCGATAAGCGCAGACTTTGGCCTCCCCATACTCATATCATTAAACATACTGATAGTAAATCGATAAATTGAGGAAATATGAATATTTACATGGCAGCAGGCGTCAGCCATGTGCCAAGCGGCGGATGAGAAATATGTGAGAAATTTGTTATTTAAGCAAAAAGTTCAAGGACAGTCGAGCGGCAAATAAAGCAGGCTTCGGAGCACACTTAGCACCCGGGCATAAAGCACACAAATTTGGACAGTCACAAAGAGTGCAACAGACGCAACTGCTGCTGCTGCTGCTGGCACGTTCTCTATTCTCAAGCGGCAGCAGCAGCAGACAGACTTGGCATAGCAATTGCCAAATGTTGCCCAAAAGCGTCAAAGCTACTTTAAATAGAAAATGTTGGCTCAAATGAATAGCTCACACATACGTAAGTATGTATGTGCGGGTGTGAAATAGTCGACTAGGTGATACCCAAATGAAACCAATATACCCTTAGCACACTCTCGCTACGCTGACGTCAGTGGCACATTACTCATACGCCGCGTGGTATGCCACACAACAAAAGGCTGGCCGGTAAATATTTAATAATAAAGCTCACAGGAATCTCTACAAAGGGCGTGTAAACTATAATTATGCTAGCTACCCAAGAGGCATAACTTAATAACCCAACAATGCGCTCCAATAGAGAATAAAGCCATGGAAGGATAGACAAATATAATTAATAAAAGCGACTGGCGGTTGACCAAGTGTACAGTGGCTGTGGTTGTACATAGCTAGAAAGACCAGGGTAGAAGTGCTTCTTCATTATGTGGGTGCGCCAGGATATTATGCGTGTGTGTATGTGTAAATGTGTACCTGACATGCGCCACTCCAAATGCAGCCGGTTAGACATGGTTAAAAGAGCTTAGGGTACTCATAGTTGTATGGTACAAAACCATAAAATTTGTGAGTAATTGCTTCATGTGGGATTGGCATTTTGGTGAACTATATTACATTGATAAGGAACTGGAAGAAGCAATTCAATTGCTCAAAAATTCTAGAACATGTTCCAGAACTGACCAATTTTTGGCTACATTTGAGCAATTTATTAACGAGTGAGAACCACTGTTAGGGATAGGAAAAAACAATACAAGGCAACACTAAAGAATTTCTAGCTAAAAATATGAATTTTGTATTTTTGGAGACATTTTAAACCAGCGATGTGCCTCCAAAGCCCCCAGGGACCGAGCGCAATCGGCTATTTACACGCACACGAGCCGAGCGCATGCCGATGTCGGGCATATCAGCGTAAGCAAAGCTCTCTTTGCTTTCATTCGCTGCCCAGCCGTCGTTGAGGGCAGTTCAAAGCTGGGCTGTGTCGCTTTAATAACGCACACCAATACACTCTCACTTTTTGGCCTCGCTCTTGTTGAACATCGCTGTTTTAAACTATGTTATATACACAACGGTTGTGGTGCAGCGGGTAGTGTGTGTGCCTGTTGTGCAAGAGGATCGATCTTTAAAAACATTTTCATAACCGTTTACTTTCACCAATTGTTTGCGCCAGCTGTGATGAAACAAGACATGAAAAAGCTTCTCCAACTTCAAATCTTCAACTAAAGTATTTTATTGTATTTTAATGTAAAGTCTATTATATCCTTTTATTTCGGTTTTATGTTGTTTATGTAACAATTTTAGTGGTAAAGCTATAGCCACTTAAATTCCCAATCAAATTTTCAGCTATTTGAAAAAAAGTCATGTCAATCATTAGAAAGTTTTTAAAAAAATTTTATTATCTTAGAACGAACATTTTACGCCCCCTGAAGTCTTAAGGTCTTTCATTTATCCGTCTATAATAGCCAGTTATTAAATCTTTATGACAATCCAAGTTCAAGTTCAAAATCAAACCGAAATGCAGCATTAATTGCGCAGCAGATTCTTGTGCACGTATTTTGTTGTTGGCACGCTACAGTAGAGTATTTTATTGCGCATTGCTTTTTGGGCAGAACAACGTCGCGGGCTACGTGGGCCATTCGGGCCATCGGATGCCCACCGCTAATCTAAACTCTTTTGGAAATATTGCAAGTTTCAGGATTTTTTGGTCTAAACCTCCTATTTACCCGTCTACAATTGCAAGCTATCATAATTATGTAAGATCAAATGAAATGTTGTTTAGCGCGAAGCCTATGCCGTGCGTATAGGACTCAACTCCCGCCCAATGCCTCGGAAGATTGCACACAACAGAAATTTTTGTTTGTTTGTCTTTGTTGTCGTGCGAAATCAAAGCGTTCGGTATACCGAAAAAATTTTCAAATCTGTTATGGCTGCAACTAACATACAATCTTCGAGCCTTTCAATTTGATTTTAAAATACGCGCTAATAAAAGTGATATTTGAGGAATCAAAATCCTTACGATGCACATTGGCTTTACAACTCAAAATCTTATTGGTTTTATAGTTGTACATTAACAAGTTAGAAAAAATCAGTATTGAAAAAATTTTGAGGAGACACATTAAAAATTGCCTCGTCATCTCACATATGGCAGCCGAACTCAAATCGAAAACAACAACAAATATATTGCGTATCGGGGCGACAGAGACGACTGCAAAAACAAATACAAGCAGTGTGTTTCTGGCCGACTAGAGCCCTGCCAAAAAGGGTTGTTTTTTTCTGCTGTTGGTGGACTACTCTGAAAATCAAATATCGTGCCCACCGATGCTTTAGGGCAGCGATGTTCAAGAAGAGCGAGGCCAAAAAGTGAGAGTGTATTGGTGTACGATATTTAAGCGACACAGCCCAGCTTTGAACTGCCCTGCTCGAGGTCTGGGCACCGAATGCAAGCTAAGAGAGCGCTGCTAACGCTCATATGCCTGACTTCGGCATGCGCTCGTCTCGTGTGCGTGTAAATATCCGATTGCGCTTGGCCCTTGGGGGCTATGAAGGAACATCGCTGCTTTAGTGCAGGGACAGGCATATTACTATCTCGTGAGCATACGAGAGATCTGAAAGCAGCGCTGCTTCCACATACACAGTATAAGCTGTACAAGCGCAGCCCCGCGACGCAGTCGTTGCTACTGAAATTGAGAGCAATTTTAGCGCTGCTCTCACACACACCAATGCAAAAACCTGCCTCTGCTTTAGTGATACATGACAAGTGTAAAGGCAGCTGTATCCAATAAAGAGAGAGTAACTTGGAATTATAGAAAATAATATTTTAGGAATGCCAATCATAAGTTGTGTATTTCTACTTTGTGTGTTTTATTGTGTCTGTCTGAAATCTAAAAAACGTAATCTAGTCTCGTGGAATCCAAAATTTTTCCCTGCAGGCTCCTGCACACAACTAAAAACGACAAGTTCTCAAAAATGTATAGATAAATGTGTAATTAATATCTTTTGCTCGTTTTCGCCCCTTTTCGAATGATTCGAGCGCGGATAATAAAGTGATAGGACCTTCGAAGGAAGGTAACAGAAAAACTAGAAATGCATGAACTTTTAAAAAAAAATCTATATTTATAATATATCGAAAAGAATCATAAAAAATCCAAATATGTGCACCCAGAGAAATGAGAAACGAATTTCTTCTTGGTTTTTTTAAGTAGAAATCTTCTCGGATCTAAGAAACAATCGTTCTCGACTTCGAGCTTGCTGGCGAGGGGAAGTGCGGGATCCAAAAATCGGAGAGCGTGAGCAACAAATGAGAACAATTCTTCCTCTCGCTCTCAGCATTGGGCGGCACTTGTACCGTCAATTTATAATACGACTTAAAAGCCGCGGTAAACACCCGAGGTGTGGTGGTGTTGGCTGAGCGGTGGTGTCAGTGAGTGCAGGCTTTCGAGGTCCCGAGATCGAGTCCCAGTCAGGGTAAGTAAAAAATAAAATAAAATAAAAAATTTTTCAATTTAATCACAACAAAAGGAAGTGGGATGGTTGGTATTGTGCTACCCACAACTTCCCCCCCCCCCCCCCCCCCCCCGAGCACGCCCTCCCGACCACCAACACCTCCCCCACCACCCCCGACCCTTCCTCTCGACCGAAAATTCCCCCGCCCACCATCAGATTTTGTATGCTTGCAACCAGAAGATCATTCTGACGAGACCCAGATTTAGCTTGCAACCGAGACTACTGGAATCGAGACCTTGTTTTTGCTTGTAACCAAGAAGATTTATTCTTGATATCAAGAAGACAAATTCGAAGACCAAGAATACTCTTCTCGAAATTCTATTCTTGATTTTAGTACCTTTTTTTATTCTTGGATCCAAGAATATTCGTTCTTACCGTACTTACAACATTAAATATTCTTGAAAAAAACCAAGAAGATCGTTCTTATTAATCTTCTTGGTTTTTTCTCTGAGTATTTGAAGCTAAAAAAAAGATATTCGCTGTATGCCTAGTATGGAAGGTAGGGGTGGGCGTAGTCCGATCGGCTGAACATTTTTCCGAAACTAGGATATAGTCTAAACATTATCTGTGCCAATTTTTAATATTTTATTTCAGTATTTGGACTTTATGCCACATTTTTGGGTACTCTAACCATAGTGCGACGGTTGGTACGCCATTTTCTCAAAAGTGCCTAGCTCATTATAGTGGTGGCTTCTGAGGCTGGGGTTATGTCCGCTTATTGCAGCTACCGGGACATCTATACTCTACAAGACCGCTTACAGAGTTTTTAAACAGTTCCAGCGAGGTAAATTTAATATTAGTTTATTAACCCCGAAGAAAACGCTTAAAGTTAGAAGAAATTCATATTTTATGGACTATCAAATACAAAGCACAGAGTCTAAACTTGTACACGTAAGATTTTACGGTCTTATCAGTGCCAACAATATAGGTTCACGAATCTTCTTTTTCTAGTTCCGATACCTCGTGGGACATAGAGCATCGAACGAATACCGGATCTAAACAAATTCACAATAACGATCCCGGTTCTAAGCTTAAGTCAGTTTGTGTTCCGGTTTGATTGCTAAATCCATTTCAATTAGCTACAGATCACAATATCTTCCATAGGGGTGATCCTTCAATAAAGCGATTGGCTTACTAAGAAAATGCTAAATGCCTAAAATCAATGTTTTCAGTACACAATGTCAACTGTTACAAAAACCAATAAACGCAAGTCGCCCCCACCCCCCTCATCTATGCATCCACATCAAATGTTTGCCCACCGAACGAGCTACTCTTTGGGTTTGGCTTGCAAACACAAACACAAACACCTCTGGCCATACACACAACAAGGCAAATTAAGCCACTGCCACTGAAAAGCTAAATTTAAACTAATTCAAAGTCAAAACAAGACAAAGAAGACATTAAAACACAACAAACAATGTAGAAGAAAAATGCTGTCAACAATACTAAAGACAAAACAAAAACAAAACTGAAACTGGCACGAACCAATTGAGGGACAGGTGAGCGTGGGTGTTGAGGGGTTGCTGATGGTGTTGCCTTCGCTTGATTTAAAAGCGCAACAAAAGCACAGCAGGGGAACGGCGGGTAGGGAGGGGCATCACCCATTGCAACAATATATGTACGTAAGCGCGCTTCACCTTCATTCAGCCCGAACGCCAAGAAGAAGGCACTGAAAAGCGATGCCAGCAAACGACTTAAAGCCATGCCAAATATTGCTATTTCATTGACCTGATTTCGCGATTTTGCTGTTGTGAGCGTAGCCCTGCCCATCCATCCCCCCCCCAACGATGTAAGCCCACACAAAAGCCAAAGCATGAAGCAACAATGCATACATGAGCATGTAAGGCGACACCCCAAAAAAACTAAACACCAGGCTAGAGCCGAAGCCGAAGCTAAGGCCCCAACCCCAAGCGGGCCGAGATAGCAACACGCCGCCGTTTAACCGGCGCCACGTTGTCACACGGACACGAACACATACACACATCATCACGTGATGATATGGACTCTCTGCGGCTTCTCAGCAAGGTTTCCTAGGGTTTCTCTTTGGGTTTTTGGCTCTGCATTTGCGCACAGAGACACACATCGGATTTTTGAATGAAAAACTTGGCTATGAGAGTAGCTTGCTCTAAGGCCTGGCTCGCGTGACTCACTCGTCGCACCCCCAAAAACACAGATGCCCTCCCTGGCACCAAAACCGCCAGCAAAGAAAAAAGTGGGCAGTCAGGAAAAACGCGTTTAATACTCGCCCCACACGCCATGAATGACGCCAAAAAGGCGCGTGCCTGGTTGTCATAGTTGTTGTTATTATTTTGGCCCGCTTTGCCTCCCTTAGCCACCTCAATTCGTGCCCAGTGAAAAGGTGTCACGTAAGGTGACGGGTTAGAGGAGGCGTTCAGTTTTAATTTTCTATTGATTTCCTAGACAAGTGGCAAGTGTTACCCAGTGTTGACATGATCAACAAACTTGGCTGCAGGTCAATGGGCTCAAAAGTCAAGGGTTTGCTTGGGCTCAGGTCAAGTGCTCGCTTTGACAGTGATTGGACCCAAACGGGTTAGCAGCAGCTAAATAAACATTATATTTTATGCATTTAATAACAAAAAATTGAATAATTCACCAAAAAAAAATATCAATTTGCAAACAAAGTTCAGTCACTCGAAATTCCATTCTTATTCAAAGCAACCGAAACTGGTTGGACTGTCTGGTATTCGAATGAAACTCGCTTTGAAAAAACACAATTCCAAACACAAAATTCGCATACTCATCTAATCAGTTAGAAACTAGTATGGTAGATTTATTAGGAACAGTTTTGCTGTTGTCATGGACAAAAAATAAATCGCAGAAATGGTGTCAAACTAACGGATTTTTTCATCGTTGTTTCGAAACGTTTACTTAATTTGCATTTGATTGGTCGATGCTGTCAATTCATAAAAATTAATTCATAAAGTTGTGACTAAGTCATAATTAAAACTTTGCGCTTGGTTTGATTTCTATTTGAATATAATGTGAAAAATTGGGAATGATATTATCATTATGTGAATATTTTTTGGGGTTAATTTATAAATTACTTAGTATTTTGATTGGAGAGTTACAGTAGATAAATCAGAGCAAATTAAAATTGATTATAGTGAAGTTATTCGACGAACGTTCGACTGGGGAACAGAAATGTAATGTAATTGAAGTCTCTCTATTAGTTCTTCCTGAGCAGCAGGTTGAAGGTAAGAGGGCTTCGAAATGAACGGTACATATAATTTCAATAAAGAAGACTTCAAAGTAAAGCTCTTCTACCCTAGCGTGTGACATGATCAGCCCGGTGGCGGGACAAGCTGAGGCAGAATTGAAAATATTGATCCAGCATATGCTGCTAGTGCGAGAGTGGTTCAGCTTAACGTGTATAGAATTACAAAGAGTTAAAAAGTAATTCAAGTAAAAGTCTCTTGAAGTTCAATTCTCAATTAAGTGCAATTTGAAATGCCTAAGATATAACTCAATTTTGTTCCCAAATTTGATGATCTCAATCTTACAGAATCGCAAAATGTCATTTTAGTGCCTAAACATATTTACAAATCTGATCGAGAAATTTGTCCTAACGGAAGACAAGTTGTCGAAAAATAAATAGATTAAAGTTAACATCGGCTCGGTCAAATTTTTTTTTACCCTTGCATTTTCCTTTTAAACAATGCTAGCTGAGTGATTTTCAAAGCTGACCAATAGATGGCGCCTCTTCTGTGAAATCTATTCGAAATATTTATCCGATCTTAATCAAAGTCAGCAAAATTTGCTGAGCAGATATATTTATATCTGTCAGTTTAAAGACGCACCATTGTAACCAAAAAAGTTTTTTCAGTAGAACTCTTTATAAACCGATCATTCGAAATAAATGTTTGCCAATGTTGAGGACGTTTCCATTGAAAACAAAAAAGTTTTTTCCCACTAAGACAACATTTCAGACCTCCGTTTGTATGGGAGCTATAATATAGAGATGTCCGATTTGAACCAAATCTTAGTTGAATCTTGGGAAAGCTTAGCAAACTAGGAAATTTGAAATTTGGAGTCGTTTCCATTGAAAAACTGACAGAGGAAATAACATAAAAACAGACGGACGGACAGACGTGCATGGCTTAATCAGCTCAGCTCGCCATGCTGATCAAGAATATATATACTTTTTATACTCTGTACCAGAGGTACACAGCGTATATATAGTATGTGCAAAAGTGTACGTCTGTCCGTCTATCTGTCCGTATGTACGCACAGATGTCAGTGTTGAAAAGAAATAGAGGTTTGACATGAATGGGACAAGAACTTATACTTCCGCAAATTGGAAAACACATCATATCTCCCACAGTTTTATAGATAGAAGGTTCGTTTCATATTTGGTAATCAGGATTATTTATCAATCCGCCAAAGGAATGGTAAAGATCGGATGACAATAGTCGAGTTATAAGGAAATCAAACAATTATGGGCAGCACCGAGCGCAACGGTGATAGGCAACGGCACTTCACAGGTACAGAGTATTTTATAGTCGTGCTTGACCGACTATCTTTCTTGTTCTGTTCGGAGATGCTTACTTCTATGCGCTACAAACATCTGGACAATTTTAGTATACCCTCTGTAAGGGTATACAAATTATACTCCAATTGACGCCTTCCAAACAAGTTTGCCCAATTGAGAATTGGAAATAACGTTCTTCATGTTATCTGGATAAAATAACTTATTCGTATTTTTCAAATTTATAGACAGAAAAGCGAGAAAATACACAAACAAGCTTTGCATTATTAATGTATCCGAGTTCGCTCCACGGAATCAAAAAAGTGTGTGTAGCGAACAGGAGTAATAAAATTTGGGTAGTTTTTGTATTGGGTTAGGCGCTTATCTTTAAAACCAAGTAGCGTTCAGGTGCTTCTTTTTACAAACAGCGAATAAAGTTGATACTTATTGAGACAAATATTTATAATCTAAGTCCTTTTATAGAGTTAAATTTATCAAACGATTTTAATAGATGATATTCTTAAAATGTTGGAAAAAATCGATTCCCTGAACATCGATTTCTTGGCACCTCTAAGTACAATAGCTTGAGCATCCTTAATCTCTATGTCAGTTTCGAGATTCTGGACCATAAATGTTTGCAGCCAAGCTGAAGGCATAATTCAATAATTTGCAAGCGTTGTTCGTTTGTAAGACGATTCATGGTTAAAAATATAGACCAAACTGAAGATGTTTGACAGTGAAACAAAACACGAAACTACGTGAGCTGTTTAAACCAGTGTTGCCAAAAAGATAATAGCTAAAAAATCACCCTTTAGTTGAATATTATGTTAGAGCTCATTATGTGAATTTGTGTATCTCTGTCGCTCTTAAGAGATTCAATAAAACTCAAATGGGACTAAAATTTTCAGTGAAAATGGAGATCAGGAGACGAGGTTATTTGCCGTTGCTGGTTAACTCAACTAATGGCCAACTAAAGAGTTGACTAAGTCTGTGCAGGAGAATTTATACTCTTTCAAGTGCTCGTTTTAACTAACCGAGAATGACTAGAATTAGTAAGGGTGCGTTCAGACCCATTGGCAGGTTGCCATATATATATGCGCCAGTTATCTGGCAGGTCTGTTCAGACAAGTAAAATACATGAGAATATTGACAGATTTCTCTGACAACTGGCACTGGCAGGTGTTTTCACGTGTATGGCAGCAACTGGCTCATATGAATATGGCAAGCTGCCAGTGTGCCTAAACGCACCCTAGGAAACAAATTTTTGGTTTCAATTTAGGCCTGATTAAACCCACCAATAGTTAATTCAATTTGCTTCCAACTAACTCTGACAAGTGTTATCTAAATCAGATCAATTTTAGGCCTGTTTCGTGTTAAACTTTCGACAAGATTTGTCGATTTCGAATGTGTTACAAACTTGATTGAGTATATCAGATTAAAACGTTTGATAATGAGTCCGTACATTTTGAAGTAAGTTGAAACATATGGTTTGATACCAATAACCTTGATTGGAAATTAAAATTCTTTTTAGTGAAAACTGAAACATGTAACACAGCCATATTTTCCTTGGAAATCTTTTCTAAATTTTGGCGATGATGATTGATTCATCATAATATGATTAGGAACGGACGTCTGTATTAAATAGCTTCCATATGAAATATCGGTCAAGAAATTGTCTATTGTAATGAACATCAGAAACATCGGATCTTACTTTAAAAAGCCGAAATTAGTTAATTGGACTGAAATATGATTGAAATTATTTATATATAATTCTTTTTCTTAGCTGTCATTTCATAGAAAGAAGTATTTTTTATAGAGGAACTTCTTCTAATAAACAATATTTTATTTTATTGTGAAAATATCAAAATGTTTATCCTGACCTGTTGATTTTTGTAAAAAAGTTACCCTTGAAATTAAAATTTGAGAACTTATTATGTGAAATGACAAGAAAATCTGTTCCTAGTTCAGTTCTCTCTCACCACTCTCTCTCACTGCTTTGGAGTTCCCAAGCAGTTATAGCAATGCCTTCATGAGGAGTCAGAATCTGACTTGCAGTCGATGGGCAAAGACTGGTGATGATAGAACCGGGAGGTTCTTGAAACAGCTGAATAGACTACCAACTAGATGTTTGAACATTTCCATTTTAAGTTACGGATATCGGAACGGATTATGGCTAAGGAAATGGTGGATTTAAATGAATCAAACCCCACTGCACTTTAACGATCAAATTGAAACATGGCTTTAAGATAAAGGTCTGTATTCAGATGTTAATTCGATGTAAAGTAAAATTTTCACACAAATTTTGAAGCAAAAATTTATTTCTATTTTTCTTCCGTCACTTTACTCAGTACCAGAGGTACATAGAGTATATTATACAGACCTCAGAGATGGTAAGAGATAAAGGTTTGACATGTATGGGACATATGCTTTTTATACTTGCAGGCAGATCAAGTTTATTTTCAATTTTTGCCCCGCCCCCTCCCGCACCCGCAAATTGGAAAAAAACGTCATATCTCCCACAGTTTTATTGATAGAAGGTTCGTTCCTTTTGGACATATTTAGTAATCGGGATTATTTATCGATCCGCCAATGGTAAAGATCGGATGAACGTTTGTCGAGTTATAAGTCGCAACGGTGATGGGCAGCACTTCACAGGTACAGAATATGTTATAGTCGGGCTTGACCGACTTTCTTTCTTATTTTTGTATGAAAACTTTACTTTACATCGAATTAATTCACATCTGGATACAGGCTTAAAGAGACCAATTAACATCATATTGTTCTAAGGTTGAAATATGAGTAGTTTCTAAGAAAGTAATAAAAATATGCGTTTTAAACTTTTAACTGTAAAGCTGTGGTAACCATGATAAAAAGTTTTCATCCTTTTTCTTGAAAAAAGTATAAAGTACAATTAAATAGTCAAGAAAGTAAAGTGAAGCTCAGATTGATCCTTTGGTGCGGCTGTAGCCAAATTACTATACGTACAAGCAAATCTGGTTCGATCCTGTTAACCTTGTACACCATACCAATTCTGAGTAAGTTCCTCTTTTCATATTTCATTCATTAGTTTATCCTGCTGCTTGCCTACAAAACTCTTTCGTGTCAAATATTAATTATCCATTTAGTTAACAGCACTCAATTTTATTTCACTTTCAATTGAACGAAACCCATCAAATTGAAATGTACCGAAAATTTACCTTATTTTCAGCCTGCGTCTGATGCACTTGGGTTTTATGCGCGATTTGTTAATTTCCAAACAAACAAAAATCATAAACACTTAGAAACAAATTGGCCTGAGGCTATGAAAATTTGGATGGAAAGACAAAAGCAAAAATTTGCTTAGTTTCGATTTGTTTTTCTTTTTTTTTTGCATTTAGGATATCATTTAAACAATTACACTCTTTGCCTTTATCACACAGTATCCTTCAATGCACTTTCAACTTTGCTACCAAAACTTTAAAATTCAATTAAATTTTATATTTGCTTTGGTTATTGTTACGCGCGGTATGGCGAATCGGAGACGGGGACGGAGACACAAGACCGAGATGCCGGGAGAGACAAAACCGCATACAGCGACTAGCAAAGCACGACTAACTGGCTGCCACGGTGACTGACGGACTAAGGCGACGATGGTGATGACGGCGACGACGACGACGAAGCTCGGCCGAAGCCTAAGTCAACGCCAGCAGAGGCAGAGTAAAGCTTGCGACGTTGAGGTTGGCGTTGCTGCCTGATTACGAATTAATAAAAATTTCTATGCATACATGTGAATGTATGTGTGTGTGTGTGTAGGAGTGGGCTGACTCTGATAATGGTTCAAATTTTTGTGGTTTTTTTGGAGACCGGAGCTCGCCCACTTGATCGAGAACACAGATTGAAGGGATACTCCCAGAAGTACCCAAGACAAAAGAACGACTTTAGTTGACACAGTTTTGGTATTAGCGTTTTTAATCAATTTAACTTAAAAGTTTGGTCCAAAATATTGGACACTTCATAAAGCCCAAAGTTCGGTTATCGGAACGATCCAAAGAAGCATTGTCGGTTTTACTTTAAACTCTTAAATAATTGAGCTTTTGTTTTTTATCAGTTTGTATTCGAGATTTTTAGCATGTTATTC
The DNA here is from genome assembly GCA_018904265.1 of Lordiphosa collinella. Lineage (NCBI taxonomy): Eukaryota > Metazoa > Arthropoda > Insecta > Diptera > Drosophilidae > Lordiphosa > Lordiphosa collinella. Next base: position 36,348 of record JAEIFV010000232.1, read on the forward strand.
AATTTTCAAATGACCGACACTAAATCGTTTGGACAGCATTTGTGTCGGAGCTTAAATCTTAAGAATGATAGGCTCTTTTCTAATTTGAGAAGTTTGAACCGTCCAACCCTAATATCTTGAACTATTCTTCGAATTTAGTTTTATTTCAAAATTAATTCGTATCAACTAATCTAGAAGTAAACTAAAAATAAGGGAGACTACCCACAAAATGGACACGAACCGCTGGAGATTAATTCACCCTAGTGAAATCTCAAGTTTCGTATAGTTATACTCTAAAGTTGCACTCTAAATTTTAAAAAAACTTTAACACTACTGTGCCTACTACTACCTGCCTAGAGGTAGAATGTCTCCCTACTCGTAGGAACTCTCACAGGACACTGTCTTATAGTCAGGCACTGACTACTGCAGAAGCTTTTGCTAAGTTGATGAAGAAGAAAGCGTCCAGCATCTATGTCACTGTCCAGCGCTAAGTTGTAGACGATTCAAAATGTAACGTCAGCATTTCCTACTTGACATTTCAGTAGTCTCTGAAATAAATATTACTTTACTACTTAAGTTATTGCTACCTTCAAAGTGGTTTAGATGGGTTGACCCTCCTTTACTGTCAAAAAGAAGGGGTTATATGGTATCACAATAAGCCTACTTTTTGGTCTAAGTGAATAAGCTTCACTGCTTCTGCCCTCTCAATCTAACCTAACCTAACCTATCTAGAAGTACCTAGAAGTATGGTTTACATTAGGGACACCAACAGCTTACGGCCGCGTAGACACTAATACAAATGATGAAATGAGTCCTGAAGCTTCAAAAACCACAAGAAAACGAAATTGATTAAGAGGCATAGGAGAGAAAGAATAGAGAGACACATATGAAGTTGTTGTTGCAACTTCGGTATGCGTAAGTCCTCACACCCATAAAAATGCAGAACGAACAATTTAAGTACGCTTGAAATCGAGCTCAATTCGCTATGTTTGGTGATTTTGGGCGAGGGGAGTGAGGAAAAGAAACTGAGAGAGGAGAGCAAGCACATTTGAAAGAATAGCGATGCACCCGCACTCACTGTTTCGTTTTTTTGGGAGAGGGGTGTGGGGGGAAGCAAACGAGTAAAGAGCGCTCCGGTCAGTTTATAATATAAGCTTGCACGATGCTCTAGGCATCCTAGTTGTGGTGCTGTTGTCTAAGCGGTGGTGTCTTTGAGTGCAGTCTTTCGAGGTCCCGAGTTCGAGTCGCAGTAAAGGAAAGTAAAAAATACAAAAAATATAAATAATTTACAATAAATGGAGTGGGGTGGTGTTGTTGGTACCAACCCCTCACCCCCCAATTTTACTCGATTTGATCAGATTGAAGCTGATAGAAAAACCACTCAACAACAAAAACGAGCGCACTAAACACGGTACCGGTAAACGCGACTCTGATATCCCTAATATATCTTTCCTGAATAACAGCATAGATTACAATTTTTCCATCGACGGCTTCAAGCCATTTTGGCAGCCTCGAAATGTGGGCGGTATTGGGCAGTTAACTTTTACTTGATAAAAATTATCTTTAGTGAGATTTCCTACAATAGGCGAAAACTCGGTCTCTTCGTACTTTTTGAAAAGTAAACCTAACTTCCGTTTCGGTTTGATTTGCTGTTCTCAATTCCGTGATTTTGCTTACGTTTTACTTTTGGCAACCACGACACCGGCCGGTCGCGAACATGGAATGAAACATCAAACAAGCTGACTTTTACGTTTTACTCTGCCATTCTTGAGACACTTAACAAAAATTTTTTAATCGTTAAAGGCTTAAATGCATTCAGTACATAAATAAGTTCTACATTGTACATTAGAAAATTCTTATGTCATTTGCCTGTTTTTACTTTTTATTTCACCGGCCAGTAAGCATTACTTTTCAAAACGAAAAATGCTTTCGTTTTCGTGTTGCGAGTAACTGAATCAATTCCGTTTCCGAAAAGTTGCAGTGGAAGTGGAGTTGGGAACATGCTTGTATATGGATAAAATTTCAATTGATAGCCGATGAAAGCCTTTACGCACAGCTTTTTTTTGTTAAATTTAAGAAATTGTTAAGTCTGAATCTCTCAGTATCGTAGGTTACTTCTGTGACGGCCCTCGTTTGTGGCAGCAGCAGCAAAAACAACAGGTGAATCTGCTGACATTAACGCCAACGCCGATTCGCTGTCAGCGTCTCTGCTTCGGTGTTGGAGTAAGTGTAAGGGCCTCTGCTGGCCCCCATGATCATGATCGATTTCAGAGCCGTGTGATACGTCGCATACCAAATCAAAGCTCCGCACTTGTCGATCAATTAATTATTACGGCATTTCTCACACACACAATCACACGCAGCTCTTGGGTTTTTTTGATGTCTTTCGATTTTTCATTTCACGTTTAAACTTTTTTTTTTGGGACTTTTGCATTCAAAATCGAATTCATGGTCAAAGTGTTTATGAATGTGTGTCGCCAAAAAAAAAAAACAGGTAAACTTGACGAAATGGAAATTGAAACGAGCTTTGTCTTTTGTCGCAATAATCTAATTTTGTTGTTTTTGTATTTTTTTGGCTGTTTTGTTATTTGTGACTGTCATTTATTGGGTCGCCGAGCGAAGAATGGCATTTCATAATTTCGAAAACATTGTTGTTGTTGTTTTTCAAGCTGGCCGGCACGCATTTCAATTAAGATTCATATATGCCTAGGTGGGTGGGTCAGTGTCGGGGATTGGGACATTTCCGCTAAACAGATTGAATTAAAGCAGCGGGCGCTGCTGTGCCAAAGATGACTTGTTGAGGAGGGGTCAGGTTATATACTCGTATGTACCAGCACCTGATGTACTCTACTCTGCTGCTGCTGCTGCTCTCTTGCTATCACTTGGTGCTCTTTGAGAAAAGAGAGTGTTGAGTGTTATTTTCTCATTTCTTTTCTGTGTTTTTGGGTGCTGACTGAATGTCTTGGAATTATGTCATATCTTTACACACGCTTTACAACAACATGTGCCAGGTCTGGGGCCTCTTACAAATCCGCTTGACGTTTGTGCTGTGGTGAAGATTTTATGGTCTTATCAATTTTGATTAATAGTCGCCCCAATACAACCACAAAATTGGTAATAACTGATAGCTGCAGGTGACAAAGCAAAGAGGAATAGAGTGGGATTTTTTGAATTTTTTTTATATCTGTGTGGCCAACGTAGTCGTCGTCGTCGCACTTGGGTCAATCTATGTGGGGAAGGCGTGCAAGGGTGACGGGTGGTGGCAGGCTAATTGAGCGCATGCTGCAGCCTCTTTCCCCCCAAGTCAAGGGGTGGCGCGTGCATCCGAGGTCTGGGGCATCGCTTGATTTAAAGCACTTCCAGGAATACAGCGTTAGTTATTAAATCTAAAGGCGGAAACCCGTCACACGAAAAGTTTGCCTGTTACGTGGCGACTACAGCGAAGGACGCGACGCGGCACCAGGACTAAAGTTAAGTTGACGACACTTAAAACTGAGAAGCACTTTACTTAAGCAGTATTTTTTTTGGTAGCTGGCTAGGAATATGGTCTGACTCAAAAGCGAACCAGACGAGGGGACACAACCCAAAGCGAAATGCAAACTGAGGCCAGTGAATTGGGCGAAGAGAAGGCGAACCCCAGAGAGGACGGACGCCGCCTGCCACTGCCGCGAAAATGCCGCTACGCGAACCAGCCAGAGACAGAGAGCGGCGAGTGGCCAAAGAGAGTGTTGTAAGAGAGTCTGGCGTATGTATCTGTAGCTGGTAGATGACAAGCGGCACCGCATGGCAATGGTTAATGAAAGAAGCAGAGCGTATGCTACACGTTGAATGTTGCGTCACGCGCACAAAACAGCGCCACAGAGATACAATCTGACTTGCGCTCTTTGTATCTGTCAGATACATTTTGGTATTGTAGCGCAAAAAGGCCGGCTGCCACTGTCGTTGTTGATAACGCAAAGTCTCCCTCTCTGCCACTCTCCAGATAACTCTCTCGCTCCGGCAAGTATCCGTTGGATACGACGAGGGTTGTCGGCGCTTGTGCTTGTGGCAAATGCGTCCCAAACGCACATGCCGTCAAATAAGTGAATGTGAGCGAATCCCCAAGCTGACGTGAGTGTAATACCACCACAATCGCAACTATGACCATATTTATGTACTAGCATTATGTCATCCAAAGTCGGGGAGAGGCCTGGCGCTCTCTGTTGTTATTGCCTTTGGACTGGTTTTGTTTTGCTGTTCTGTAGAAATTCTGCTTTTTCTTCTCAATTTGCTTCAGAGCCACCCCTTTACACACAGGATACAGCACACAACAGGACACGGGTCAGTTGTTCTGCTTATTTACTGGGCGTGTGTTTTCAGTTGTTTTTGCCATTGCTCTTTTTTCCGCGGAAATGAACCGGAAATAATGTTCCGAGCAGTAAGCTTTCTTTTTAGCACTCTCCCCCCTTCCTGAAGGACACACAAAATTGCAAAGTTATTAAGAAAAAACAAAACGGTTTTCTTTTTATATGGTCTTCGATTATGAGGAAATTGCCCTGAAATTGCTCTTGCAAGTAAAGAACAATATTGCAATTGATTTAGTAAGAAGAAAAACAGAAAGCATAAAAATTATTAAAAGAAAGGATAGAATGTAGTGGGACTAGAGAATAGATGGGTCAGCACTAACAGGATGCACGCTCACTAACACACTGCCAAAAGTGGCTGTAGCACGACACGACACTTGCCGAGCACGAAAAATAGGCAAAACTTCAAGTTTTTAAGTATGGTGTCAAGGTGGCTACTTGGTACAGGCAATGCACATTAATGCCGACACAACATGCCAACACGTGCTTAGATGTAAGCAAAATACAGACTCTAGAAAGTGGAAATTGATTTTCTTAAAAACCAGCCATTCTGCACGAATAAGAATTTCATGCTTTTTTTCTGCCGAATTATTAAATTGCTAAGACAATTATTTAAGTTCTAGAGAAAGTTTCTTTTACCAATTGTTTTTCAAAAAGAGAAGGTGGGATTAGGGTTAGGGTTTCGATATTAAAAATGTATCATTTAGAATAACCAGGTAATAAAGATGTCATTAGACACGAATTAGTAGGTATTAGAAATCTCTGAAATTCAGGAGAAGGTTTGGTCAGGGGGTCAGGGGTTGAAAGTTCAAAGGTATTTTATGACTGTTATCAGTTAACATTTCTTATTTGGAAGCTGCTAACCGATATGTGTGCGTTTCCCATTTCCTTTACAGGACGATATTCTTATTATTCTGTCATGCTACATTACCAACATTAGCGAGGAGCTTTCAAAGAGAAACCATAATAGACTATTCAAATGTTATCTAGGAATTCAATTACGAAATTGTTAAAAAGTCAAAACTCCAAAATTTCACATTTCGGAGTAAAAGTTTGGGGAAACGACACTTTGGGTGAGGTTTGATCGGCCTTTGCAGCACGTCTTTCTAAGATTACTTTCCGGACATTACTTTTCTATGGGAGCTATACTATATAGAAGCCCGATTTCGACCAAACTTGGTGGAATCATGGAAAAGCATAACAAACTAACATGTACGAAATTTGGAGTCGATTCCATTTAAAACAAAAAAGTATTTCTCACTAATACTTCTTTTTCGTCCGATCTTTCGTACTGCAGTTACAATATGCTATAGTCATCAGATTTTGATAAAACTTAGTAGAATTGTGTAAAAGTATATCACATAAATATATGCCAATGTTAAGGACGTTTGCAATGAAAACAAAAAAATTTTTCACACAAGAACTAGTTTTTCGACCGATCGTTTCCATGGGAGCTATATTCTATAGTCATCCGTTTTTGACAAAAGCTTTTAGAATTATATGAAAGCATACCAAATAAATAAATGCCAATTTAAAGTACATTTCCATAGAAAACAAGGAAGTTTTTCCAACTAAAACTACTTTTCGGACTCAACTTTTCTATGGGAGCTATACTATATAGACGTCCGATTTCCACCAAACTTTTTGGAATCATGGGAAAGTATAGCAAACTAAGAAATACGAAGTTTCGCGGCGTTTCCATTGAAAAGAAAAACGTTTTTCTCACTAAAGCTAGTTTTTCGGCCGATCGTTCCTATGACAGCAATATGCTATAGTCAGCCGATCCGGCCGGTCAAGATAGTTTTAAAAATGACGGAGAAGATAGCATAAAAAACAGAGGGACGGACAGACGGACACACGGTTCTTCAACGCAGCTCTTCGTGCTGATCAAAAATATATATTCTTTATGTGGTCGAAAATCCTTCCTTGTATACGTTGCAAACATCCGGACAATTTTAAAATAACCTCTGCAAGGGTATAAAAAGCAGTTTAGTATGAAAACGCTTTTAATGACCACATTTTCAATATTTTAAGCCTTGACGTTGAGCCTGCTAACATTCACTTTGACTATTTTAAGGATAGATCATCTAAAGTTGTTTCAATCAAAAACTTAGATTTTAATACTTCTAAAAACAATAACTAGTACTTTATAGTGCGTTCTAGCCTAACGGACCCAATGCTTGTTACTTTAAATCAGAGGCAGGCAAAAAATACATTAACATTTTTGCATTGGTGTGTGTGAGAGCAGCTCAAAAATTGCTCTCAATTTCAGTAGCAACGACTGCGTCGCGGCGTAGGAAAGCAAGCAACGCAGCGGCGCTTGTACAGCTTATACTATGTGTGTTTGAGCAGCGCTGCTTTCAGACTTTTCATATACACGCGAGGTAGCAATCTGCCTGTCCCTGCTTTAAATGGTATCGGACACCTTAGTTTATGGTTTTTCAAACTTCCGAACCTTCTAAAGCCAAGGCACTAAACTTTCCAAACAGATTTAAGGACATTTTAGAATGTCAGACTTATGAATGGACATAAAAGGTTAAGATCAGTGAAACAAAGGGCCATCCTCGAACAGAAAAGAGTTTTTAAAAAATGATTTAAGCTTCCCGTAACCGATTCAGGTTCATGAAAAAATGGTGTAGTTATACTTAAGGACTGCCCTTAAGGGTTGAGACTTGACAGAGTTTCAGCCAATCCAAAAACTTTCAAAATTGTTTTTTTTTTGCGAAAATGGAAACAGACCTTCATTATCAAACATCATATAAAGTGAAGAGTGAATTTGAGGTTGTCCTTTAGGGCGTCTAAACCTGAACCGATCTTACGAATTACAGTAAGTTCATGTCGATCAGGAAAGTGTCATAGGCTATGTCTCATGTCTGTGAAATGGTCCAAAAACCGCGAAATTTGCAAAATTATACCGTTCATCCGATTGCAATGAAAATGTGGGAATGGTTGAACGCTTGCCCCGGAAGGTTCCTAAGTTGAAAAAATTTGCGGAAAACGGTCCAAAAACCGCGAAAATTGCAAAATTTTAGTTTTCGCAAAAACTTTGGGAAATTGATCGACGCTTGCCCAGGAAGGTTTCCAAGTAGAAGAAACCGCGAAATTTGCAAAATGTTCTTTTGTTATAAAACTTTGGAGGATTCTGATTTCAAGAAATGAACGGGAAATAGTCCAAAAACCGCGATAATTCAAAAACTATACCATTCATCCGATTGCGATGAAATTTTGGTCAATGGTTAGACGCTCGTCCGCGAAGGTTTCTAAGGTCCAAAAATCGCGAAATTCGCAAAATTATACCGTTCATCCGATTGCAATCAATCTTTGGGGAATGAATTGAAAGCTTGCTCGGGAGGGTTTCTAAGTTGAAGAAATTTGCAGAAAATTGTAAAAAAACCGCGAAAAGAAAAAATTTCCGGTTTCGGTAAATCTTTGGATAGTGGCTCGACGCTTGCCCAGAAAGGTTTCCAAGTAGAAGATATGTGCGGGAAATGGTCCAAGAACCGCGAAATTTGCAAAATGTTCGATTTAGATAAAGCCTTGACAAATGGTTGTACGCTTGCCCGCGAGGGTATCTAAATTGAAGAATTGGGCCGGAAATGGTTCATCCGATTGCCATAAAACTTTGGGCAACGCTTGCCCGCAAAGGTTTCTAAGGTCCAAAAATCGCGAAATTTGCAAAATAACATTTCGAGTATGTATGAAAGCTCTTAGTGCTTATATTACAATGCCGGCGTTGGTAAATGGAAGCTGTAGATTACACGGTCCAAAATATTCCAAATTTGCAAATTTTTGATTTGAGTCTGGATTATTGTGAAGATTTGATAGACAGCAATTGTAGACGGGTAAATAGGAAGTATTAGCCAAACGGTCAAAAAAGTCACGAAATTTCCAAAATATTCTTGATTTTAGATTATCATGAAGACGTTTATATAGAGAAAAAGATCGAACGGTCCAAAATGTTTATACCGACATGCAGCCTGCGCTAGATTTAATATAATACATCTCTTAAGAATCATAAGAACCCGGGCGACGCCGGGTATTCAGCTAGTACATATATAATAGTGAATGTATGTATGTTGGTTCCTTAGAGGCTTCTAAGCCGCTGAATTAAACTTCATGAAATTTTCACTGCATATTCATGTCGATTAGAAAAGAGTCGTAGGCTGTCATGTCGGTTAAAAATGGTTCAAAAGTGGGTCAGAGACATATTTCAGAAGTTATGAATGCTATGAACTTTGAATTTGGTGTGCAGGCTGGTAATACGAAGTTAAACATTTTCCCGGCTCCGAACTAGCCGGCTGAACCAGTTCAAAAATAGGTCTGTAGGTTTATAATACGAGTGTTAGGCATTTCACAAAGCTCAGAAATAACTTTAAGCTATGAACTGGATATTTGGTGTGTGGTTTAGAAATATGTATTAAGATACATTTTCAATTTAAAACTGGTTGCGAAAAAGCTCAAATGTTAATATCGAATTGCAGCCTTGAATATAGAAGCTCTCATAAGAATCATATTCTCAAAATACAAAGGACCAGGGCGAAGCCGGGTATTTGCCTAGTATATAATAAATTGAAAGAGAACCAGTTGGCTTCAAAAACCATGTAATAGTCGGAACCTGCGGTTCAATTTCTGATTTCCGATCGGTTTGCATCCCTGACTTAATTTAATAAAATCAACGTCTTTACGATGGTTTAGCGGTTTAACAAAGGTATTAAGCCATTCGAAACACGACTACGTCGTGTTAAGTAGTGCATGCTAGTGACAGGAAAAATAATTCGACACAGACCCAAATTATTAAGCTCATGTACGTACCTAGCTCAAATAGAAAAAACTAAGTACAAAATTAAATGAGCATAAAACTTTTCAACTTTACAGCAAAAAGAGTTTTAATTGTTTGAATACCGCAACGCAGTCGACCATGTCATAAGCAGCCATAATAATAACAACAACAACGACGACCACATCAACACAATAGTCCTAAATCCAATTTTTTGCAAGTCCGAGAAGAAACTCACCGAACCAAATCAATCGTCTTAGCGGTATTTTGTTCGGTTCAGGCTTTATGGGTTGAGGATCATGAATTAACAAAGACAAAAAAGGAAACTTCACTTAAAGTTAAGAAAGGGAAATATCTATAGTTTCTCAGAAATAACGGAAAGAGTTTTAGTTCGATTGGACCAGAATTTATACCGTTTTGTACTTAAAATTTCAAGTATGTTTTGTTCTTAGAAGTACTTAAATTTAATACGAATCATTCTAAAATCGAAGACAGCCTTTAATATTATTGAAATGATGATTGATTCTTGGTTCAAGAACATTTCGTGCTTTCTGACCTACAGTAATATCAATTTGGTCTTTGGATCTTTCAGAACTTTTTTGATTTAATGTCTCCGTCATATCAAAAACAAATTGGAAGTAACTTTAGTATAGTAATGGGATTAAAGGAAGAACCGCTTTGGGAAATTTTTAAGGGGATTCTTAACCTAATTCTACATATTTTAATGAACTTTCCTAGGCGAAAGGTGAAATTTTTTGAAGTCTATATATTTTGTTCAACCAAGCCGACATTTTAGATTCGGAACAGTTTCAGACTCAGTTATATTTATAAAAGTCAGAATTCCGGGTTCAAACCAAACTCGAACTACTAGAAAAGTGTGGATAAGTTATTTGGTTTTCTTGTTTAAGGTGAGTACTGAGAACGATCGAATTTTCCTTTAAGAAAATTTCTAGAAATTCGAACGTTGTCAGTACTCATCTTTAACGACGGAGTTAATGAAACTAATACTTGCGGAACTTCATCAGCCGTCAAGTTCCAAGTCATAACAGGCAAACTAATTAGCTCATTAAATGAGCATAAAACTTGTCAACTTTGCAGCAAACCGAGTTTTAATTGTTTAAATACCGCAACGCAGTCGACCATGTCATAAGCAACCATAACATCAACAACAACAACGACCACATCAACACAATAGTCCTAAACCCAAAAACTATTTCAAATAACCAATTAATATTGCATTATTACACAACACAACTGAACAATAAATAAATAAATAATAATAAAGAGTCAGCCACAGCGATCACACAACGCACTTCAAAATCGATGCGCATGCGCCAATGATTTCAACGGTTTCGTAAGCCAACATGCGTAGGGGAGGGCGAGGGCGCGTTGGTGTGGGCAGCGTCTTGGCCAGCGGCCAATATTCTTTGGCTCGGCAATGTCAAAACTAAACGTGTCAAGCGCGCACTCCGACTTGTGTCATCCGAATCGCTAACGGTTTATCAACCACACAAAGCAAATTTACATCTCACCTTGAGCCCGCATGCATGGAACTATCGCACCGTGGCTGAATCGCCGAAAGAAAATGTCCACAGAGGTGTGGACGCACCGGGACCGACCGAGCTGAGTGGCTATGTGCTGATTTTGCTCGCTTGTGTGCCAGCGCATATAAATCGATTAATAAATTTCGTAAATGAAATGCCGCCATTATCAGCGCCAGCGGCAGCAGCGACATCTCTGCGACAGCGCTGCATTGCCACAGTCAAAAGATTGCGTCGCTAGTCACCGCCTGCGCAACTCCAACTCCAGCCTCAAAACCAACTTCAAGCGAACGGCAATTAAAATTTGCCTAAATCGCAGTCGTTGTTTGATTAAATTAACGGCTCTCTGCATTAACTTTGCAATAAGAGCGTTGCAAAATGTCTTAGACAGTGGGCGGCTGCTTAATTAACTAATCAGCCTCATCATCATAATCCTATGATGCGATATACGAGTGTTTGTGTGTGCGAATGTATGGCAGCCGTAAGCGTTTCAAAGTGCCTAGGCCAATGTCTGGCCATATGCATTCTGCGCATGCGCCACGGCCAAACCAAGCAATTGAGTCAAGGGCGTGTTGACAATCAAATTTATGCAGCCAAACACGTAAAGACGAATTTTTATTTTCTTTTACTGACTTTGTTTTTTTTTTTTTTTTTTTGCCAATTTAAGTACAATGGGGCGTGGCCATAGAATTTTTATTGAAATGTAATAAAAGCCAGTGCCAACTTTATTGTTTAGGCTGAACTGAACCATTATACGAAACTGTAAAATTTAATAAGTTCTTTTTCCAGAATACATAGTAACTTTTATGGGACAACAACTGTAATTTGCTAAAAGCGGCACAATTTAAAGATTAAGTAAAATTATAATGCCAAGTTGCATTAAAATCGGATAAGCATGGGCAACAAGGCCTCACAAGAGGTGCCAGCTGTTTAAGAAAATATTCGCTTAGCTAGCAATCCTCTACTTTAAGTGCTTTGTTTTAAATATTTCTTCAGTTTACATAAACATTCTTCGGCATAGATAACTTGGTTACATCATTAAAGCAAAAAGTCAAAATGGTATAGAAGCGAGCTTTCTAAAACAACATAAGTTGGCAAACCCCTTATGTTGGACACAGCTGCTTTGATTAGAATAAATTATTTTCTAAATTAGGTGATTTTCTTGAGAGTCGCATGCAAATCTTCTCCCATTTGTACATCGATCACAAACTCAGCTGCTCGAAATCAAATCAGCTTTCCAAACTGTTCAAGAGCTTCTCTATTCATGCGAAGTTTTGTGCCGAACTAAATGTTTATCTCATCTGAGTTTAGGCCTTTATCTGTCGTGAACACACTTTTCTATGTGCCAACGCACAGTTGAATTGTAAATGTAGGATTTCGTGAATTCTTTAAATAAACACACATAAAGTATACAAGAAACTAGCTGAAACCGACGCGACTTCGCTTGCGTCTAAGATTATAAAAAATGTGGTAGATTATTTTTTAGAAAAGTTAACAATTTTTGGCTAAGCCCCAAGAGGCTTATTGAATACTATGTTTGTTTTGAATCTATTTGGTAAAAAACACATCTCCTTTTTAATAAAGACGCCCTGCGAAGGGAGAATCATGAAGGAGGGCAATTTGAATAAAAAAGTCTTTTTATTTTGGATGAACAAAAACGGCCTTAAAAATTCCGCAAAATTATTGTTTTCCTGTTATTTATACTGTTTTGAATTCAACTTTCCAACTAATCGCAGTGGAAATGGAATTCAAAAAGGCAGAGCAACGAATAAATAATGCAAGAGAGTACAGGAAGATGTCTAATTACTTTACTCTTAAACGATTCAGGTTGACAAAATCCACATGTGAAATAGTTCTTGCAAGGATAAGAGATTAAGTGGGCTCCCAAAGAAATAGTAAAGGCCTTAACGTCAGTTGTGATTCAAAATGTTGGCGCACCGTTCTTATGCATGGGTCAGTTTCCTTATCACTGCGGGTGAATTCTGTGGAGTCAGCGTTCCTTTGAAAAGACGTGCAGGTAAGCAAGTGTCCCCGTTATTGCTTTTGAATCATCGTAAGAAATTTTATTTATCTTTTTCTCCAAAAAAGTACCAGCTACATTCAATAGCATTACAAAATCCATAACAACAAAAAGGCTAAGCTAACTTCGTCTGTTCCGAAGTTTTAATACCTTTGCAATTCATCGTTCTGATATTCTGACTTCGAAAAAATGAGCAAAATCTGTTTTTAAGCGTTAATATTCGATAGTAATGGCCGAGTTAAAGAACGCGCACATTTAAAAAAAATCATTTTTACTTAAACCTACTTATCGACCGATCTGTCCTAAGACAGACTTAAGATATGGTCATCCGACTTTGACTTAATTGTGCAAAAACCTTTAAAAGCATTTGACATTCATACGAGGGCCGTCCCAGAAATGGCCGACCTAGCACATTAGTGTTGGAGAATGTTCACAAAAAAGACTAAAAAGGGGAAGTACCGACTATTAAAAGCTTAAGTTTGAAGTTTGGTGCCTTTAACTTGCACAGTTTTTTTTTTTTGGTCGATTTTAACAGAGAACGCTTATTATTGATTTGCAAACATGGACAAAATTGGTCATCGTTATGTGATACAATACTTTCATATAAAAGGTCTTAGTTCAACCAATATTAAAAAAGAAGCTGGATTCTACTTTATGTAATTCTGCTCCCTCGTTTACAACAATAAAATATTGGGTGGCTGAGTTTAAGCGAGGTCGTTTGAGCTGCGAAGATGAACATCGTAATGGGCGTCCAAATGAGGTGACCACTTCAGAAATGGTGGCCAAAATTAAAAAAAGTGTATTGAGTGACCGGCGATTGAAAGTTCGTGAGTTAGCTGAATGTGTAGGCATTGACCGAAAAATTGGACATGAAAAAGTTATGCGCAAGATGGGTGCCGCGTTTGCTGTTCCATCATGACAATGCGCCGGTTCTCCTTCTGATTATTTCTTATTTCCAAACTTGAAAAAATGGCTCGGAGGAAAAAGATTTGGCAACAATGAAGAGGTGGAGTCCGAGGTTAATGCCTATTTTGAAGAGCTTCACAGTTCTTATTATAAAAAAGGTATCGAAGCTATTGAACATCGCTGGAAAAAGTGTATCGACCTAAAAGGATCCTATGTTGAAAAAAAAATATAAATCTTTGTGTTTTAGTGTTAGGTCGGCTATTTCTGGGACCGCCCTCGTAATAGCCGAGTTTAGAACCGCGCTAACATTAAAAACAAAACATTTTTCTCCCTAAGACCCAATTTCCGACCGATCCTTCGTATTGGAGCTATACGCTATAGTCACCCGATTTTGACAAAACTTCGTAGAATTAGGTAAAAGAATATGGAACAAACAGTTACCAAATTTTAAGACATTACCATTGAGAACAAAAAAGTTTTTCTCACTAAGACTATTTATATACGCTGTACCAGAGGTACACAGAGTATATTAAGTTTGTGCATGAGTAAGTAACAGGCAGAAAGAAGAATCTCCGACCCTATAAAGTATATATATTCTTGATCAGCATCAACAGCCGAGTCGATCTAGCCATGTCCGTCTGTCCGTCTGTCTGTCCGTATTAACAAACAGATCTCAGAGATGGTAAGAGATAGAGGTTTGACATGTATGGGACATATGTATGCTTCTTATACTTGCAGGCAGATCAAGTTTTTTTTTTATTTTTTGCCACACCCCCTTTCGCCCACGCAAATTGGAAAAAACGTCATATTATAAGGAAAACAAACAATTATGGGCAGCCGGCGACCGCTGTGCAAGAGGTCGTGGGTTCGATCCCGCCTCGGAACATCTAATAAAGTTTTTTTTTTGAATAAACTTTACACCCGGTCACCCCTCTCTGCTGCAAAAGCTATGCAAAAGCTTTTCAAACTGCCGTTCGGACTCGGCGTTAAACTTAGGTCCCTTGTTCTTGTGCGAGAAATTAGAAGCACACAAGCTAAAGGTTTGAGATATCAGAGCGAGTTCACTAAATAAAAAAAAAAAAATTTGGACACCAGAAAAAAAAAGTTTTTCCACTAAAACAGTTTTTGACAACGTGTCTAGGAGCCATATGCTATAGCACCCGACGCCCGGTCGCCAATTTCAGCTCGATAGCTTCAAAATTGAGAGATTATTTTGCGTAGAATCAGACAGACTGACGGACGGACAAAGCTCAATCAACTCAGCTCGTCGCCCTGTTCAAGAATATATATAGCTTATGAGTTCGGAAATGAATATTTTTATGCGTTGCAAACTTCTGGTCAAAATTTAAATACCCCTTGCAAGGGTATAAAAATACCTAATTGGTTGACAGTGTTTGGTCAACCTATTGCACCGGTGGGAATTTTTCGATATCGTGTGAAATTGTTGATGACAAAACCAAATGACTTAACCGCTGGTCATCTTAAGAAACCTTTATATGACTGGCAGTTGGCTAACCGAAACCTTTGAGAAATCGGGCCTTGGGGGAAATAAAATTTAAACACTCATATTAAATTATCTCTCCAACCAATTTCTAGACTTACTCGGAAATTTTCGCATTATGTTCATGCCGATAGGCTATGTGTCAAGTCTGTAAACATTTTCGAAAGCGGTTAAAAAGATTTAAAAAGTGTTTCAGAGTCATAACTCTAAACTTATTTAAGCTATGAACTTGACATTTGGTTGTATTTTGGTAATATGGAGTTGAATTTGTTTATGATTTAGGAACGGCTTTAAGCTGGTTTAAAAATACGAGTGGTTTAAAAATGGATTAGGGCCATATCCAAATTTTTAATAAGATTTGATATTGAAATATTAATTGTTCTGGACTGGTCTAAAACTGGTTCAAAAGAAGGACCACATTTAAAGTTGTTTAGGGCCATATCTCTAAAGTTTTAAAATCTATGAACTTGATATTTGGTATACAGCTTGGTAATCTAGAGTTGGATATTTTGCTGGTTTATTTCCGGTTTCAAACCGGCTCAAAAGTGTTTAAGAGTTTTGTTTCAAAATTTTTTTAAGCTACTTATGATCTTGAAATTTGCACTGTATGTTGGTGATATGAAGTTGGATTTTTAACTGGTTCAGGACCGGATTCGAACCGGATCAAAAGTGGTTCAGCGCCATATCTCTAAAATTATTTCATTTTTAAACTTTTAAAAGTTTACCCCATACAAACTTTTCCGGGCATTTTCACCCACTTCGGGATCGAACAATTCGCCACTACATAACTGAACGAAGGTCTAAGCCAAATCTTAGCTTAAGAGGTTTCAGCTTTGTGTCTCTTATTATCAGTGAGTCGGGTTATAAGATATGAAATCATAGACATCACATATATATTTACACACACAAATTTGTATTTTAAGCAAATAAAACAAGTTTTTGACCAAAATAGTCAACCTTAAAAAAAGTGAACTTTCTGCAGTACTGTAAACAGGAGTTAAAACAATAAGCTCACTAAGGGCCAATTTCTCATGTTCCTGTTTTTGCAAGTCTAGGTGTATTCCACAGCTCATGCTTAAAATGAGCAGTGCAACTTCATCAAATCCACCTCGATTTTCAAAAACGGGAACATGAGAAAACAATTCTAAGTATATCCACACACGACTGTAGAAATATTAATACGCATGTTCATATACATTAGGGCGGGTCAATTTGTGTGGATGAGAAAAAAAAACAAAGCGTATAGCAGAAACGTAATCTAATGTAAACTTTAAGAATTTTTCCCCAACAAACCATAGGTCTAAAATCAATTCCTAGGTCCCGCCTAGCGAGTTCAAAATTATATACAATAAGCAGTTCAACAAATAATTATCGTTCCTGGACCAACCAACAGGAATTTGGGTTATTGCCATCCAAAGGTAAAAGTCCCCTCTATGCATATAGATTTTCAAGCGCATCTTTCCGCTTAAAATGGCTTTTTAATAAATTTTGAAAAGTGCCATTTTAGGTAACTTTTACAACTTTGACCATCGATATCTGAAAAATTTGACGCGATAGATAAATTTTTAGAATTAACTTGTATTCAGCTTGAAAACCTCTGTCGAAAGGAACTCAAATTTCACTCGAGTGTCAGTCATGACCCTATATTTGTTGAGCTGTTTGATGTAACTTTGAACTCGCTAGGCGGGACCTAGGAATTGAATTTAGACCTATGGTTTCTTGGGGAAATTTTCTTAGAATTTACCGAAGATTATGTTTCTGCTATACGCTTGGTTAACTAAAAATTTAACCCGCCCCTAATATACATACTGACGACTGGCCCAATTTCTATGCAAGCCAAAACTTTATATCAAAAGTAAAAGTTCGCCAAATATTAGAACAAAACATTTGCAAACATTTTGCAGTGGGTGCCATAATAAATTGGTATTCTTTCAAATGTAAATATAGTTTTATATCAAATTTTTTTTCTTATGCAAATTCAGATTACATCGAATTGGTTATAAAAGTGATATTAAAATTATCCATTTCATTGGATACCGAAATCATCTAATGGATATTTTAAATATTTTTTAATGTGTATAGAAACATATACTTGTTTCATATACTTGTTTCACATAGCTCGCAAAAAACTGTTAACACTTTTTTTTTACAAAAACACACGAGCGCACACACATACATACGCAAAAAACAGTTTTAAAGTTTGCTCTCGGCAAAAGTGTCAGTGAAAGACAGGAGAGAAACAGGAACGAAAAAAAGGTCTTTGCTCTGAGAGCAACAGAATTGAGCAAAACCCGAACTGAAACTGTCTTTCGCTTTCTGTTTTCTTTGTGTCCGTAACCAAACTGTTTTTTGCCGACACGAAAGTGCTGAGAGTTTTTTGCGAGCTCTGGTTCCAAAGTAGAATTGTAAGGCAAAATGCGATAATTCTTAATTTAATCTTCTCGATATTGTCGATTCATAGGAGCGAACTGGCTAATTCCCACCATCTTAAACCAGAGCCGTTCTTGCAATGAAGTAAGCTCTTCGGTTGCGGTCTTTGCAATTGGTTATCTGAAGCCTCAACTGACCACGTAATAACCCCAAAACGTTTTCCCTCTTACTATAAAGTTCGTCGATATTGTCTTGTAGGCGTTACAAAATATTGTTTTCTTGTCAGTCAACCCATTTAAATACATAATTATCAAGGCTTTTGAAGACATCTCCGTGGTGCGAATCTAGCCATTAGTTTTTGCGATAGGTTCGCATTTCAAGCTATCGTAACGACCTACCTGCATAAATTTTGGTGGTTTGCTTTGATCGCTGGACGCTTAAATCAATTGTTGCCAAACATTTAGGTGAAGGAATATGAGTTAGGCCATAAGGCATTGCGAGCGGTCTTTCAGCAGATGCAGCAACGACCTGATTGTATGAATTACCATATCTTTTCCCATCACGATGATATGACAATACAAACTTTCTAATTTCAAGATGGGATTTTGTTTGGGTTTCGATTGTCATAAAGCAGGAGTTGAATTTTTAATGATTGTTTGCAGACACTTGAACGCGCTTAAAGTAAGCTAATCAACATTTTGAAGACTGTTGATAGGTCTAAAATTGCTCCAAATGGGAAAAGTGAAAACAGGTATTTTTTTTAAACAATGAGACGGATTCAGATGATAATAAACCTTGAAGACAACAATTAAAAATTGAACCCAAACACAATTGTATTCTTAAAAACTATAACAAACTTAAAACCAAAAGCGTCTTATTAAAAACAAAAAGGCAAAATTTTTTTAATAGGTACAAAGTTTTGTTGCAGGTACAGAGACGGGGGCACTTGTGCAATTGCACAATGCCCCAAAGCCACCTTTCAAATTGAAGGCTTGGTTGGCTAATGTGTGGTAATGGTAATGATTATGCTTGGCAAATAAACCAAATGCCAAATATGCGTCGCCAATGGCCCTAGCCGTGACTATGAAAGCGACAGCAATGAGAAGTTCAAATGTGGCCATGGCTTTCTCAGTGCTCATTCGGGTCACACCCATTATACATAATTCTAGGCGTAGCGGGAGTAATAGCTAATAAAGGCACACAGCTTCCACTTCAAAGTTGAACTATCAAATATTTGTCTCTAAATGAGTTCTAGACCCTGAGAAACGCGTGAAATTTGGCTAAAAATTACGCTTAATGATAATGAGAAGCTCATATAGCATACATACGAGTATGTACATGAGGGACACGCCCAAAAATCGGTCCAGCTGTTTAACTAACTCTGCCGGACGGCCACTGCAAACATCTCAAAGCGAATATGCTGGAAATAAAATTCGCTCAAGCGTTACGATTCCGCAATTGCCAAACAAACATAAAGGCTTATAGAAAAAAGCTGTCAATGGCAGCTACTTAACCTTTCCCAGATTCATTTAAACGATATTAAACGAAAACGGAAAAGTATTTGGGGACCCATTCATTTTGTTTTTCAGATCAGATAGCCACGTTTCATCGGAATAAATATACTATAGAGTACTATAGAGTACACACCGCACACAGAGATGATTTTTAATGAAATCAATTTATTGTTTGGTAATTAAAAATGTGAGAATATAATTGAAAGTTTATACAATACACAGGTATACGAGGGCTGACACAAAAATTATAGGTAGTTGATATTGCGGTTTGTATTTAAAAATTACAATTACAAATTGTGTCCAATTGGAAAGCCATAGCAACTTGGGCCTTATGCTCTGTATTTATAAATAATATTCGTCCTAGAGAGCGATAAAACTTAAAATTTTAAGTTTGGAATTTGAGATTTTTCAGAGATTTTGTAAAAACGTGAAAAATGGTTCAATACGTTCTGTTGAAACATCTCTCAGTTGCACCAATTAATAAGAGAAACAAAATATGATCGAAAAATAAAGTTTTGTGTCATTTAGGCTAACCTATCCAGCTTAGACATACTTCCTAGCGATTGTATTGAATTGATGTATTGAAGTTAAGATTGCTACCTCGCCACATTAAGCACCTTGGACTATTTATTCTTCCCTAATCTAACAAAACGACACGGAGGTAAGGGACTTACCAAGAATCATTTCGAAAAGCTCTCCAATTGTTCTCTCAAAAATGGTATTAAAGGCTTCAATTTAAAACGATAGAATATTGTTGGAAAAGGAAACGGTCAGCATTGTTTCAAAGTCGAATTGACTTAAGTAAGCCGAATTTAGCGACGTTAACATTTTGTTTGTAGGCTAGTGAAAGAAAAAGTACTGTGATATTGAAAGATTCCTGTTCGGTCAAGTTCGATAGGCATTTTAACAATCAAAAATCGACTATCATTGGTTAAAACCCCATATTATTGTTGTTCTCTTTTTTAACATTTATCGATAGAAATTTCTCGCTGTATCAGTAAATCGAAAGAGACAACCTGGACTCATCAAAGCTAAGAATATCGCAGTAAGGCAGGGGTTTTTGCGTTTAAAAGGGGAAGGGTAAAAATTTACAAAATCTGAAACCAACTTGCGAAAATTTGAGACTATCTTTTCTAGACTCTAAAATCAATGCGTACATACAGTTAGACGGACTCGACTCTGATCAAGTATATATATACTTTATAGGGTCCAACCCTTTATTTTTCCTTCTTCCTGCTATAAACATAAGCAGCACCTATGATTCACTTTTACCCATATTAAATTCGAATCTCTGGACGCTTAAAAAATAAATGAAAGCTTATTTCGGCTCCTCTAAAGTTTATATACCTTTGAAACATGAATTTCCATAAACAAGTAAGAAAGTCAGTCAACCATGACTGTAATATAAGCTGAACCAGCAAAAGTGTATGCTCAGTATATATTTGGTTGTTGTAGAAGCAGTTAAAACAGCGCTGCTGCCGCAGGTAACTTTCTTATTCTTATAACTTGATCCTGTATGCTATCGATAACACTATGCAACAAGGTCCAGTATCTTGAAGCGTTGGTTGAGATTCTAGATGATTTTCGTGTGCTACGCAGACTGCGCTTTCAGAAATTGTCCATCACGTCTAGATTTTTAGTAATTTGAGCTTAAATTTGATAAAAGTGCCAATTTTGACCCTTTTTAGGAGCGTTTTTCAGGCAATCTATTCTATTGTTTGGACTCTCTTTGATATCATCGGAAAGTACCACTCCTAAGCTTAAAAATGAGCTATCCCAAACAATTCTGCGATTTTTTTCAATGGAGATATACCTCTTTTAGCACTTGTATAAGAGTCCAAAAAATTCCTATTTATTGCTGGTGCCCCAAAGTATGCAATGGGTGGTAGAGACTCTAATATGTTTTCGTTTCCTAAAAACAGTAAAGAAGGCTGGTCATTTGTAATGAACCAGAAACAGAATACTAAAAAAACCTCACAAATCTGTCCCTTTTTTTGGCATTCGTTTATGAAATTTATTGTAATCGTCTCTCTTTAAGCATTACCAGGAGGTTTTCTTTAGAATTTTGTTGCTGGTACTACCAATTTTCTTTTTGATTAATCTCACCCCTCAGCCAAAAAAACCAACATCTAATAATCTCATTGCCGAATTTTTCATACATTTTAAAGTATTTTTTCGATCCCATATTACGTTCCTATCAAAATGCACTTTTATCAAATTTAAGCTCAAATTACTAAAAATCTAGACGTGATGGACAATTTCTGAAAAC
This sequence comes from Lordiphosa collinella, assembly GCA_018904265.1. NCBI lineage: Eukaryota > Metazoa > Arthropoda > Insecta > Diptera > Drosophilidae > Lordiphosa > Lordiphosa collinella. The sequence continues at coordinate 57,568 of JAEIFV010000232.1, forward strand.
GCAGACTTGCTTAGCACACGAAAATCATCTAGAATCTCTGTGCCAACGCTTCAAGATACTGGAATTTTGTTGCCTTGTGTAATCCAATCTTTACTAATTCTTTGCTAGATCGATAAGTAATGCTGACTACTAAATAAGTCCAGAAGATATATGCCATTTATCTACAAATCTGAGGGAGATATTTCGATATCCAGTTTGCAGAGTCGGGGCGTTTCAAAAGTTGAAAATAAACATGATCAGCCTGCAACTATAAGGAGTTTTCATCTCTGAGATCTGTAAGTTCATACGGACATGTTTATATCGACAAGGCTGTTGAACGATTTCCCAAATCGATCAATATATAGCGCCTCATATGTGACCATTTGACTGGCAAGTTTGTTATAAGACTATTTCTCAGAGCAATCAATCTACACTATATAGTTATCAGATTTTGAACAAACTTGATGGTATTACGACCAAATAAAACTATGAAATACGAAGTTTGGAGACATTTTCATTGAAAACAACAACAATTTTTCAACCGACTGGTTGTTCCTGTGGCAGCTCTATGATACAGTCATCCGATCCGAAACTGAAGGAGGAGATAGCAGAGAATTAGACTGTCATGCTGATCGGAAATATATACATTCTGCACAGGCTATACCAAATCAGAATTCACGCTTTCTTTTTATGAATTGGAATAATAAAGGAAAACATTTCTGTACACTAGTTTTTACTTTTGTACCTTTTGGTAAAGAAATTTTGCCAAGAAAGTTTGCCAAAAAAAAAAACTATTTATTTTTTAACTGAAAGACGAGCTGTTTCTCCGCCCACTAGTCTCTTAGTCTGACTAATTATGGAATCGCCCTCGTACACATACTCTAGAGTCGACTCACACATGGCGCAATTTTGGGCATGTTTACCTGACCACTAACTAGATAAACAAAATCCCCCTTAAGTACGCTCTCTCTGGTTTGGGGTACAACGTGAATTTGCATAAAACAAAACATTTCAACTTTTCCAGTGTAAATATGTACGTCATCTGAACATCGGTCAGTATAATTAAATATTTGTACTAAGCAGTGGACTTTAAAGTCAAACATTGGTCATGATTTTCAGTGGAAAAGGGGCTCCCGGATATTATGACAGTGTCTCTAGGTTATAAGGTTAGATTGACTGACCGCTAGAGTGGGTGTCATTAGTGGCGATGCTATACACTTAGACTCGACACGTGGTGTCGACAGCGTTGATTAAGACTGGCACTGACAATTAAATTGACAGCCTCCCCCTGCATCGGCTATCGATTAGTACTTTACGAATGTAATGCTTAGATAATTATAGAAATAACCAAGTTTAAGTACAGGCACGGGTAATCTCAGGGTTTTACACTATGGGCAATTTCGAATTTGTTTCCATTGTTGACTAATTAAAAGCCTAAGGTCACCACTTAGGCTCATTTTTCACCACCTGAAGCATCCGTCTCAAGGCAACTGCTAATAAGTCACTAATCTTTGTGCAAACTGTGCTTCAGAAACGACCTATATAGGTATACAACGCGCAAATTACGATACTTTGTGTAAAGAGAAACAAAGCCAACATCCAAAGACAATGTCAAGTGAGGCGGCAGCGTCAGCGGCTCAGAAAAATGTCTTTTGGGTTTTCCATGATTTGTTATTGTTGGTTTTTGACAACTTAATCAACGTCGTGCTGCTGTCTTCATCTTTCTGCCGCACTTCAATGTCAAAATCTTCAGGTGAGAAGTATTGTGTTTTTATGTTTTGTTTTATTTTCTTTGTTGACAGATTTATAGCAAGTTAAATGAACGCACAAATGAACAGAACAGACATTAAAGCTGGTGAGCAAGAGTAACCGCTGATGAACTGCGTTATGCTTTTGCACAATTATCGTTGTTGTTTTCGTACAATCGTATTTTGGCTAATATGCATTAGCCACTAATTTGATTTATGTACACGAGTGTGTACGAATGAGCAAGTAGTTTTTATTTGTCACTTATCAAGGCCTGTAAAAGCGTGAATGTTAGGGGCTTGTTTGCGGAAGCAGCAACTGATGCTTGAAAAAATATGCAAAAAAATAAGTATGTATCAACAAATGGATCTATTTGCTGGTTGTACTTGCGAATTACTAATTAATTGAACAACTGAACAACATTAAAACGCACTTACTCATTAGTAGACTGTTTCCGTTCGGAAGAACAAATATTCGCGCCAAATTCAATTAGTTGATGTTCTTGATTTTCGCTGATCTTTTAAAAACTCTAGCATTATATCGTTATCATTATCATTTCCCAGTAACAGAAAACCTGTCAATCAACATTTGTTAATAGACCACTTTCAATCACAGCCATTGAAAGCAGACAACCTTGCAAACTTACTCGAAATGGGAAAAAAGAATGCAATCCGGTTCTGTACTAAAAACCGCAAAAGAAAACAGTTCGTTTCATCAACGAGTTTGTTGATGTAAGGCGACTTCCCTAGTCAAATACCGATATACTTATAGGGATTTTGAATAAGGAAATTGAGATTAAATCCAAAATGTGTATCTCCATAGAAAACGAAAATTAACAGTACCGATGACATTTCATTAACTGTGAATTGTAATTCAAATTTTTAACAATATCCAATGCATATTTTTGAGCAAAATCAATTTTGTCAATTCAAAAAAAAGTTGTAGAATTTTTAAGGTGGAGCTATTTTAATCATATATGCGATGATTTCATGGAAGAACAATAAAAAAGAAGTTTCCTTACAAATTAAAAGGCATAAATCAGGGATGCAAACCAATTCTGTTCCAAACCGATCCGCTAATTTGAGCTGATACAGCGAAACGCTAACCGTTTCTCATCTCTCTGCGCCACCGCGCATGACTGTTAATATGCTACTTATATTGAATTCAATCTACCATCTGCCTTAAACTTGTAGTTTTTAACTTGGAATTCCGTCCAAGAAGAGAATTATTAAACAATGTCAATGTTTCGTTACTACTGTGAAATCAAAAGCGGCAAAGTAGGTTTTAAGACATTGAAAACAAAGGTATCTACAATTTCAAATCAAAGACCCGCACAGTTGATTCTTAATTTTTTTTATATTGTTTAAACGTTAAAGGCCTAGACGGAGTTCTGACATAAGCAGAAGTTTCAAACAAAAGTTGAGGGAAGAAGAAGCAGACGTAACGATTTCCTTAAAGTTAACATTTTGCACGTTGCACTTTAAATTGAATTTTATGCTTAACAGCACTTATAAGGACTGAATGTTAATAGTTTATGGGCCATGAACAGCTGAGGCTGGATTGTCCCCATATTATATTCAGTCGCTCTTCTTCGTCATGCTAGTCATCAACGACCAACTAAGGTTACATTAAAAACAGGATGATGAAACTAACATCGTTTGTGCCGAAGTTAAATTACAGCTGCGTTTGCTCATTTGATCCGTTTAACATAAATAGCAAAAATACAAAAAAAAAATCAAGTAAGATAGCTGTAGTCGAGTGCCCCGACTATAAAATACCCTGTTCCCTTGATTTCGTGTGTTTTCCTTTACATACACCCACACTCACATATACACACTCTCCAACATAATTCCTCCCCCTCCCCCCTTTAAGCGCAAAAATACTGTCAGAGCCACAATTTGTAAGGTAGAGACTTTATGTATATCATGTAAGGCCCAATATCTATCTATTCTGAAAAGATCAATAAGATCGGACAAAAAACACCGAAGTTATATACGAATCAATTTTGCTTGTAGGAGAGAGGGCGGTCTTGCTTTGTCAGTAATCGCGCGCGGCCCCATTTTCATGAATTGACGGCTGCTCGTACTCTCGGACCCATTTCATGAAATGATTTTGCAAAATGGTTTATTACATGGTTTTTAAAGCCAAATGAAACGCGGTTTCGGTTCGGTTCAGTCTTAATTCATTATATAGTAAATGAGATCCCGATCTTCCCTCAAACCTCAGCGGAAAAGAATTTTTTCCGATCCTTTGAAGGTAAGGCAATACCAAAAATAGGGGGAAGTTAACTTCGGCTCGGCCGAAGTTTTGTATACCCTTGCAGCTTCCATTGAAAACAAAAAAGTTTTTCTAACTAAGACTACTTTTTGAACCTTACTTTTCTATGGGATCTATACTATATAGATGTCTGATTTCGACCAAACTTGGCGAAATCTTGGAAAAGCATAATACACTGTCAATTACGAAATTTGGAGGCGATCCCATTTAAAACTAAAAAGTTTTTCTCACTAGAACTTCTTTTTCGACCGATCATTTATACTGCAGCTATATGCTATAGTTATCCGATTTTGATAAGACTTTGTAGATATATGTTAAAGTATATAAAATAAGAAAATGCAACTAAAAAGGACGTTTTCATTAAAAACAAAAAAGTTTTTCTCACAAAAACTAGTTTTTCGACCGATCGTTCCTATGGGAGCTATATGTTATAGCCATGCGATTTCGACCAAACTTTGCAGAATTGTGTAAAAGTATGTAAAATAAGTGTCTGCCAATGATAAGGACGTTTTCATTAAAAACAAAAAAGTTTTTCTCACTAGAACTAGTTTTTCGACCGATCGTTCCTATGGGAGCTATATGTTATAGTCATCCGATTTCGACCCAACTTTGTAGAATTGTGTAAAAGTATATAAAATAAGTGTATGCCATAGATAAGGACGTTTTCATTAAAAACAAAAAAGTTTTTCTCACTAGAACTAGTTTTTCGACCAATCGTTCCTATGGCAGCTATATGCTATAGTCATCCGATTTCGATCAAACTTAGTGAAATCATGGGAAAGGATAGTAAGAAATACGTACTTTGGAGGCGTTTCCATTAAAAACAAAAAAGTTTTTCTCACTAGAACTAGTTTTTTGACCGATCGTTCCTATGGCAGCTATATGCTATAGTCATCCGATCCGGCCGGTTCCGACAAATGTGTAGCGTATATGTACCAGAAGACTTCGTGCAAAGTTTGGTGAGGATAGCTTTAAAACTGACGGAGAAGATAGCATAGAAACAGACAGACGGACAAGGCTAAATCAACTCAGCTCGTCATGCTGATCAAGAATATATTTACTTTATGTGGTCGGAGATGCTTCCTTTAATGCGTTATAAACATCCGCACAATTTTATAATACCCTTTGCAAGGGTATAAAAATGCCAAAAAATATTAATATTAGATTGGCCGAAATTCTGTTAAATCTTAAACCTTAGGTCCCGTCTTAAAGTATTACGACCCGTAATTCCGTCGAGTCTCAACTTCTAAAGCCTATACTTATTAAGATCGTACCGAATTTAGCTTGAATCTGTCCGGAAAGTTATTTTGTTTCGAACTTTTGAAGGAGAGGCAGTCCGAAAAGTGTCCAAAATAGCATATCTGTTCAAGGATCGTGCATAATTTCGGCGAGTCTCAAGCCATAAATCCCGGCTTAACCCTAAATCTGCGAGGAAACGTATTTTTCCAAGCTTTCGAAGGTAAGGCTATACGAAAAAGTTTCAGAAAATCTTTTAGGTTCTTGGATCGTCCTTTATTTCAACATATCCGAAGTCCAAAGCACTTCCTGGAGTATATCGCCGCGACTTACGCTTAAATCTGCTCGAAAAGTCATATTTTAGAACTTTTGAAGTCGCGGCAATTCCAAAATAGTAACAAAAACTTATTTTTGTCTAAGGATCGCCCTTAATTATTGTTTTAACATAAAGTTGGGTCAGTTCGGTTCGAACGCATAAAGTATTATCCCAGCTTTTCGTTTAAACCTACTTTATTGTGGTTTAGCTAATCCCTTAAGTATTAAACATTTTGTCAGAGAAAGCTACTTCATATTAAAACGCGTTTTAAAATGTTTAAGCTCAACTTAATTTCTTTTTCATCAAACTTTTTCTCCATCATTTTAAAAATAATGATTTCTAAAGTGAATATGTGAATTTTCGACAATTTTAAAATTGAATTCTAGACAATATTTGAATAGTCGGATATGCTGGCTTCTAAAGTTGGATCTAAAGTGGAGTTGAAAAAACACAACATAATAAAGACAATTTGGTCCCGTAAAAGAAATGGAAAACGCACACAAATCTATTAGCCTCGAAGAAATGTAATCAGACAGGTGTAATACAAGCGTATTAGAAGGTAAGTGCGCAAACTCTTTCGTAAACTGAACCGAACCCTTTTTGATTGTGATTTTCGGTTCGGTTTAGCATTTTATGAGGGACGCCGGTTCGGTTTATCAGCAGGAATTAGCGGTTCGGTTACGGGCTGGTTCGGCTCGGTTCAGAACCGGTTTGCATCCCTGGTTTGTAGTCAAAGTCAGTAGTAAGCTAACTGTAGTCAGTCATACTCAAACAGTTTTCATATCTATTGGTATCATAAAGCACAGTTGCCAATTTAATGATCAAGTAGTGTGACCAAGGCCCAGCTAATTGTAAAATGTCAACAACTTCAATTGTTGGCGTAATTTGTTGTGAAATCTGATCACACTAGATTTACGTTCTATGTTAACGAAAGATGTGGCGGCGTTAACTAAATTACTTACGTCGTAAGTCCGTCTAGGCCTTTAAGGCCGTTTGCTTAGTGTGACCAAAATTAACAAAAAAAATACGCCGATGTTTCAGGTTCCTGTCATTTTAAAATTCGCTGGTGGTGGGTCACACTTGTCAATCAATCGGTTTTTTGTTTTGATGACAAGTGCTTTACGCTTGCGCTTCTGCTAACCTTAAAACCAGTTCGGCAATCAGCAACTGTCACATATTAGTACAAATTTGAATCAATTTATACAAAATGCTTGTCTTTCACACATGTTCCAAGCCTTCTTTTTGAACAAGCTCGGGAATTTCACTCCAAGCCTTATTAACAAAATTTAAGTCCGGATACTTCGGGTGGGATAAAACCCAAATGGCATCTCAGTTTCTCACCACCAAAATCAGCGCAACATTAAGTAACATATAGTGCCGACAATATGGCATCAGCTGCTCAACGCAGATAAGGTCCACAGCCTACTAACATAGAGTCCACGTACGTGCTGTTAAGCGCAAGAATACTTTTTTTTAAGTGCGTCGTGCAAAATGTTAAATGCAAGGACGACGTTACGTCTGTTTCTTCTTCCATCAACTTTTGTGTGAAACTTCTCGTTGCCTCGAAATTCCGTGATAATTTCATAAATTCTAGTGGCTGCGAAATCAAAAGTGAACTTGCAGAATTTAGTATGTTGAAAGCCAAAGTGTATGCACTTTTATATCAAAGACCCAAATAGTTTATTTTATATATTATACGTTACAATTGGTAAAATCAGATTCGAGTTGAGCACGAATATCATCTATATACTGGTTCTCGCAGCCTAGAGAACTTCAACGAAAAACAAAAGATTTTGAGCCTTAAAAAGAATGTTCCTTTCCTCATTTTTAATAGCTAGGAATTGTTTTGAAAATTTTGGCTTGGCATCTGGCAATCCCTGACTAAGGTTTATTTTTCATACTACTGAAAATAAACTTGATCTGCATGTTAAAAAGAATTTATGTATATATATTTTATTCTTAACTTGCAGTTTTTTTTATGCACAAACTCATTATACTCTTTGTTCCTTTGGTACAGAGTATAAGAACTAAGCCGATGAATCAGTCTCAAATTTTGTATTGCGTCTTTTAATTGATTAATGTACCTCTTTAAACAACGCCTTTAGTCAATACAACACAATAAGATAAACACATAAAATGCATATAGCGAGCGCATTATAACTCGTATACAAAAAGCCCTTAGCACTTCCTTAATTAAGTGAGCATTTGTTGTTTTTAATGTCCATTGCCAGTTTTCCTTGTATTTACATGTTAATATGGTAAATAAAAAGTGCACATCATGTCACAGGTTAATTAAATACTTGGCTTACTGGTTTACTGACTTAATAGTCGGATCTGAGCCCAATGGTTACTATAGACACACTCATGAGCAAACAGAAATCATTTATGGAAGATTTTGTAATGATCAATTTGTTGCATTTTTTGCTTTGTTTTTCTTGTTGTTTGTGCTGTTGTCGCTCGTTCGAGCTTTGTTTTTGTTTATCGCGCTAATTACGGCAATTAACAGGCAATATCTGTGGGCAACTTCAGTTGCATACATATGAATCTGTCTGTACACATTTATTTTGATTTTGTGAAATAATCGGTAAGTGGGCCAAACATCAGATAGACTTTAACTGGTTTGGAGAATGCCAATCGAATGAAATACCAAAGGAAACATATGAAAAAGAAAAATCAAAGTGAAGTTCAGACAGACAATCAGCTGAAAGCATTTCATCTACATACATTAAGCATCTCTTGTTGACAGTTTCCTCATTGCGCTCAGAACGCGATATAAAAACACACGCACACACACCTTCTGCCTGCCAACAGATATTGCTGATTATGGAGATTTGTTGCTGGTTGAGGTTGTTGATATGCTTCACACGTAGACTGCGGCAGGCAAAACTCTGTTAATTGTTTTTGTTAGTCACAAAAAAAAAGCACAATTAGAGAAATGAGATTAAACGAGGGCTGTTATTTCCGTTATCGCCTTCTTTGACCATTTGGTTGTATTTTACATGTGAACTGAAATACATTGAATATAGAAAACTATGTAAAAAAAATTTTCGTCAATTGTTTACTTTTTCGTTAGGCTACTTTGTTACGAAATTTTGTTACGTAATTTCGTTACGTCATTTAATTACGTTACTTTATTACGTTATTTCGTTACGTTATTATATTATATACGGGGGTGACAAAGAAATCAGAAAGAGATTTTGCCGTCGGTTGGTTTGCAAATCTTTAAAAAAATACGTCGGTGCCACAGAACTTCGAGAGATTTCGTTTTCTTTTTGGAAAGTCGAGTTAAAACGTGTGTGTATAAGATTATGGTCCAACTACAAAAACAGTGATAAGTCGTGTAGGTTCGTGAGGTCGATTTGGTTGGTCTGTGTATTGGTTGGTTTGCCAAACTCTCCAAACAAAATACGACAGGTTTCCGTGGCACCTAAGGATTGGTTTTCGGTTAGAATGTGGTTGGAAGAGGTTTCTGGGTCACCCCCGATAATTACGTTATTTTGTTAATTTTGTAATGGAATTTCGGTACGTCATTTCGTTTCGTTATTTTGTTAAATTATTTGTTAAGTCATTTCATGACTTTACTTCATTATGTAGGAATGACGAAGAGACAGAATCGTATATCAAACGTAATTGACGAATCATTAAAACCAGAATAAAAAATAGGGGAAAGTTAACTTCGGCTCGGCCGAAGTTTTGTATACCCTTGCAGCTTCCATTGAAAACAAAAAAGTTTTTCTCAATAGAACTCCTTTTTTGACCGATCTTTCATACTGTAGCTATATGCTATAGTCATCCGATTTTGCTAAAACTTTCTAGAAATGTGTTAAAGTATATAAAATAAGAATATGCCAATAAAAAGGACGTTTTCATTAAAAACAAAAAAGTTTTCCTCACTCGAACTAGTTTTTCGACCGATCGTTCCTATGGGAGCTATATGCTATAGTCATCCGATTTCGACCAAACTTTTAAAATTGTGTAAAAGTATATTAAATAAGTGTATGCCAATGATAAGGACGTTTTCATTAAAAACAAAAAAGTTTTTCTCACTAGAACTAGTTTTTCGACCGATCGTTCCTATGGGAGCTATATGCTATAGTCATCCGATTTCGACCAATCTTAGTGAAATCATGGAAAAGGATAGTAAACTAAGAAATACATACTTTGGAGGCGTTTGCATTAAAAATAAAAAAGTTTTTCTCACTAAGACTAGTTTTTCAACCGATCGTTCCTATGGCAGCTATATGCTATAGTCATCCGATCCGGCCGGTTCCGACAAATGTGCAGCCTATTTGTACCACAAGACTTCGTGCAAAGTTTGGTGAGGATAGCTTTAAAACTGACTGAAGGAGATAGCATAGAAACAGACAGACGGACGGACGGACAGACGGACAAGGCTAAATCAACTCAGCTCGTCCTGTTGATCAAGAATATATATACTTTATGTGGTCGGAGATGGTTCCTTCTATGCGTTACAAACATCCCTCTGCAAGGGTATAAAAATTGTACTGTCACTGAAGTAAGAAATCATTTCAGATTTAATGCAGCGGTGGGCACGAAATTTGGGTTTGAGAGCACTCCAACAACAACTGTAAAAACAACCCTTATTAGCGAAGCTCAACAAGCTAGACACAAACTGCATAAATTTGTTTTTGCAGTCGTCTCGATCGAGGCAACTGCACCCGCCGAGCTGGCGCCGTACACCGAGACGCAATGGATTTGTCGATTTAACTCGCTTCGAAGCAAGGAAATCGTGTGCGGCTGACGCCGAGAAGCGAGGCAAGTTTTTATGCGACTGCGCGGCGCCAGTTACCGTAAAATAACTCTCGGATAAATGGGAGCAATGGCTTGCCCACCGCTGATCTAAGGCAATAACAATTGACAAGTGCGTAAAGTATGTTTTATTTTCCGTGACTGACGAATCATTAAATCGCAAAAAAGTAACAAAGAGTTCCCAAGGCCTACTAGATGCATTGCATAATTCCATAATCGTTCTTATATCAAAATTTAAATATATTAAAAAAGTACTTTCACCTACTTTTTGCCTAAGACAAAGAGAAAACATAAAGTAAACCGCGTACCTAGCAAAAACACTTTGCCATAGACTTAACCCACGTCTGTCACCAACATTTCAACAATTTCACAACAATCTCAGAACAAAGTTCATGCCTCTAACAATGACGTTTCAATTTCTTAACCAATCGCTTAATTAATATCTTGTTTTTTTTTTTCTGCATCTGTAAACATTTGGTCACGCAGTCTGAGTCAACTCATTGTCTTTCGAAAAGTTTGAGAGTCACTGAGCCAGTCTTTCCATTGCTTCGATAATGCCCAAATTCATCTCAGTTATTTGCGTGTTATGTTTATCAATTAGCATGCCCCTTCTCCGGCCATTTAGTGAGGAAACGCAGATCCTGTTCTAGACACAAAACGTGAATTTGAATTATTTATAGAGAGTGAGCCATGTTTGGCCAACGACTACCCCAAGCCGATGGCTTTAGTGTTTGGATTATTTTCACAGCCAAACACTGACCGCTTAGATCTACAATTGCGATCTCTCACTAAGAGGAAGGGGCCGGGGCTACGCCTGTAAATTCGCTTGAAATATGGGCTACGTGCGTGGCATTCTAAGATTAGGGAAGGCACGCGGATTTTTGCATGTGGAATTTTTGACAGCAAAATTTCCAGATTACAATGGAAATCGCTGACTTATAAATATGAGAGGTGTTGTTATGACAACATGAGAATAAAGGAGATTCGGATTATGCAGGGCGTAACTAGCCATTAACCAGACGAATCAGTTTCCTCACTTAACTGCCAATGCGGAAGTGTCTGAACCTGCTTCATTATTACAAAAAGGAATCATTATGCATGCGGGAAATCTCCATCATAATTCCTTGAAAGTTGTTCCAAAAGCTGTTTACAGCCACAGTTCAGGAAATTTTGCTACACATTAAAAAGGTAGGCGGCAGGACGGACGATAACAACAAAAACCAATGGCAGGGCCAATCACAATTCGACATCAAGTAAACGGTCAGTCAATGTTGTCAGAGACTCATCAATGCCAAGAGTCAAGTCCAAGTCCAAGGTTGTGCCTGGCCCAAAGCAAGTTTCATGGGGAATTTTTTCGTTTGTAATTTGTTTTTAGCATCTTGTAATTGCAAGTCGATAATCTTGGGGTGTGATAATTGTGGAGAAGCTCTTTGAACTGCAATATTTTGTGACTTTGACCGTAGAGAAAAATGACATTAAACTGTGTTAATTATAATATTGGAAGGGAAGACACCATAGTAGTATATATTCGAAAGAAATGACAATATTTGCAATCACTTTTCAGCCGCTTTAAACATGTAATTAGTAAACTTTAAGTTCAACTTTACTTCTTATACACTGTACCGAAGGTACAAAGAGCGTTTAGTTTGTGCAACTGTTATTAATTGCCAGAATAAAGCATCTCAGGGTTTCCCAGAAATCTCAAGAGACTATTGCATAAAATGAAATGCCTGTTTGACTCAAATATACTCGGTTACTAGTTCATATGACAAATGCTAAGCGATTAAAACCAAACATATTTCATTTCGAAGTTTTTGCTTTCATATAATCTAATCTCTTGTCGTTTCTCATATAAATCATCACAGATTAGGTTGAAATGTAAAATGCCTTGACACAACCCCAAAGGGCCAAAGCCGAGCTCCTCTCAATATCTTAGCTTGTAAGCTTCTAATTTTCGCACAAGAGAAAGGGATTTACAGTTTTACGCAGAATCCGAACGGCAGTTTAAGAAGTTTTTTCATGGCTAAATACTTCAAGGCTGGCGTCAAAAGCAGTGAAGTTGACCGGGTGTGTAAGTTTTTTCAAAGAAAAAACTTTTCATTAGATGTTCCGAGGCGGGATCGAAGCAGCAAACACTAGCCGCTGAGCCACCCCGGTATTGAGGTTAATATACCATCGCATATATAAAAACACCTAGAGATTTTCAGAACACCTCGACATAAATAGAACTCTGACAAATCAAGTTTATTCAAGTTATTGTGAATTTTGTCTGTAAGCAGAACATTCTTAAGAATTGTTTAAACTGGAAAAACAAAGAGCTTTTATCATTAAATCATTAGAGTTTTTACCTTAAATTAACAAAACAAGTATCTTAAGAACAAAAATCCATCTTCGTGTTTGGTTATTCTTTATGGGTATTTTTAAATACGATTTTGGGTCGAATAGATTACTAAATGTGGCCACAGGAACTAAAAATCTCCCTTGACAGATTTTTAGTCACTTTTAGCTAGGTACATTTTTTCATATATTTCAAGCATTGCACTATGGTCCCAAAGTCGTTTTAATGGGCTTAAATTAAATTCAACATGTGATTTGGGGAAACAAATTAGTTCTTCTAATAGGGAATAGAAACCCGAGTCATTTGCATTGTGAGAATATGATTTTATTGAAACCATTTATAAGTAACACAAACTATCTAAGATAGACGCACCACTGCACACTAATGTTTATTAACTTTTTCGTATTCGTCTTTCGTATATCGTTGTATCGTCGTATTTCGGAAAAAATTTGTTGTTAATATTTTTTTGCAAATCACTGCAAAGGACAGAATCGAAAACTGACCGGCAGAAATTGCAAAAATCGAGTTTATAATCCAGTTGCAATAAGTGGCTTAAATAGAGGTCAATTAACCCGTGAAGTCGGAAATACACAGTTTTTATGGTTTCATGAGCGGTATTCCGCATTTAAGGAACCCAAAGTCGAGCGATGTTGCGATATCTGCACAAAGGAAAATTTTTGACCATTTTTAGCAGATGTGTTCTATGTGAAGCCTTTGTCTCTGGTTCCTGATAACCTTTTATAAACTTGAAAAGTGTGTTTTTTAATTTTGCCCAGACCACATAGAGTATATATATTTTTGAACCGCATGAAGCTGAGCCGCTTGAGCTTTATCCGTTCGATTTCACACACAGACCTAGTTAGCTTTGATTTCTCTTTTTTATTATTTTGTGTTATTTGAGATACGAAATTGTGTGTTAGGTTATTTGACCTAACTTAATATTGCAAGTTAAAGAGTTAAATTTAAAGTGTAAAAGTACAACTTTAGACCTTAACCAAACAATTCTTACTTCGTTGTCAAATACAGCGGAACAAAATTTGATTTTTAAGTGTGCCCATAAATTTTTGCTTGTTCACTTTGTATGGCTACAAGAGTTGGGAGCGTGTCGTGTTTTTCTTCGTGTCACAAACACACACGACTCAACACGACGTGTTCCTGTGACACAATCATGTGCGTATTAGTTTTTAACGACAAAACAAGCCGACAATACTTAACTCCAGAAAAGGCTCAGAAAGTTTTAGTTTCCACAAAAACACCGAAACCCAGACTTATGAATTAGCGAACAACAAACTAAAAAACACTCCACACCAAAATTGGTGTAGGAGTCCACCAATAATAAATGTATATTAGTGCTTAAATCAAGATCATTATCATTATATGAATTTTTTTTAAGGGTACTGTTTACCTTCAGCAAATTTTCTTTTCCAATTTTTTTTCTTGGCTTCAATTATATTTCAGGGAATGACTTTAACACCCTAACGTTAAAGTCATTCCCTGAAAATTTCAAGTTAAAAAAATATGTTTTTTTTTTGGAGAATTCGTATTCGAGAATTCGAGTTCGTTGTGTTTCGAAAAAAAATTGTTGTGAATTTTTTTTTAAAATCACCTGATGTTTCCGAAAAAACTCATTAAAAAACACGAAAAAGTTAATATATATTAGTTTTTTATATAAAAATATAAAAATTTTGCAAAATCAAACTTGTTTATTTTCTTACGATTTCCTTCGATATTATTTTTTTACCACGTTTTTACACTCTTTGTCCCAAATTTCTACTGCTAAAACGATTATGATAATTTTTTTATCAGTAAAAGCTAACACCTAAATTCATCAAATTCATGTTTTAAGTCCATTGAAAATAATTTTTATTTGATCGAAAATAGTTGGCGAAACTTTAAACGCGATTATCTCAAACCGATTTTTTCCAATATGGTTGCCCAAATAAAAAGAGTAACTGTTGACCGATTTTCAATTTTTTTTAAATTATTTCTTAGAGTCACAATTCTAGTCGGTACAAAAATATTTGGGATCGGACAACACATAACGGAGTTAGGACCAATGACTTTGAAACCCCATAACTTTGTTATTTTTTGAACGATCCCAAATATTTTGGTACCGACCAGAATGGCGCGTATTAGGAGTAACTTAAACAAAAAAAATTTAAATTGGTCAACAGTTACTCTTTTTATTTGGGTAACCATGGGTCTATGTTTTTAATTTTTTGTCAACTTTGAACAGGAATACAACAACCGCAGCAACAAAAAAAAACAAAAAAAAATTTTAAATTTAATTTTACCGATTGCCTATCCAATAAAACAAATGCTTGTGAATATTTTTTTGTAAACCTTTAAATAATTGCAACTGAAGGTATAGAGCACCCTTAAGTTAGGAGAAACAAAATGCAGACTTGCCAATACTTTTAGAGATGGCAGATTATTCTATGGATAAAATGGCAATTAATACAAATAGTTTCCCAAAAAAATGCCAAGTTTTTGTTGAATATAGGTACGAAAATAAGTCTAAAAAGCCGTGGTTAGGACAAAGCGGAGTTGGCGTTGAAATTGAAAACTACTACAAAATCTGAAACAAGCATGAAAACGGTGTCTTACTATTTTGGAAAAAGGCAGATAATTTGGAACTGTTGCAACAGCTTTCTATTAGTTTCGACACTAGTGACAGAGTTTTTTCCTCTGAGGGCCAGAATCTTATACCAAAAACTTTCCACTATTTAGTGAGAAATTGTACTAAATCCCCCGCCCTTCTCTTCCTTGGGTTGCTCATCGATCTCTTGATCGGAAAAATAATGCCAGAAATAATATCGGAGCACTTGACACCGGTCGGGCTCTCTTCATCGAACGTAACGAAAACCAATGAATCGATACCCCAATTGATTTTTTAAAATCTTAATCCCTTCCAGGCCCCTCCAAGTCGTAATATGCCGAGCTTGGATATGATTTTGAAATGATAATGCTCCGATTCCGATATTTTAGTATTTATGACTTGCGATATTCTGCGAACCTTTTCCCAACAAGAGGGGGGGTCAGGTTCGGAAGTTTGGTTCAGTTCGATGGAACCAAACACACGAACCAAGCCGGTTTGCTGCCTTAATAATTATACAAATTCCTTTTGTAAGGTACAGGGTAAGTACGAGGTAGCTCAGGGTAAGGGTAAAGGGTCAGCTGTCCTGCAGTCCCATGTAAATAACAAATCAGCTGTCACAAATAGAAAAATATAATGAGAATACGATATATGAATAGGCATACATACACAACAAAACAGGTCCATTATACAAACATTTTGTATGTACATACATACATATGTACATATGTAATTGCAGTGCCTTTGGACTTACGGAAACTTACACAAACACTAAGAATTTTGAATAATTTGAAAATAACACACAATTTTGAACACTAACGAAGACAAACCAAAATGTACACACAAATTTTAATACAGTTTTCTGGCCATTTATTTACTAATTGGCAGCAGCAGCTCCAACTAAATACAAGTGTATTTTTTTAACACTAATCCACTTGTCAAAGGCTACAGCGTTGCCAGATCTATCTTAGAATTGACAAATCGAATGGTCATTGTGAATGCGTCCAAAACAGAAGCGAGTACCGTTGCAACAGAAAAGAAGCCTAGGCATAGGCATGGGCACAGCAGGCGCAGCAACAAAATCAGGCAAACTTACCAACAACTGCAGCTCCTGCTGTAAAACCACTCTTGGTAAATCACTGGGAAACTGAACTGAAAACTGCTATAACCACAGCACAAATTGCAAGCGGCCCGAACTATTTCACAAATTGTTGCCAAAGAACTTTGTAAAAATAATGATTTGCGCAATTCGGCTTTTAGCGCACGAACGAGACGACGAAGAGCACTCGACGATTAGCGCGCGCTTGACTTCTGAATGAACACTGAGCTGGCCAGGCGGTGTGCAGCCGATAAAAATTAAAACCCGGCTTTGGCTTGCCACAACGCAGCAGCAGCAGCAGCCGCAGCAGCCGCGAGCAGAGCGACACACACCTGACTGACTAACTGTTCGTCTGTCCGCCTGTCTCTTACGGGCAATGATTGCAAATGCTGCGTAAAACTTTCCGCGAGCTTAAGGGTAAGCGTCAAGTGCATTCGCTGTACAAACATTCTAATTGCCCTGGCCCGGACCGGACTCGACTCGGTTTGCTCCTGTTGTTGCCCATGCGGGATGAAAGTTCAAGTGGACAGCGACAATAGTGTTGTTCAGTTCAGTGGTTTTAACCTCCCAGCTACCTTCAGTGCTTTTGAGCGGTGAGTCGTGCGGAAAATTTTCATTTTTTGTTAAGGGGGAGATTTTGTGTATTGGAAGCCCAAATCCTTCAATAGATGCTGATTTTTCTGTAACTTTTTAACTTATTTACATGTCCTTCTCTGTTAGGCATTATTTTTACTAAATAAATTTGCTGCGTGGCAGGCTCGAAGGTTCACAATAAGCTACTTTTGTTCCCAGCCGAAAAATTTCAGGTGGTTGAACTACCAACCCGAAATTATGAGGATTTTATTCAAATTTATTAATGCATATGTTCAAGTTTACTCGTGCGCAGGCTTAATTAATTTTTATACCCCGTGCCCAATTAAAATTGGTAAAATGGGTGCAATGAGTTTGTGCAAACAATGTATGTTAGGAATACTAACTTAGGATGAAGCAAGCACCTACATATGTATATTCCTGATCACCCACAATTTTGTGGATAGATGGTTCATACCTTGACATAATAGTAGTCCGGATTTTTAACCAACCCCCGAAGGATGTGTTAACCTTGGTTAGACCTTAATATGTAGACTCCTTTAATTGTCAGGCATATCATGTTCATTCCAGGTTCGAGAAAGAAGGCTCTTTCTCTATTTTGCTCTAACCATTATTATTATTCCAAAAAATGTTCAAAATCTTAGGACTATTTAATTTAAAATTATAAACCTTAATGTGTTCAACAAAATAAACAATTGTGCGGAGGACGTCATAAAAGGCAGTGAACTCGACAAGAACAATTTCAGCCGTTATTATCGAAATAAATTAGACTGGGTTTACACTGTTCGACGCATGAGACATGATAATCTTATGATAATTAATTAGTTTGTTACATTTTAAATATAAAAACCAGTTAGAAAGTCGGTCAAGCCCGACTATAACATACTGTGTACCTGTGAAGTGCTGCCCATCACCGTTGCGACCGGTGCTGCCCATAATTGTTAAAGAACGGAAACGTTAAAAAAACGAGAGCGTAAGGTTAAGTCGGTCCTGCCCGACTTCGATATACTCAGGGAAATTAATGTTGTATAGCCCTCCCGTATGTAAGTTAACAGAGCATTAACATTAATGAGAACTTTTTAACAATTTCGGGGGTGTCCTGGAAATCTCTAGAGATTTTGTCTTCGGTTGGTTTGCAAATCGCTCGATAAAATCCGTCGGTGTCCCAGAACTCCGAGAGATTTCATTTTATTAGTGGCAAAGAGAATTGGTCCAATTGGGTTCAAAATAATTGTCCATCTCACAAAACAGGGTTGTATCCCGCGCAAAAAAAATTTCCCTTGTATTAGTTTTGAATTAAAATGATGTTAAACGGAAATCTGCTAGTTGTGGCATAAGTGTTATGATTTATGCTAATATCATAATTTAAATAAAAGTCGCGTTACCTAAAATTAAAATGAAAAATTTAAAAATATTTGCGCGCCAATCATAAGGCAGAATTTGCCAACCCTTGGCACGTTTGTTGATGTTGGATTCCCCATGTGGCGCTACTGAGGCCGGTAGATGGCGCCAGTGGTACGACGTTTTTGGTTGACATGGCAGCCTTCGGTTAGTTTTGCGTAAAATTATTAAAAAGCAAATTTCAATATTGAATCAAATTAAACATGTTATTTATTTGACGCAGCCTATCCAGAAATATATTGTAGTTTACATATCCAAAACTAATTTTGCTTATTAAAATAGTTTTAGCGGTGAATTAAGCAAAATATCTACCCAAATCACTAGAGATTTAAAACCAACCGAAAGAGAATTCTAGGACACCGAGTATTGGTTTTGGGTTGGAATTTGGTTGGAAGAGATTCTGGGACACCGCCGTATGTAAGCAAACAGCGCATGCGTCGCCAAAAAGCATGCAACATTTTTTATAACTTTTATAACTTTGCCATTTATTATCCGATCTGTATGAAACTTTCAGAGATTGTAGATATTGGGCACATACACTACTCTGCAAAATATTGTAGGAGTTATTCAACATTTTTAATAGTGGGCGTGAGGGGGCGCGGCCAAATCTTGAAATAAACTTGATCTGCGTATAGACACTAGGAGTATTCATACAAAATTTGGTGGCTCTAGCAGTTGTAGTCTCCGAGATCTAGGTGGTCATACAGACTGACGGACAGACAGACGGACATGGCTATATCGACTGGGCTGTTGATGCTGATCAATAATATATATACTTTATGGGGTCGGAGATGCTTCCTTCTACCTGTTACATACTCGTACATTTGACGACTTTAGTATACCCTTTTTACTGTACGAGTAACGGGTATAAAAAAATTATTTTGTTACTTTGACCCATTTTTTGACCGATCGGACTTTGGCAGCATAAAGATATATTAGTCCGATTTGGGAAATGCCTTTAAGTGCATGAAATTTTTATACTAGCCGAGTTTGGGAACGCTAACAAAACGATTTTTCCATTAAGACCCATTTTCGACCAATCGTTCGTATGGGAACTATATGCAATAGTCTTCCGATTTTGACAAAACTTTGTAGAACATAATAAATAAAAACCAAAAAGTTTGCATACAAGCAATATTTACTTATAAGCGATTTGCATACAAGCAATTAAATTCTCATATTAAATTTGAGTATAATGATTTCTAATGTGAAATTTTTGCATATAATTCGTCATATAACCGATATTTACTGTAACTGCATTTTAAGTCGCGCTAAGAATCCGTCAGCTGCCAACTTTGAATCTACGAAACATGTCATAGCTAGGTTAGGTTTGCCTAAAAAAACAACACAGCAAAAACACATGAAAACAAAGACACACCACAAAAAAACCCAAACTTTACTTTATCTAAGGAATTTAACACACCTTGTGCTACATTTTCCATATCACAAACACTACTTGTTCAATAAATAATTAGCTGTTATTATTGTTACAAACAGGACGTGGTGCAGTGGCAACAAAATTTTTGTTGATAAATAATTCACTTTCAGGTCTACGCCGAAATTCCAGAGATGCACAAAAATATGTTTGAACCTGTAATTAGGGTTAATGGTTCTTTATTCTACTAGCTTATATCCGCGACTTCGCCCTCGTTTGTGTATGCAGATTCTTCAATATTTGCAAGACACTTAATCCACTACTTTTAAAACGCAAAATTTTGATGTGAGTTGATGTGTTCCGTCTTTCAAAACATTTAAAACTAAAAAAAATTTGAGGTCCAGGTCCACCTCTAGGTCCACCTCCATATCAAACTCCAGATCCACCTCCAGGTCGATCTCCCGGTCCACCCCCAGGACAACCCTTAGGTCAACCTCCAGATCAACCTCCAGGTCCACCTCCAGGTCCCGCACACAACTAAGTATAATGAAGTTTCCTATTTCAAATTTATTTGTGTGTGTAGTTTTGAAAATGAGGTTGGAGCTAATCGCTGAGAACTAATCTTACGCCTGTACATTTTTGACCACCCAATTTCCACGCAGGGGGTGCTTTTTCCGGAAAAAGGCGTGCAGTCATTGATGAATTTTCATATAGATACTTGAAAATAAGTATTATCCTGAACGGATCAAAAACAAAAAAGTTGCCTACAATAGTTTTCCTCCCATTTTCCGACTTTCTTCTTCTTCTTTTTCTATTTGACCCGATATTCCAATCACAACCGTTTGACGGTCTCGGCCGCTACGATTGACGCCCGCCACTCGCCTCTGTCTTGTGCGTGCTGCCACCTGTAGTTCATTTCAAGCGCCTCAATGTCTTTCAGCAACTTTTTTTTTATGTGTAATTTTTGAAATGAGTTTTGGAGCCAATCGCTGGGAACTAACCTTTCGCCCTTTCAACCTTGACCACCCAATTTCCACCCAGGGGGTGAATTTTCCGTAAGTGTGGTATGCAGTCATTGTAGAATTTTCATGTAGATCCTTGAAAATGAGTTTGCACCTGTTCGGATAAAAAACAAAAAAGGTTGCATACAACAGTTTTCCGCCCATTTGAAAGTCACGCTGTTTATACTTATTTTATGAGTAATTTTGTAAATAAGTTTGGAATTAATCATTGGGATCTTAACTTCAACTCATTCAACCTTTACCACCCTATTTCCACCAAGAGGCGTGAATTTGCGGGAAAAAAATGGTATGCAGTCATTGTTGAATTTTCATATACAGGCCTGTTCTGTTTTCACAAATTTCTTCGATTTCAAATGAAAAACAAAATCAAAGATACGATTATTGAATATAGGTGTTCAAAATGTCGTTTCTATTTTAAGGGCATTTTATGAACATTTTTCCAGCGTTTCATAAACAAGTGAAAACCAAAACAGCTTGAACAAAATATGTGAATTCGATTTAGATGGTACATTGCAAAATTGAAGCTATTCATAAAAATTATTAATTTTTTTTATTAAAAATAATTGTTAAGGGAATATAAGATTGCAAAAAGTATCTAAATACACTAAATAATGGTAAATAATTGCCTTTAAGTCATCATTTTGACGCTTTTATAAAAAAAAGCCGCACTTACTTTTGAATTCATCGGCTCCATGCAATGTTAAATCAAATCGTGTAAATATATCGAATTGTGAAGACCGGAACAGGTAACCAAATCGAATTCGAGCAAATTTAGTGAAAGTGAAAACCGGAACAGGCCTTATGGACAAAATAACAGGTGTGTTTTCTTTTCTTTTTTAACTTTTTATTTCTAATTCATATCTTTTCTAATCTCAACAAATCAAAGTTTTTTCAAAACTTATATTAATTGTCCTTAAACAAAAAGTAGAAACAGTTTCACAAACCTTTTAATATACAACTAAATTAAATATTTCCTTAAATCCGCCAATTTTGGCTGTACACAATAATAGGTGTACGAAGATAAATGTTTAAATTAAATAAATATTTCACTATTTTTGGTCTTGTTTTATATTAAACTAAGTATCTGGCAGCTAATAACCGGTATATCCGCCATTATTTTGCAAGACTTTCTCCATTCGTCTTGGCATGGAGGATATTAACTTGCGACAAGTTCCAATTCGAATGTTGTACCATGCTCTTTGGACAATATCCCAAAGTTGATTTTTATTTTGACAAAAAGTCTTTCCGACCTCTCTTTTGAGTTCACCCCAGAGATTCTCGATGGAATTGAGGTCCGGGGATTGACTTGGACACTCAAGAACATCCACATTTTGCTCTCGGAACCAATCCTTTACTACTCGAGAGGGGTGCTTCGGTTCATTATCCTGCTGGAATTTCCATAATGGCATAATGGCATGGCATATTATCCTCGGCATATGGTAGCATCATCGTCTCCAATAGATCTTTGTATACGAATCTGTCCATTATTCCGTCAATATGATGAATCGGACCAACACCTTACCATGAAAAGCAGCCCCATACCCTTAGGCTACCACCTCCATGTTTCACAGTCTTATGTGTATGGGTACTTGGGATCAAATTCTTTGCCTTTCGGACGACGAACA
Source organism: Lordiphosa collinella (assembly GCA_018904265.1). Classification (NCBI taxonomy): domain Eukaryota; kingdom Metazoa; phylum Arthropoda; class Insecta; order Diptera; family Drosophilidae; genus Lordiphosa; species Lordiphosa collinella. The sequence continues at coordinate 79,939 of JAEIFV010000232.1, forward strand.
TTCCTTTTGGCATCATTTCCAAATAAATGTATTTTGGTTTCGTCACTCCAGAGGATACTCCGCCATTTTTTCTCACCATCCGGTCCGAACCAGGTTCTACGATCTAATGCAAATTTGTTCCTCATCTGTAAATTTGCCGACCGAAGCAAAGGAACCCTGCGAGCAATCCTACCTGGTAGGTTTGCTATTGCCAATAGTCGCCGAACTGTCCGTGACAGAATATTCCCAATTTCATTGGCAATCGTCCGGGAAGACTTGAACGGGTCGCGTTTAACCAACTAAACCATGCGATCGTCGGTCTTGGATGATGATTTTCCAGCCGAGTTTGCAGTCTAACCAATATAACAATCCCCAATTTTTGCCAGAAAGCTAATTAATTCCGAAAATTCACCCTATTCGTACCGAAACAGTGTGACCATATTAAAAAGGTATAGCTTCCTTATTAAATACTATGTTTATATCGATTTAAATCGATAATTAAAAATAAAACTTCACACCGATTAAATTGTCCATGAGTTTAGGTCTTTGAAAATGAGTTTGAGCCTGATCGATTGATAAAAAAAAAAGTTTCATACAATAGTTTTTAGCGAATTTTCCAAAAACGGTTCTTGGTATTCACTTTCAGCATAAGATCAAACTACTGTAGAAAATTCAGCTTCCTATCTCTTATGGTTTGGGCTGTGCGGCGGTCACCAAGTTTGCACAATTTTATTAATATTTTCTAACCCAGACAGCTGACTGTATGTTTTAATGAACTTTTAAACCAGTATCCGAAAAATTGTTAAAGTTTTAAGATGTTTTGCTTTTGAAAAATAGAATAGTTTATTTAGAAAAACTGAAAATGCCTTTGTCAAAATAATTTCGCCTTATAGTGTATACCGCAATAGTGTTTTAGCAAAAAAATATCGCCTGCACTGAGAACACTTTTCTTATTTCCTATAGTTAAAGGATAATCATTTTTGAAACAATTTAAGCCTTTGCACCCCTAATCAAAATCCTGCCTATGCCCTTGGAACAAAGAGTCTTCTATTTAGGCGTTCGAAGCCCATTAGCAAAAGTTAGGTGAAAATGGTTTCAAAGCTTCCAAAGGATGTGCTATTATCCTAGAAGTGGTCTGACATTTTGTTGTTTGTTCGATACGCATAATTGAGACCGCACGTCTCCGAATTTGCAATGAGAGTTACACAACAATGGACTTCAAGTGCACTCGAAAAATAGATAGGCTTGTTTTTGCCAGCGCTCAATCTCCGGGCACATATTGTCATCTTGAACAATAACTCCCCATATCCATATGCATTTAGTTGGGTAAACTTGGCTAACAAATGAAACGAATGCCTGCGGCTTGCGCTTGCACTTTGGCAAGGTCAAGTGGGTGGCAAATATTTGCCAGCCAATCGTTCAACTGTCATCACCTATTGACCGGCAAACGCAAGCGGCGACTGTTTTTGTTTGCCCATAATTAGTCAATTAAGTAATCGCTAATTTAATGTTTAACTGAAACCAAACAAGACATTGCTATTAACTTTTACTCAATTTTCGTAGTGCATTCCTTTAGCTGTGGGCAGCCAAGCGGCAAACAACGACCTTGAAGATGTTTGCTTTCGAATCCACATGGACTGCAACTGCATTGGATTTGGATTTGGAGCAAAGTGTAGTGCGCTCAAATTTGGTGGATCTTAAGGCTTAGGAGTTAAATATTCGATGGGGATTTTTGCATTTTATTGACTTGTTGGTAGCTAGGGTGGGCGGCGTGACCGAAACGCAATGAACGCAATGGTCAAGTGCATTATACTTGCATAATAATTACAATGCTGAGCTTAGCTTATTATTGCCTGATTACGTAGCTGTATTTGAGATTTAGACTTGGCACTTGGTTTTTCAAAAGGAATTTCGATTCAGCGGAAATTATTAAAAAGTTCCGGCCTTGATCTCACAAAGTGGAAACTACAAAGTTGTGTTTATTTTTTTTTAATTATCTGTTAGCAATGGTGAAACTTTACAACTGCGTTTGATTTTGACTAAGACTAATATTCCGATTTCTAAGCGCATATATAAATTTATATTAGTTTACTGAGGTACAAGTTCAAGCTTAAAACGGGCGGAAATTCCTCCAACATTTCAACAGTTATTTAAAAATTAAATAAATTATCTTGTTATTACTATACTTAAGTAGCTATTGCATTTGGGAATACATAATTCCAATCCGTCTAGGCTTAGACTTGAGTTTCTACGAAATAGTCGTCATAAACGTAGAGATGTAAGCTTTGCTTTCTGCCTCTAATATGCGTTGATTGTTTAGTGTGAAGGGGATTCTCCTTTTGGTCGCCTGAAAATACAACAATTTTACACGGTCATGTATCTTACATTATTTAACCCTGCCAGAAAGTATGCAATACTGTGCAATATTGCCCAATTCTTAAAGCAACTTGTCTGGAAAAATTGGTAAACATTTGGCCCTCAGCTGGCTTCGGTTATTTTAAACCTTTTGACCGGGTCCTTGGATGATTACAGTAAAGCGTTTGACACCATCAACCATGATTTGTTTTGCCCTAAGTTAAGCCGAATGTATAGTTTCTCTAGAACTGCTGTAGGTCTCATACAATCGTACCTTTGGAATAGACGCCAACATGTTGCCACTAAGACAGCCTCAACGAAGAGTGCCACAAGGATCAGTCTTAGGACCGCTACTTTTTTCTGTATATGTTAAGGACTTGCCATCTGTCCTGTCTAACTGTGAATTCCATATGTATGCCTATGATGTCCAACTACATGTCAGTCTTCCTATGTGTAAGTTTGCTGATCGAAATGGCCTCTGCCTAAATCCAGCTAAACCCAAATGCTTGGTAATAAGTAATAAAATTATTAACAATGACAGCTTGCCAAAATATTAAAATTGACAATTCGCCAATCAATTATGTTGTGCGGGCTAGCAACTTAGGGTTAATGCTGCTGTTGGAAAAATGTAAGGACTTCTCAGACAATACTTTGTTACCAAAAACTTCATTCCAACTTAAGACTCTTGATTGCTAGGAATTACTTGACTACCAGACTTTTTTGTGGCATTGAGGTCATAGGTAATAAGAAGCCAACACAAACTCAAAGTAGCTTTTAGTGTTGGGGTTGTTCATTTCACTGTTCACTTGTTCTTTTTTTAAAAGTGAGTAAAGCCAGTCAACTGTTCCCTTGTTCAGTTGTTCTTGTTCAGTTGTTCTGCTCAGTTGTTCTTGTTCAGTTGTTCACTGGTTCAGTTGTTCACTGGTTCAGTTGTTCATGTTCAGTTGTTCACTTCTTCAGTTGTTCTTGTTCAGCTGTTCAGTGTTGGTTTGGATTGTGGTTGTTTCGTTGGATCTGTGCTGTTCCAATTGTTCACCAGTTCTTCACCTGGGCATTGTGACGATAAGCGATCCTTCAAACTAATTTTAATCCTTCGTCGCTGGTTATACTGCGGATTGTTTCCTATTTGTTGGCCATCTTTAAAATGGTTGCCACGCCAGCATGTAGCTGGCGGACAAAAAACAGCTGAAGAGTCACCAAATTGAGTGAAGAAGTTACTGAAGAACTCTGAGTGAACAACTCACAAAGCAAGAGCAGCTGAAAAAGAGAAAGTGAACAACTCTGACTAAACAACTCACAGGACAAGAGCGGCTGAACAAGAGTAAGTGAACAACTCAGACTGAACAACTCTCAGGACAAGAGTGACTGAACAAGATCAAATGAAGAACTCTGAACAAGAACAACTCACAGAACAAGAGCGAGTAAATAAGAACAACCGAACAACTCTAATGAAGAACATGTTTTCTTGCTCAGTTTAGTGAACAACTCAATATTGTTCACTCGCTCATGAACAACCTAACACAAGTAGCTTTTAACAATATTGCAAGGTACATATTTGATCGTGGCCGCTTTGATAGAATTTCTGACTTAGCAGTAAACATTTTCGATCTTCCTTTGGAATCTTGGACAACCCTTCGAGCTTTGATAATGCTTCAAAAAATAATTTACTTAAAAGAAGACGATTTAGCCATGTCCGTCTGTCTGTCTGTCCGTCTGTCCGTATAAACGCGTCGATCTCAGAGACTATAAGAAATAGAGCCACAAATTTTTGCATGTAGGTAGGTGTATACCCGATTCAAATCGAGTTTGTTTCAGATTTGGAAAATTCCTCCCCCTTCCCCCTTTAAGCGCAAAAAACTGTCAGAGCCACAATTTTTAAGATATATTTTTACACATATCTTTACTATATATCAAGTATGGCCCAATATCTATCTATTCTGAAAAGATCAATAAGATCGGACAAAAAAACACCTAAGTTATATACGAATCAATTTTGCTTGTGGGAGAGAGGGGGGGCCTTGCATTGTCAGTTATCGCGTTTGAGCGTGCGTGTGTGCGTATGTTAGAGTGTGTGTGTATGTGTGTGTATATGTGTAAGAAAACACAAGAAGTCAAGGGAACAGGGTATTTTGTAGTCGGGGCACTCGACTACAGCTCCCTTGTTTTAACTTAGAAACCTTCTCGGGCAAGCGTTCAACCATTCCCAAATTTTCATTGCAATCGGATGAACGGTATAATTTTGCAAATTTCGCGGTTTTTGGACAATTTCACAGACATGAGACATAGCCTGTGACACTTTCCTGATCGACACTGTGAAAAATTCGTGAAGATCGGTTCAGTGGCTTAAACGCCCATAAGGGACAAACATACAAATATACAAGCATACAAAAATACTTTTACTTTTATATAGATGTTTAGATATTTAATGTTTTAAATTAATTCAAATTTATTATTTTAGACCTCTTGAATTTTAAGCTAATTTATATAGTTTTATATCTTTTTATCCTTTATTTTTTCTGATATTTTTTCTTTTTAAATGTTATTTTAACACTTGTGACTAACGCGATAATTTATAACCGACAAGTGCCATTACCTCGCTTCGGAACGAGTTAAAACACCAAATCTATTGCGTATCGGGTCTCGGCGTCAGCCATATGCGCGGCAGAGACGACTGCAAAAACAAATACATGCAGTGTGTGTCTGGCTTGTCGACTCGAGTTTCGCTAATAAGGGTTGTTTTTTCTGTTGTTGTTGTTGGACTCAAATTTCGTGCCCACCGCTGATATAGACTAACAAATAACAGAGTACATTTTCAGTTTATCTGACACAAAGCAGCTAAAAAATATGCTTAAGTTTAAGATTTGCTTGTCCCATACAAAGCGAACGTCTATTTCTAACCATCTCTGAGAACTGTACATTTATACGGACATGGTTATATCGACTTGGCTTTTGATGCTGATTAAGAATATAAAATGGGGGCATTTTCAGATTGCATTCGATTTTGTGTTTCAGTGACATGGATTATCAAGTGCAAATAAACTGCGTTTTGATACATTTCTTGGGAGACGAGTGGAACGCATTCGCAAGGTATACCATAACATGGTGGGAAGTCTTGTTACTAGATGTATCTAGACTCGTTTAATAACTACATGGTCAAAGGAGTTTTTCTACAGAGTGGAAGGCATTCGCAGGTATACCATAACATGGTGGGAAGTCTTGTGACTAGATGTATCTAGACTCGTTTAATAACTACATAGTCAAAGGAGTTTTTCTACATAAGAGCTCTCAAAAATTCATTCCATTATTCCTTCTGGTGTCTTTACTTTAGGTGCTATAAAAAAATGTAGAAAAACTTAGAGTTAACGATTAGCAGTTCGTAAAAAGTTGTACTATAATATTTTACCCAAGCGGCTAGAATATGACTTAATCAATCCTGATAAGCAGAACTCAAATTTAATTTTTTTGAACAGTTTGGTCGTCTTATTTGTCGCCGCCTGGCAGCCTTTTCAGCAACAGGCCTGTCTCCGAGCTTCTGCTTCCACTGCTGTCTCAGCAGCTCTCTGGGACACATCCGGTATAGCGAATTGCTGGCGTCGATTGCTCTCCTGCTACGGCAATTCTGCAGATCATAACCTGGCGCCGCGACAGAGATTGTTGCGCAGTGTTAGAAGCTTTTTGGGAAGTGTTCAACAAATTCCTGCCGTCGATTGTTCGCCTGTTCTAACGTTTCGGCAGCTCTCCGATTCTCACGACGGCTTACACTCTTCCGTTTAGCCCTTTTTGAGGCTCGCGACCTATTGGGCTTTTATTTTGCTGGCATATTTTAAAATATTACGAAATTACAATTTTCGAATGTTTGAGACTTATTTTTAAAGCTGCAAATAATATGGCCTGTTTGACCAAGTTTTTAAGAACAACACTTTAAAAGGTTTGCAGCCTTCATGTTAATTGGCGGCTTACAAAATAATCGTTTATTTGTTTTTAAATACATTTCCCATTCATCCACAATTTGTTCATCGCTATTAATAATCCCAACACATTCTCGTTTTGTTTGATTTTTTCTTTAATATAAATTATTAAGCTTTTACTCGTGTTTTCAATAGTTTTTGAACTTTACAGCTTAAACCATATAACTTAACAAAGAAACCAATGCACAGACTAACAGACAATGTTAAAAAAAAAACTACTTAAACCGTTTTTTTTTCTTTCCTGAAAACGTTTTAACATCTAAAATACCAAAAAGTGTGAAAAATACAAGTTAAACCTACGCACATAAACCACACCAATATGTTCAGTATAAGAAATGAATAGTTGACCATACAGATTCATGAAAATGCTTTTGCTTTTTGGGATCTAATCTCTTAAATGAGGGGTGGGGCGCCTGAGGCAAAACTGATTGTCTGCTCTTTCAGCTAGTTTGCACTTACGAGTCTAAGAGCCGGTTGCTCCACGTGGTTTTGTTTCTGTCAGCTTTTCTGCTAGGTAAATGTTGTGTGTGTTTCATTTTGCAATTGGCTAGCTAACTACAACATCGCACTATACATATAAATATAAGTTTTACTATTAGACCCTTACGAAAGTATTGCAACAAAGTGTTCTCTCTCAATATACACAAAAAAAAAAACAAGCTAGAAATAGTTTAACTTTTTTGTTTAAGTTTAAAGCTGGCTTAAGAGCATGTTTAGTTACTGTTTATCGTTAGGATTGCGCCGCAGCTTATCAAAAATTGCCATAAAAAAGTTTACACCTAGAGTTTTCTGTGAGTCTACCGCGTATGAAAATGTAAAAGGGTTTCCTGTTGCTACTTTAACAATTGGCCCACAAATATTATTCAAAAATATATGTATGTATGTATGTATCTGGGAACGCTTTGTATGTGGGGGATAATGGGGCCTCTATAGTAAACGTGTGCCACAATAGAAAACATTTATAAAAAATTACTAGTTAGTTTGTTTCATCTGGTTGTTCTTACTTTACGCGACTTGACGACTGTGTTGGGGTGGGGGCGTTTCTATTAACATCTGGCTTTTGCATATTCTCTGTTTCACGTATTTATATTATAAATTATTAAACAACAAATAATAAATGTTTCTCTTTGTTTTGTCTTGCTATGTTGCCGATGGTCAGGGGCCAATGCTCATACGCATTTCAGCTGCTACGATTTTTGCTTCTACTCCACTGCCTTGCTGGCTCTGCACTCCGCTTCCTCCATTACACGCTAAACACTTAAAGTACACATAATGAATATCATCGTAGTAGATCTTAGTAGTTATTTGACTTTGCGCTGATGCAGACTAGAGCTACTGCTGTCCGGATTTAAGATGGCATCATTGGTGGACAGTACGCCTTCCTTGAAGTAGATATTCTCAAAGGTGGCGCCATTGGCATGCCCATTCGTCTTTACATATTCATCCTCCAGCACGGGCTGTAAAAAAATAAGAGTTTTAAATTGAGACAAGGTTCAAGTACAGTTTGGGGTAAGGTTCAAATTGCACGACATGTGCCATGTAGCCATGCCTTTCTATGTGTCTAGCCCAGTGTTCGTTAAGGAAATTCCCGGTATCGCGAAATTTGTATTACTTAAAAACAGAGCTCGCAAAAAAACTCTAAACACTTTCAACGTGTCGGCAAAAAACAGTTTGGTTACGGACACAACGAAAACAGGAAGCGAAAGATAGTTTCAGTTCTGTTTTTGCTTAATTCTATTGCTCTCAGAGCAAAGACCTTTTTTTTCGTTTCTGTTTCTCTCCTGTCTTTCACTGACACTTTTGCCGAGAGCAAACTTCCAAACTGTTTTATGCGTTGTATGTATATGTGTGTTGTGTGTTTGTATAACGAACGTCACACATACAAACAGCCTACCAAACGCACAAAAGCAAAACAAAAAAAAACACTTTTCGTAGACACTTATTGTGTTCTGCAGACAGTTGTTTAGTAAGCGCTCGCTCAATACAGTTGCTGTCGGAGGTTGTCGGATGACCGACTCGTGTGTTTTGCTGAACCGAAAACACGTAACAGAAAACACATGAGGTTCGAGAAAAAGTGTTCCGCTTATTGAGAGACCGCTTGTGCTGCGTTTGTTTCTGTTTTTCACTGAGGCTGGTCGCATTGAAAAAGTGTTAACAGTTTTTGCGAGCTTTGCTTAAAAATCAAGCGGACATATTGATTTAAGGTGCTTGCATTATAACTTAACTGGGCTATTGCCTTGAGTAATGACTAGGGTCATTTGATAAGTCTCAAGTCAATACCAAAATTCAATTTATTGGATTGTCTCTTTATTTCTATTCGATTTCGTTTTATACGAGGGATGAAAGCCGATCGGAAATAATTATTAATTTGGTTCAGTGTGATGAAGTAAGGTAAGGTTACAGAATATTGAAAGTATTGTCCACTACATTAAATGCTAGACTCACATAAATCAACTTGCCATTTTCAAGATAGGAAAGTAGACTGACTAAATGTATACTCGGGGTTCGGAGGACAATTGCAGATCTCTTACAATTACCATAACCCCTAGTCTGTCGAGTAGTCTCGCCTGTAAAGGGTTAAAAAGTTACCCTAACCTAATCGAAAGTAGAATAAAGTTTATTAAAATAACAAAACTTACAAGTATCAAAATCTTAAGTGAGCTGAAATGAAACGGACCGTTTGGTTCGGTTCAGCATTTTTAAAAGGACGAAAGTTCGGATTTGACGGACATCTCGAACAACCGCATACAGCTCGTAAGCGTACAGCAATAAGTAAGAGATACTTGCGGGCAGATCAAGTTTATTTTCAATTTTGACCACGCCCCCTCACGCTCCCGCAATTAAAAAAAAAGTCGTGTTTCCCAGTTTTATAGATAGAAGGTTCGAGGAGTGTTTTGCCCAGATGCTGGGTGCGTTTCCTAAGAAGTACAGGGCAACCGCAAAGAAGGTGTTGGATGCTTTCTATTTCCTCCTCATTCCCACAACTACGACAGAAGTCATGGTGGGGCACACGCATTCTGATGGCCATATGACCAATGGTGCAGTGCCCCGCTATGACTCCTATCATAGTTCTAATCCTGTTCTTGGTAAAGTGTAGGAATTGAGAAGTTCATTTGGTTGAGTATCTTGGCCAGAGTGATCGGGAGATGCTACAACCGGGTGCGAGGTCCCATTGTCGTTCTGCCCTAGTTCTGGCCTTCCACTGTACTTCCGTCATGATATCCTGCAGAGGTCATTGAATGTTCGTTACCGCTTGTGTCGCTGGCAGCGCTGAACCGTTTCTTGCGCACTCGTCCGCTCCGTCGTTGAATGGTATGCCTGCGTGACCAGGTACCCAGACGAGGGTGATGGAGTGCTGTTGGATTTGGTTCAGTGCTGTCGCCGTGCTGCGGACTAGGTTGCTCTTTGTGGCGTTTGATGACAGAGCCTTAATGGCTGCCTGGCTGTCGACCAAGATTGAAATGTTCCTTGGAGTTTCAATTTGGCCGCCTGACAGACGGCATAAATCTCTGCTTGGAAAACGCTACACCAGTTCGGTAGACAGTATGAGATCTGTGTTGCAAGTTCTTCGGAGAAGATGCCCGCTCCTGTGCCTTCTTCCGTTTTCGAACCGTCTGTTTAGATGGAAAGCTCGTTCTCCCTGACGGTAGTGTCTTGCTTCCATTCCTCTCTCTCCGGGAACCAAGTTCCAAAATTGTCTGAACTGGATTGCAGTAATCGCTTCCCTTTGCATTTATTCCTACCTCCTGTAGGATACTGCTTTGGCCTGAAGTAGATACTTCTTTTCTAAACTTATAATACACTTTTTAAGAGTAGAAAAATATGCCCTAATACAACGAGAGCGTAAGTTAAAGGCGGTCCAGCCCGACTTCGGTATACCCGTTACTCAGGGAAATTCATGTTGAATAGCCTTTTCTTATGTTAATTAACATAGCATTAACATTAATGAGAACATTTCAACATTATGTTAGCAAACAGGCCAAACGGCGCAGAAAAGTATGCAACGCTTTTTATAACCTTTATAACTCTATTATATATTATCCGATCTTTTGGAAAACTACACTGCAAAATATGTAGTATGAAAACTACACTTCAAAATTATTGGAGTTACTCAATATTTTTCATTGCAGGGGCGAGAGGGGGCGTGGCCGAAATTTGAAATAAACTTGATCTGCCTGCAGATAATACTAGTATATATACTCTCTAGTTCCTTTAGACTGCCAGATCTAGGTGTTCATACAGACGGTCAAGACGGACATGACTATATCGACTCGGCTGTTGATTCTGATTAAGAATATATATACTTGATGGGGTCGGAGATTCTTCCTTCTGCGTGTTACATACATTTGCACGACTTTAGTATACCATTTTTATTCTTCGAGTAACGGGTATAAAAATCTTCGCCACGTTGCCAGTTTCAAAACTATATTAACGAAATTTGAGAAGAGTGCATTATATCTTTCAAGCTTTGGAAACTGCCAACATCAAGAAAATTGACTTCCTATTCATAGGAAATTGTGTTCATGAATATGTAGTCCCCCAAATGATTTTCTTACATTTTTGGGATATTTTCTAGATTATACTTTTTTCCATTTGCTGAAATCAAGAGCAAGCTAGCCAAGAAGGTGCAGAGAAGCTTGGCTTGGTCCTTTGATTCATTTTGAATGTATAAGGCCAAACGTTTATGTTTCCTTGAACTTCTTTAATCATACGTTAATATATCCATTGATTGGACCAGTGGCGTATGCAGGATTTTTCCAAGGGGGGCTTAAGAAAAATTTACTAACGTCGCTTCTTAGTCTTGTACTTAGCATGTAAATATATGTTCAGTGGAGGGGTTTAACACCCAACCCCCGCATACTGACTTAAACCATTCGTATTTAAAATCATATTTTTAAACAAACAATTTTTAAAATAGGGCGGAGGACCAAACATAAAAGAGGAATGTGCAGTGGTTCAATCAAAAAAACTTAAGATTGAAAACAATTATAGAAGTAATGGAAAATCACTATAGTCAGTGATATAGTCGGATGAAATTAACGTTTTGCTCATTGGGAACCCGAATTGTTCTTCACGAACATCAAAGAAGCAAAAATTTTAATAACTTATGGCGTGTAATACCTAAAAGTTGATGTCCAATAAGAATGGTCTTGGATAGCAATATAATATATTCCTGTTTTTCTCCTTAAATTGAATTCGTTCAATAATTTATTTACATTTTTGGGGTAAATCCTTAAGTTGATTCATAGTTATAAGCCTTGACACGACTTAACAACTAAATATTTATTGACTTACAATGAGTCTTAAAGGAGAATACTGGTTATACTGACAAAACGGATATAACTGTCTCAAGCAAATCCCAAAGTAAAGAAACGAAACCGGCTTTAAAAGGCAAAGGGTTCAGTTGCAGTGTTTTTGAAAGTACAACGGGTTTAGTCTCTGCATTGAAAATCAGACTTGAAAAATGGCTTCAATAAAAAAGGTAAAATCTCAATGGACATATTCCCACTACTTTGATGGTTTCCCGACAAAATTCGGGATCAAATCTGGCAGACACGTGCGTCCGAAAGCCAGAACCTAAAGTTCAAATTCGTTGCGTGTGTGCGCGCGTGTATTTTTTTCTAATAGGCTGCCGTCAACATGATTGGGATTAGGCCTTCGCATCCGGTTTCACATGTGCACGCTAATTGAAACGTCCCCGTCCCCCGCCAGCGTTGAAAGTTTGCAAGTGCTGTTTGCTTTACTTAGCTAGTTAGAATTTTTAAGTTGATAAACAAAAATGATGATACAACCTTCCTCTTGGATTGAACGAACCCTGGGCGTGTTGGCATTTTGTTTGCTTCGACACGGCCAATAACTTTCAAGGGCCACTTGATTGAATTGTTACCTAACTGCGCAACAATGTGTCGCAGTTGCTCGGACTTACCATGCAGGCACCCTTATTGCTGCCATTGGCCAGCGGCGCATCGCCGGCGCCGAAGTGCTTGCCGTTACCGTTCGCATGTAGGCCATTGGAGTGTCCATTGGCCTTGACCGCCTGCTGACGGCGGCGCTTGGCATTGAGATACTTGGCTTTGTAGAAATCGGAGAACAGAAATAGGAACATGACGCCATGTAGTCCTATCCAGACCATGAAGCCCTTGGGATAGTCGCAGTCGCGGAACAGCAGCTGGAACTGATGGGTGAAAATGGCCACAAATTGCACCTGAGGAGGAGGAGATCAGCATAAGCACAATGGCCTAACTCCAGACTGAACATTGATTACCATTTGGAAGGTTGTCAGGTACTTCTTCCACCAGATGTACTTTTGATACTTTGGACCCATGGCGGCAATCATATAATAGAAATACATCACAATATGTACAAACGAGTTGAGAAGCGCAAAGAAGGTGCTGTGGCCGCCTGCGATAAGAAAATGTTAATTAATTTATGCGCCACCTCGATAAGCCTAATCAGGAAGCATACCTGGGGCAAATTTAAGGCCCATCCAGACCGAGAAGGGCATGCAGCCGTGGTGAATGACATGTAACGTTGAGACATGCTCGTTCTTCTTGCGCAGAATGAAGAAGGCCGTGTCGAAGAACTCGGTGAACTTTGACATGTAGTACCACCAGCAAATGTTGACCATCTGGAAGGAGGCTACGATAATTTAAGCCAGACACGATTTATGGACCAGGAAACTTACGCGCATGGCCAGGGGACTGTTACTGTAGTCAACCGGTTGGCACTTCAAGCTGTAGTGACCCCACCAGCCGCTCATTAAGTACTACAACGATAAAGTAATCAATTGGCTGAGAGTAAGCGCTTGCGCGTGTTTTGTGCGGGGGGTTCAAACCTCATAGAAGATCCACGAGCTGAATATGGTCTGAATTGCATTGTAAATGACTAGCACTGTGCGCAGCTCCATGGGTTTTCGATTGGCCATCAGTTTTGGTCCCAGGGATTTACTGAAGTACGCATAAAATATGCACATGCCAAGCGTCGGCAGTGGCGAGGACAGCAAAAAGAAGTTCTGGACGCGTGGATCTGGTGGAGGGCAAGGTGTTAGTTCGATTCTTCCGTGGCACAGCTGACCAAAATACGCTTACCGCTTTTATTGTCCATGAGGTCTCTATACCACTCCAGGGCATCATGCAAAAGGATTGCCATTTTGTGGTCGTTGTTGTTGTTTGTCTGTTACTACTAAAATATTATGTATAATTCTATACTATACAAAGCTGTAAATAAAATCAAAAGTCGTTTGTTATTGTCTTTACCAGGAAATTTCTAGTGTTCGAGTGGGGTTTAAGTCACAGCCAACTAACCAACTGTGGCATCGAACGAATTTACTCTGACAGAATTAAAGCAAGTCAATTAATTAAAATCTCAAACAACAATCAACTGTTGAAACATATTCCAAGCGAAGGAAGCAAAAATTGGCATGCCCCGTGCGATAAATGACATTGAACCCAACCAGAGCGGATCACGATATCAAAACCAGATGTTGGGGTTGAGAGGAGAAGAGAGCGCCAACTGAGCTTTGCTCTCCAAATGGAATTCTGAGTGGGGACACGAACCCGCATAACACAATCCAACACACGACACTCTAATTGCCAGGCATTAGATAAATAAAAATGAGAAATTCATGCAATTAGGCACTCGTCCCCCGTTAATCAACACTTGAGATCAGGAAATTGTAAACGAACATTTATTGGCGGGTGGTGTCGATCGAGTGTAACTCAATTGACATGAAATTGCACTATAGGCAAACAGCACACAGTTATTAAAAGTGGGTAGAACCAAGACAGAGACGATGGATTTTGTGCATGATGACGCTAATGATGCAAGGCCAGACTAAAGTGGGTGGTATGAGGCGACATTCCATTCCCCAACTGGGCCAATAACCGTTCGGTCAACGAGTTCAACAAAAGTTTTATTTTTGTGCACACAGATTCCATTTCAATTTCTGGTTATCATTTCAAATGCATATGGGTACAGTGGGTAAAAGCTTAAAAGATTCCATTTAACTTCCAAGTCGCTTTTAGTAACCAAAGCAAAACGGTCTTGAGCCAAACATCGCGGAATCGACCAACACAGAGGGAAAAAACCGAGATCAATGGACTTAAGATGAGCACAAACGTTACCATGAACAGTTTTTTTCAGTTGTAGCACAATGTTCTCACTTTAAAAACTTGATTTAAGTTGATATTGTTCTGTTTTAAGGAACATTTAAGAATTTGCCAAAAATTTGCTTGAGTTAGTTTCAGGTTTTGGATGGATCTCACTTTCTTGGGTTCGACATATCTCATTTCAATATTATTTAGAAGCTCTGTTCGCGCTGCTGCTCCTTTGTTTTCAAAATATTTGAGAAAGTTTTGTTCTTATCTTGAGTTAAAGGCAACTGGTTCTGGTCTAGAGTGTTTGACCGGAAAAAAATGATTTTTTTATGAGTCAAAAATATTTTTAAGCCTATGAGCCACGATCTGAACCGAAATCATAAGCTTTGCAAAGAGCTCGAAACTTCTTCATTGAATGAAAGCTTTAAATTGTATATAATAACATCATCAAAAGCAATGAGGCTCATTTTCATCTTAATAGCTTGGGAATCGCCCAGATTGTCACATTTGGGGCTTAGAGAAACAACAAGTGTTTGTTTAGAAACAACCGTGTGACATTTTGATGCGCATTTTGTGTTGGTCAAGCAATAACAGTTAATGGAGCTCGCTGTTTTGACATGATAATACAGTTTTATTAACCTGAATTGCCAGTTATGGATGTGGACGATATATGGTTTTTAAAAGACGGTGGGTGACACAGGCCATATAGCGCGAACAAAAGTT
This sequence comes from Lordiphosa collinella, assembly GCA_018904265.1. Classification (NCBI taxonomy): domain Eukaryota; kingdom Metazoa; phylum Arthropoda; class Insecta; order Diptera; family Drosophilidae; genus Lordiphosa; species Lordiphosa collinella. Next base: position 95,060 of record JAEIFV010000232.1, read on the forward strand.
ATATTACTGCATTAGTCACTTAATGGTATGTGATTGACAGTTTTGGTAAACAGAAGTAGCTACTATGATTATGCAATTTAATAACGTTGACCTTTTTACTTTGAAATTTCTTTTTATGCTGACAATCCCACGATCAACTCTGCTTTTGAAGAAAAAACGGACATGAGAAAGTTTGAATTACACTGTGAAAGAAATTGATCACGAAATTGCAATTTTGTGTAAAGGTCTTGATTGTAGGAATGAGTTGTAGTGGAGTCGATTGGTCCTCTACATTTGTTTCCTACAAACAAAAAGTTTTTGGAAAAACAACATGAAGTTAGCCTCATCGTGTTAATCCTGCCTAAGAAACAAGAAGAGTTTCAATGTCGTGGACTAATTTTAAACATCATGCAGATACAACGCCAGTTTGATAAGTCAAAGACTATTCGCTATTATCTGTTAACATACTTTTGTGATATTTCGAGCAGACTGCGATATTTAGTTTGTGTTTAACAGCTATTGAGAGCAGACAACATCGTAAAGTTAGATTTAAATGAAAAAAAAAAACGAAGGGAAGCTAACTTTGGCCCGGCCGAAGTTTATATACCCTTGAAGCTCATAAAAATTTTCAGGACTACTACTAAGACTGTTTTCAAACCTAACTTTTCTGTGGCAGCCGTACTATACAGTCTTCCGGTTTCGACCAAACTTAGTGAAATCATGAAAAAGCATAGGAAAACGTATAAATTTGAAGTCTGATGCCGAACACCTCCTCTAATGACGTACATTTCATCGAACCAAAGAAATTCCTCGAACAAATTCGTGTGTGGATGGCCCGCTTAAGTCTACTTGTCTTTTAGTTTGAAATACAAGCGTTTATAAGCAAATTTAACAGCACTTTTAATCATCTTCATATTTATCATCCTAAAAAACGAGAGCATAAGTTTAAGTAGGCCAAGCCCAAATTCGATATACCCGTTACTCATGTTAATAAACAGAGCAATAGCATTAATGTAGGCTAGTTTGAGATGGTAGAAGCGGTGAAGCTCCTTCACTTAGACCAAAAATGGGTCCATTCTGGTAACATTAATGTAAATACATCAACATTAAGATAGCAGATAGCGCATGCTTCTCCGAAATTTCAACATTTTTTATAACTCTGCCATCTTATACTCGATCTTTATGAACATTTTAGAGATTATAGATATTGGGTAAGTGCACAATAGTGCAATATATGAGCATGATATCCTATATACAAGGTGGGCCAAAAGAAGTCACCCTATTGGAAGATGCTCTTATTTTTACAAATAGCCGCCAAAATATAAAGAGGTAAATATTATATATATTCTACATCTGTCTAGTCCACAAATGTCAAAACAGATCTGACTTTGGCGGCTATTTGTAAAAATAAGAGCATCTTCCAATAGGGTGACTTTTTTGGACGGAGGGCGGACGAGGACAGGCGGCATGAAAAGAGCACTTCCAATAGGGTAACTTCTTTGGCCCGGCTTTGGCCCAACTTGTATGTATAATTTGTAGGAGTTATTCAATATTTTTTGTTGTTTTGCCTGCAGACAATATTGGTCTACATTTAAAACTTGGTTGCTCTAGCTCTTCTAGTTTCTGAGATCATGGTGCTCATACAGACGAACGAACAGACAGACGGACGGATGGGCGGACAGATGGACATGGCTATATCAGACTGAGAAAAATACATGGAAATATTGACAAATTTCTCTGACCATATATGGCACCAGTCATCTGGCAATACACAGGCAGGTGTTCACTCGTGTATGGCAGCAACTGGCATATAAAAATATGGTAATCTCCCAGATCGCACCGTTATACCAACAACAAAGAAAAAGTCCGAAGTCTAGTTATTAGGTTTTAGACGTCACAGTAGAAATATTTTTCATAGTCTACAAAGCTAAAATATTCTTTTCATATCACTTTCAGAAGGTGACGATGCAGAAAGTATTGGTTTTATTGGTTCGCGGGTTCGAACCAAAAGGTTCAAGGTTTTTGGACGAATGTTTTGGTTCGAACCTTAGATCAGCTTAGATTAATATTAATAACAAAAAAAAAATAAATTTAGGTTGTAATCAACAATTCCCTTACGATTTGGTATATGAATATGGAATATGAAAATTACAATCAATGTAATGCTAAGCTCTTTTTTTTGTGAATCTTTTTCTAAGCTTTGGAGTCAACTATCTTTTAAACAGAAGTTATACCAGAAGTTTTATTGAACTTTCCTGCTGATTGTAAGATTCAGTCACCCAAAACCGATCAGATAACAGAAGAAGTCGCTAGACCGAAGGTAACAGATTTTCTTGTCTGGAATTTTTGTTCAACCGAACCGAAATTGAAAAGAACCATGGTTGACCGCCATTAAATTTCTTCATGTAAATTCTTTATAATCGCAGATACAGAATTTTTGGAAAGAAGTATTTCAACTTAGCGGCAACAACACCTCATACACACATGTTGCACACGAAAGGTGCCTCGTTTGCTGACACTTACACAACTGTGTAACCTTTTCAAAGAAGTTTTTGACGTTGTTCATTTGAAAATCGAACGAGTTTTTGCTTCATTTCATAATCATGAAAGAAGCAGGCATCCATCACAACATAACACAGATCAAGGAACAGTCAATGCAGTGGACTTCTCAGGGTGAACGTTTACAAAAGAAGGCGAACAAGGTCAGGGTCATCATTTTTTTTGGATGCATGCAATCGATAACCTTGAAATGGTTGATACGATGAATGCTAAATTGAAAGATTCAACATTTTTGTGAAAGGAAAAGCTGCCCCATTTGGCGATATTCTTTTGTAATTTCTTCGCTACTCAAATTTCGGTTGATACATCAAGCACTTGCCCACTTATATATGCAAATTGGTTAATGAATTTCAATCTATTTGTGTGGCACAGAAATTTGTTTGTTAACTGCGGTGAAATAGTGGCACAGGATCAAATCAAAGATTTCCTTGGCCTTTGCCACCGAGTCAAAGGCAATTGTACACGTAAGTGGCCACCACTTGTAGTTGATTTTGAATGTCATGAACAATGACTGGCAATGGTGATGGCGATGGCGACGTAAGCGCCGCTTGCTCAATCACCGTTGACAAAATATAAAAAATGTGCCGCTTTTATTACCGTTGCGTTGCCTCGGCCTGTCCCACTCCCTCTCATTCTCTCTCTCTCTCTCTCGCTCTGCACAGCTGTCGCAATTGTGGTTGTGTGGGTCAGTGGCACGCTTTACACGACAACCACAACTGGGCGGCCTGCAGCATCCACACGGTCTATAAATTTGGCGCAGAGACCCAACCTCTGCCTCAATGTTGACAGTTCGCTCGAATTGTCAAGGTAAATAGAGAAATAGTGGAGGCATCGTAAATCGCTCAAGCTTATATAATCGGCCCAACAAAAGACACAAGAAGAGATACATGAAAAGCAAACAAAAATTTGCAAACAACGAGGCGGTGGCGTCCAAGTGGGTGCGGATGCGGGTGCCTCTGACTACATGTGTTTGAACACGCCTGCTTTGTCATCGTCTGCGCCGCCCAAGTAAACAATCAATGAGGCATCTAAAATTGCTTGTTGCTCTTCCGGCCCAAAAAAAAAAGACTTGCAACAACGTACCGAATGGGTGGAGGCGAAGAAGGCGACCCGCTTGCACGCCAATGTGTTTACATGGCCTGGAACAGTTTGTTTTTGCTGTTGCAGTTAGCTACTGTTGCATTTTCGAAATCAATTAGAGCAGCTCCGGCCCCATTCCTCCCCCACCGACGTAAATAGTTGTAAGTATGTTGATTATATCGATAGCCACCCTTGGAGCGATATGTAGGTTATATGGTCATGTTGGAAAACTTAATTAAGCGTAAAATCGTTGCAATGGGCCGGGGAAGGAGGCATGACACATATGTTCCGGCTGAGTCACAAGAAGCAAGTGCTTAATCTATGCGAAAGCAATTTCCTTGAATCCCACAATCACACACACACACACACAATCAGCAACTCGTTTAGTAAATCCTTATCAGCCAGCCGGCAAACTGTCATCTGTTACTCATGTCTCAGCATTTTTCGGGGCTTTTTGTCGTGAGCCACTTATGTGACTGGCTAATTGGATTTAGCCGATAAGCTGGCCAATAAACCAAAGCACACACTCGAACGGCCCATAGAGATCATCGAAATTAGCTTCAGGCCAATTTGTTATCGATCGACAATTGCGAGCTTCTCTAAAGTCCCGGCACGTTTGGAGCACACACTTGGGCCGATTATACAATGCGAATTCGAAACGAAACAACAAAAGTTCATTTGGGTCTCGACCACGCACCTGCTGCCCCTTCTTTTATATCATATTAAATTGTTTATTTTGTTTATGGGAAAGTTTCGCTGTCGTTGTAGTTGTTGTTGCTGTTGTTTTTGACGTATTTTTGGCACTGGCTTGGGCTCTTTAATTATGCATGTATTTATTTATATATGTTTACAACGATTAGATAATCGCGGTAACATTGGGCACACCAACACAACTCACACGCAGCAACAGCAGCACGGGCTTATGATTATATCGGTGTGCACGATGCTTCACCTTGCACGCTTTTGACACAACTGATGGCTGGTTGGATGTGCGTCTGAACCTTATCAGAAACGACGACGCCGACTACGCGACGGCCAAGCGATGAGGAATCGATCAGTGCGCGCACGAGCAAAGCGATTATATGGCTTAACGGTGAATCATTCGAAGTACCATAAAGAGAGGGAGAGTCTTTATCGAGTATCGTTTTACAAAAGCTTATCAGGGGAGGACAGAGCCCGGTGATGAGTGTCGCGGGAGACGAGAGCCAACGGCGCAGACACCAATCCGCTACATGAACCGTTGGCCAGCGTGCCAGAAATACAACTGAAGCTGGAGTTGAAGTTGGCAGCTGCTGATCAAAGATGGCTAGGCCAGAGTCCATGTTTATGCTGCTGAGTTGCAAAATAGAAACACACACACACAGACACCACCCGATATGTGAGAGAAAGAGAGCCGCCAACTGCTGGAGCTGATGTAATGGCACGCTTGGCCATTTCTATGCATTCAGTTTGGCCAGCGGCTGCGGTTGGGGCTGGCTTTGGGCCATTAGAGCTACCAAAACCACTTTCGCTTTCCGGGTTTTTTCTTCTCTAGCTTGTGTGAGGCAGACGTTTTGCAGACGCCAAACTGTGCCACATGCAACAAGTGTGCGAAAATCGTTAAAGCAAATGAGACCAAAACGTGCCCCACTCAAAACAAACACACCGAGTGAATGTGTGTGTGTGTGTGAGTGTAGGTGTGAGAGAGCTAGAGAGGAAGAGCAGCTGAATTCGAATTCAAGAAACCGTTACTTGCATGCTTGAGGCCTAATTTGTTGACTGGTCAGCCAGCCCAGACTTGGCCAACTGGAAATGAATTTTTTTATTTTTGTATGTTCTTCTCGCTACTTTCTTCTCTTAATAAAATGCAAATGCGACGACCTCCGCCAACCGGCTGGGCCTCATTTGTGTTCGAGTGGGCGCTGTTCTACGTGGTGGTCGCCTGTGGGCGCTCTTTCAATTTGATTTAGCTTATTTGGCTTTTTTTGTAAAATTGTTTGTCGAATGCTTCAAACTCGAAAGTTTCCCGCCACTTATCGGCCGACACGTGTTTACCCATAAAGCTTAGCCAGCTTTTAGCCCACTAGATTGAAGGTCGAAATTTGTAGGGGCAACGCTTACAAACGAAACTGTACAAAGTGCTTGATTAAATCTATCGCAGCAACAAAGTAGAATTAATTTTTCTTATTAAAGCATATCTGGATTGGAAATACAAAAAAAAAAAATTGAGTGGCTAATGATGTTCCAAATTGATAAACGAGGGGCGATCAACAAGTATTGAATAGAAGGCACCATTTTAAATTTCAGAATGAATTTCTTGGATTAGTCATTTTATACTCTGTACTAGGGATGTCGGAAATAATTTTGATATTTTTGTTGTAAACGCATCAAATGACACCTTAATTACCTCAATAGAACTTTTATTCTAAAGATATTTTTTCAGTATCGAATGAATTTAAATGGAAAATCGAAATTTCATTCAAGGATTATAAGGAGTTTGTTGAAATTTACTAGACAAGCTCTTTGGACTTATATCAAAGGTTACACTTTCTTGTATTTAATGCAACATTTGATATACCCAAGTTGATATTTTGATAAATCTTAGAATCTTTTAAACGCTGCAAATTTGGTTGCAGAGAGTGTTATAAAATTGTCCGGATGTTTGAAATTGAAACCGAAGGAAGCATCTTCGACCACATAAAGTATATAAATTCTTGATCAGCACGACGAGCTGCGTTGATTTAGCCATGTCTGTCTGTCCGTCCGTCTGTTCGTCTGTTTCTACGCTATCTACTCCGTCAGTTTTAAAAGGAACGATCGGTCGAAAAACTAGCTTTAGTAAGAAAAACTTTTTTGTTTTCAATGGAAACGCCTCCAAACTTCTTAATTCTTAGTTTGCTATGCTTTCCCATGATTCCACTAAGTTTGGTCGAAATCGGACATCTATATATTACAGCTGTCATAGAAAAGAAGAGTCTGAAAAGTAGTCTTAGAAAAAGATTTTTGGTTTCTGGCATAGGCTCAGTCGAAAAACTAGTACTAGTGAGAAAATCTTTTTAGTTTTCTATAGACACGTCCTTATATATGGACGTTTACGTACAATGCACAGTACGTTCAAGTGGCCCTTGCGACACCCATCCGAAGCCTGTTACGCGCGAGCCCCAGGCAGAATAGCATCCAACCTCCCGCTCAACCGACCGAGAGGTGCAGCAGCCTACGTGCGACACGAAAACCGGATGAAAAAGTACGAACTAATGTTAACTACGGGCCAATTGAGTTAAAATAGAGGTTTTAAAACAGGGATGCAAACCGGTTCTGAACCAAACTGAGCCAAACCGAGCGGAACCGAACCGAACCGCAAGCCGAACCGGCTTCCTTTCAGAAATGGTGAACCTAACCGAAAACCACAAAGAAAAACGGTTCGGTTTGGTTCAGTTCTCTAATGAGTTTTAAAACGTGAATCGCTTTCCTCTAGCCAATGATACTTATTAATTTCGATTTCCTAAGATAATTTTAGTTCGAACCTCTGCCAAGAGGATCACTAATAGACCGAATTGATCCTTATGAGAGATATAACCTTTATATCGCCAGCCCATCTCTTAATATACCTGTCACCAGTCTGCATTCTTTTCTTGAAAGTTGATTTGTCGTCCTCAACTGGACAATATTCTCTTCATTTTAATTTAATCTTAGCCAGGAGAGTTTTTTCTCATACGATTAATAGGATGTGTAATATGCATAGTACGAATTATTGTCTTGCCGACATTCACCGTTTTCGAAGTGCATTAGACGAATCCTACAAATCCGACTTAAGTTTTGGACATTCTTATAAAGATCTTAAAGATACTCAAATGTTTTATAGGAATTCAATTTCCAGAGTGTGCGAAAAGCCACATTACGACAGAATTCATAATACAGTCGAACTTCACTATTACGAACGAAGTTTTTTCAAAGCGATTCAATTTCCACAACACTGCATTTTCGTTCAATATTCAAACAATTTTATATTACGAATTTTCTATATAACGAAATTGATTTTGTCCCTTTGAGATTCGCTACATAGAAGTTTCACTGTATTTCATTATATGCCTTTATGAACCACTGAACCGAACCGAAACCGCGGTTCAGTTAGCTCCTAAAAAGAAACTGTGTGAACCACTGAACCGAACCATTTCTTATTTTCGAGTGGTTTGCATCCCTGTTTTTAAAGCAGGAAGAGAAAGTTCCGAGTTAATAAAGCGGTTGAGTTTGTTGTAAACAGCACAGAGGACACGAAACGGATCAAGCAAGGCATAGTTAGGAGTGCAACGTTTCAGAGATAAGGGGAGAAAATTACGGGACAATGTACAAGGAACATTAAGATTAATTTGGCTAACAAACTCTGATGAGTCGATTTCGCCGTTAATAAGTCTATGTATAAAGAGTACACCAAGCATAACTCTACGGTTAAATAAGGACGGAAGATTAATTAAAAGTAGTCTACTACAGTAAGATGGTAAACGGACCTCAGGATTCTAGTTCAAACCATGAAGAGCTAACAATAAGAATTGCACAAATTTTATTCTATCTCGATGGGTCGAATATTGCGGAGACCATACACATGATCCATACTCAAGTGTAGGACGGACAAGAGAAGTGTAAAGAATCTTGGTAGTGTAGAGATCGTCAAATTCTTTCGACCACCGCTTAATAAACCTAAAAATACTTCTGGCCTTGTTAACAGTAGCAGTTACAAGAGAGTTAAATTTAAGTTGATGGTCAAGAATTACCCCAAGATAATTTACTTCATTTAGGCGCTGCAGTGCCACATTATCAAGCATGTAAGTGACTAGTTGTGGCAAGCTTCTGTAAAATGTCATAACCTTACACTTCAAACTGTTGAGGTTTAGATAATTATCTTGACACCATGAGTGAAATGCTTCCAAGTCAGCTTGCAAATTATAGCAGGAAATCGTATCATTATATGTTAAACAAATTTTCACATTATCGGCGTACATAAGCACCCGAGAGTGAGCCAAGACTGAAGAAAGATCATTGATAAAGATAGTAAAAAGCAATGGACCCAAGTGACTACCTTGGGGAACTCCAGAAGTAACCTGGATGCACTTGGAAAATGAATTACGAAATAGAACTTTTTGGGTTCTAGTGGTTAGGTAATCAGAAGTCCAACTGAGAAGGTTAGTTGGAAATGCCGACAAAACTCAGTTTGTAAAGCAGCAAGGCATACACTTATTTAATATACTTTTACACAATTCTACAAAGTTTTGTCAAAATCGGATGAATACAGCATATAGCTGCAGTACGAATGATCGGTTGAAAAAAAAGTTCTACTAAAAAAAAATTTTTGTTTCACAGCAAGGGAAAAGTCAAAGCTAAGTACTTGTCCGAGAGAATCTGTTCCAAAGATGGCAAAGACTGTTAAATTTCTCATCCCACATCCATGAGACTTATTTTGTTTTCCAAAATGAACCAAGTAAGGAATCAGAGATCGGATTCCCCAACAACAAAACACCCAGTACTCTCAATTTTTTGTGTTTTTCCACCTTTCCCCACGCGACCTGTTGCTGAGAGAACAAGCACAATCGATTAACGCCCGCCTCATAAGTAAGAAGCCTATTTTCGAGACTTTCAAAAGTCAAATTATTTTTAAATAAAGCATGATCCGCCCTTGTAAGGCACAGATATGTAATAGTTCTTATCACATACTACTTACAGCTAAAAGTATTTCTGTAAACAACAATATGATAACACACCCACATACATAACAAAATATAACGAAAATACACGTTTTGTACCCCACTATCTAAGTCCAAGCACTCATGTCTAATTCAAAAACAAAACTATCAAAAACAATCTGTTCAGCATTGTTATTTTGCTTCAGGATGCAGGCCACCACCATCCACAACTAAAAGGGAAAATGCATATGGAAATTGGGAGTTCAGGATCGCAAATCTTTAACCTTGACCAACAGGTGCCTCCCTTTGAGGAATTTGCAAAATCGCATGAAATTAAAAAATAGTACGCCAACCGGGTCAAAGTCAAAATTTATGACTATCCGTTGTCGTCGGTTGTCTCGTGCGCAAGTACGAGAGAAAATTGCACAAATCAACAAACAAAACTGTAAACAAATTGGCTTTCTTGCAAAACGGAAACAATAGCACGTAGCCACAAATGAATTTCATGGTCAAGTTACACACAGGTAGAAGATATTTTTGTTGAATTCGGCTTAACAAGTAATCTGTGTCTGGCCGCTACGGCAGTTACTTAGATAATCCTTTATGTGCTTTCCTGATTAGCACTAGAGATGGCGCTGATTCAATATGCAAATAAAAATATTGTGCTCACATGCCTTCATGGAGAACATGGACCTGGTGTGAACCAATAGTCGACATGATTCGTTTTTGTTATGAATGAGTTGGAAGGTCAATGGAAACACCTGCACGCAGACACTCACAGCAAATAGCCTATTAATTTTTGATGCCCTCGAAATTGGCGGAGGTAATGAACTCGCTAGTGATTTAGGTAAAGATGAGCATTGTTATGTGGGTTGGTTTCCGTTTCCGAATGGGATCAATCGGCAACTGTTTCTTATTGAAAAAGCCGAATAAAAAGTAAGTAGAAATTTAAGGTTGGTTATCGTAAAACTAAATCGGTTCGAGGAAATGGAACATTTTCCAATTACCCTGATTAGGTGTCCAATGTGTTGAACTACTTGCAGAACGAAACGGAAGAAGCGCGCCTTAGTTTTAAACTGTTAATAAACATTTGATAGTGACACTTGACGTTTTGAATTATCTGTCAGGCGGTAAGCGGTGGCAATTAGGATGTCACTTTTGACAAGAAAATGACAATATATTTTAATTGCCTGTGGACTTTTAGTTTTCTTAACTTGATGGACAGTTCTTAAGAAATAATTAAACTTTTTCTACTTCTTGTAATAATTTCAAATTCAATTGTGTGGTCTATTCCACCGTTCTTCATTTGGTTGTGGGTTAAGAATGGAAATTTGTTAATTAAACATTTACTTTAAGTTTTGAAACAAGACAGCGAGCGAAGACAAATGGGTTGCTTACAATAAAGTCGACCAAATTAGATTATGGAGCAAAACAGATGAGCCGGACTAAACAATACTAAAGGCCGATATGCACCAGAGGAAAGGTGAAATGAAAAAGATGTGGTTCACTTTGAGCTGCTGCCACGGAATAAAACCATCAATTTGAATGTATACTGTTCTCAGCTATCAGAACTGGACAAAAGAGATAAGTATTTCGGATTAGCCACTCGCAAGGGTGTATTTTTTTAAACACGACAACGCAGGACTGCATACATCTTTGGTCACTTAGGAGCCGAATTGGGAAGTGATGGCATATCCACAGAATACCCCACACCTTGCATTTTGTAAATCTTTCAAAAAATTATTTTAATAGTAAACCATTCTGTGTAAGCCAAAACATTAATATCTTCTTCGATCTTTCAATCCATCTTTGATTTAATCAGAGAAATTTATGGGCTGAAACCTATGATGTCCAAACTCACACAATCAAGCTTTGCGCTTGTGTGCGTAGCAGAGAATCGCCAAGTAATTACTTACACTTAATTACACTTAAGTGTCACAGCAACAAGCAAACGAACAAATGCCTCGTGAGAGAACAAAAAGCCGAAAGCACGCGTCGTGAGATAGCAAGCCGCTGAGCGGGCTCACTGATCATTACTTCAGCCAGCGTTTTGGTGTGAATTTCCGAGTATGTTCGGCCCCCCGGGGCATGGCTGGGGAACAATGATTTATAGAACATACGTATTCTCTCTCGCTCTATGCGTGTGTCTGCTGCTACGCCGGCAGAATTATGAGTTCCTATCCCGTGGGATAGGCTTTTGACATTTTGGGCACCACTGGTTTAAAACAAAGTTGTTTTTTTTAATGAACTCATATTGGGGTCATGAAATAACTCCCGGGGAAATAACGCCCGCAGGCTTTCAAAAGTCAAATAACGCCACTGATGAGTGAGACATAACGACCGCGGGCGTTATATCAGTTTTTTTCTAAAAACTCATAGAATGTGACTGTCAAAAAAAAAAAACCGTTGATTTGCCAAGATGACCTCTTACTGATCTTCATGTCACTTAGAAAAACCATCCGTTCTAAATGTAGCGAAATCATAAAGTCTTGTGAACGAAAGACTGCTAAGCTCGCTTTTTGAACAATTTTTTAAGTTCCCTCACTCACCTGAAAGCGTTAATAGTCAAAGAGACCAAATGACCTTAGTATGAAGGATATAAATTTGTTTCAGGCCGATTTCTTGCTATAACATTAAATTGGAATGAGAAAGATAAAAGGTGAAGGTAGAAAAATATGCAAAAACGAGAGCGTAAGTAGAAGTCAGTGATGCCCGACTTCGATATAACCGTTACTACACTTAAGTTGGTTAACAAAGCATTAACATTAATGTGAACATTTCAACATTAAGTAAGCAAAAGCGCATGCGGCGCCAAAAAGTATGCAACGTTTTTATAACTTTAATAACTCTGCCATTAATTATGCGATCTTTATGAAAATTTGTGAGATTGTAGATATTGGACACATACACTACACTGCAAAATCTGATTGACATTGAAATTGTTGGAGTTATTCTACATTTTTTATTCTGGGGGCGGAAGGGGGCGTGACAAAAATTTGAAATATACTTTATCTGCGTAGAGCAGGGGCCGGCAGCTTGCTATCTGGCGTGCATGCGAAAATACTCAAAGCAGCGCTGCTTCCACACACACGGTATAAACTGTTAATGCTCCGCTGCGTTACGTGATCGCAACGCAGTCGTTGCTACTGGAAAAGAGAGAAATTTTTGCGCTGCTCTCACACACACCAATGCAAAAATGTAAATGTATTTCTTGCCTGCCTCTGGCGTAGAGACAATAGGAGTCTACATACAAAACTTGTTCGCTCTAGCTCTTCTAGTTTTCGAGATCTAGGTGTTCATAAAGACATACGGACAGACAGACATGGCAATATCGACTCGGCTGTTGATGTTGATCAAGAATGCTTCCTTCTGCCTGTTACATACATTTGCACGACTTTAGTATACCCTCTTTACTCTACGAGTAACGGGTATAAAAATAGTACAAAATGGTGACAATTCTGCGTCGACTGCACTTAGTTTCATCAAAATCAGTTCAGTGTAAATGGAGATATCATAGCGGCCAGTTCAAAAAATGTGGTTACGAGATAAATACGTTTAAAGATTGACGTAACGGGTGACAACTAAAAATCTGCACAAACTTTAAAATGCCGCCAAAACCACAATTCTCAACGGATCTTTATGAAAAATTGACAGTTTATTTATGACAAAATATTTATGAAAGAATTGCATTAATGGATTTGGTCGAAAGGACCGTTATCAGCCACTCGACGTTCCTTCCGGAAAATGTCTCCGCAGGCCGACCTTCGGGTTCGTATTTCAGTATCCCGTTGGTCATTTCTTTGATATTTTTGGCCTTCCAGTTGTTTTTGTAAACTGCAGCACTCAGAATTTCAAAACAATCTTCAATTGGACGACACTGCGGCAAGTTTGTTAGGTTCCGTAGCTTTGGTACAAAAGGGATATTGGCAAAACAGCGATATTGGTTGCACATCCACCGACATTGAGATTTGACAGTTTGTATTTGGTCAGGTGTATAACTTGGTGCTCCTTGCTTACGTCTGGCAACATTATTATTATTGTTTTTCAGCACTTTACTGATGTGTTGTTGGCTGAAATTAAATTTTCTGGCTGCATCTCGTTGTCTTATGTTGTTTTTGTTGTTAAAAAGTTGGGTTAGCTTTCTGACAGCTTGGCCGGTCATAATGTTTGCTATCCGACCACTTTCAACTTCTCTTTTTATTATTTTTCGTTGCAAAAGACTATAAATCGTGCGTTTGGACTTGCCCTCTTGGGTAAAATGGCTTACTGTTAACACTTTACCTTTGTCAGTGTGCATTTCGTAGAATTTTACAACGCGATCACGAAGACGTTCTTGCTCGGACGGCATGATGGCGACTACTTGTCAAAATTTTGGTTTGGGGGGGCATGAAAACGTGTTGTCAGGAGAACAAGGAGAAAGAAATGTCATCCCGAAAGCTTTTATGGGCGCGCTCTCTCAAAGTTTGTGCAGATTTTTAGTGGTCACCCAACACCTGACAAAAAAGTCTATATTTTCTAAAGTATTTCGAATTTCAAAAAATCCTTTTAGGGCTATATTCTCAAATATCCAAGCTATAAAAAAGCAAAACAATAATTTTTACATGGAGAATCCCCCCTCAAAAGCTTCTCGATTTTTAGATAATACAAATTATATAATAAGTATGGATCCAAATTTTATTAAAAGTAAGCTTACGAAATAATCATAGGTGGTATATAGCTAACGTTAACAAATAACTTTAAGCAACAGTGCTTAGCCACTTTGCTCTGCCAATTTACGTGTTGTGCGTTTTCTCTTCGACCGACGACTCTCTGCTTGCTCATTTAACTTGCCTACATATCAGTGTGACCAGGTTTTCAAAGGGTGACCAATTCTAGTTCTTTTAGCTATAGGTTCCTCACAACTGATTCCCTTGAGGCATTCTTGGGCATTAAAGGGTAAAGTTAAGCAAGACGTTTTTTGTTTTCAGAATACATGTTATATGTCTTTGAGTAATTCCATTATTACAATATGTTACACCTTTACTGCATTTGAGATATTTGTACATTCCAATAAACCTAGCCCTGGCCTTTTCTGGGTAATGTGGTTATTCGCAGGGGTCTAAGCATTTTTGGAAAATCTCCGCAAATTGTTCACCAATCATCATAGTGTTCGATATGTTCATGCAATGTTTCTTTGATGAATTTTATAAGATAGATGTTAATAAGGCCCCACTTAGCCTTATTACTTATATGCCAAATCTCAACCGAATCTTTGACATAATATTAAAGATTGAGCGACATCAAAGCTTCAATTTCACCTGCTGAAATCAACTCACATTATTTTGCTCATCTCTAGTCGCTGGACTTACATATGCATATCAATATGTAGCACAACGCCAACCGGCCCAGCGCAAAAAAGAGGCCACAGAGTAACTGAAAAAAAAAACGCAAACGCTGGCCCAACAGCACAGACGCACCAAAGTAGCTCGAACACCCAAAACCAAAATCCATACTAAATTTAAAAAAAATAAACCGTTCAAGTGCGTGACGCTTCGGCCAGTTGGTCAGTCGGAGCAACGAATATAGTGAAATGCTTGGCATTCCACGCATTTCAAAACTCGAAGGCGATGGCAACAACAAACGACCGCTGCGGCCGTCTTTGGCGATGATGTCGAAATAAAAGCGCAAGTATTGCCCACGCCCAGACCCTTCGATATGTGTTTATGCACTCGATGAAAAGTTCAACTACCAATTACCTTCAACCACTTTATAGAAGCCCAAAAATTTCACTCGCTCAAGCCAAAACTTGTTCATAATATCAAACAGACCGTCGGCATATTTTGTATATTAAAATGCATAATTCCGGATGATTTGGGTTTAAGCTTTTACTTTCGGCATTCTAAGTTGTAGTGAAACTTTCAAGTTGACTCTTACATAAGGCTGGCAAAACAAAAACCTGCCGGAATTATGGAGGGAAGCAAAACACGGAAAATCATTCACATTTATTTATGTCGTCATTAAGGGCAGAGGAAAACGAAAGAGGAATTAAGCAGCAATAAAAGGGCAGCCAGATTAATGTGCGAAAATATAATATTGACAACAACAGCAACCACGAAAAGAAAGGCCCTTTTCAGGCTGTTTGTTAATTCCCATAGTGACCCAAAGAGGCAGCTAATTTGCGTGTCACTAAGTGGTTTTAGCCTAGTCATCGAATAAACTTTATGCAAATGAAATATAAAATTCTACGAAATTGCCATGTAAATTTGTGTATCAAATTCTAATATAAATGTAAACCGTAAATCTTTGTAAGCCTTTACGGCCGAGAAGACTTTCAACTGTTGCCGCACCACAACTAACGGCATCTTTTGGCTTCATCTCTCAGCAACAGGTGGTTGACACACGCACACACAGTTGTCGCTGCTGATGCTGCTGATGTGGTGCCATTCAAATGTTTGTGGTCAAACAAATGTCTCTGGGAACATCAGAAGTAGTACAATGACCGTACAAAAAAAGATGTTGAATCGCATCGATTCATTGGCCTGGAGAGCATTAAGAACATATTTTTTAGTGGTAGGCCGAACCGGTTGAAGGAACTTTGGACTTGATGTTAATCACAGTGTGCCGCAGAGTGCTTATTAAGCATACGTTGCTGAAACATATATTATCCGACCACCTATATATTAATGTGGCATCAAGATGCCCCACCGACCACGAATTCGCTTGGACTTTGAACTCTCATGAGCGTTCGCATTGAATGAAATGAAATGTCTATATGGTGCGATAGAATTCGTCTGTGTGTGAGGTGCGTTTGATATTTTTTTTAACACTCTCGCGCCTGCTGCTCTCAGAAGAAGCGTAGCCAAGCGAAAATGTATACGTTACCTAGGCATACGCGCACTTGAACCTTATTCGATACTGCGAGAAGGATTGAACCACACCCATCAAATGCAAACAATGAAAATATTTACTTAAATGGCTTTTGAATTATTTACAAAGTAAAGAAAAACTGCCATTGATATATTGTTGATTTTGCTATCAACCAATGACGCAAGCCTGGACAAGCTTCTAGAGACTCGGATATTATCCAGACTTGGGTGCAAGGTTTAATGAATGCCATTTAGCACTTCTAACGCTGCATTAGTGCAAATTGTTTGCAGTGAACCAAAGACCGTAGCGGTTACATAGTGGCAGTTAAAATATTAAAAATGTTAATGCCCAACAATTAGCTTGGGGATTTCATGCCCTTGAACAGAAGAAAGCGTTTCCTACTGTATACGCAGCTAAAGCTACTTTATATGAGAAAAATGAGAAAATGATATATTACACTGAACGAGGCAGCTGTTTTAATAGCAATCGATTAGAAAAATCCCATGAATAGTCATGGATAGATGTGTATTATTCCTGTTATGTGGTCTATTTCATAGCCCTATATTATACGGTTTGATCGACCGTGGGGTGTTTTTCTGCGCAGACTTTATAAACGATTTCAAATTGAATGGCTCATTGTAACCTTTGACATCTACTCTTAAGATTTCCTAAAAATAGCAGACATGACGCCGCTCATGTATGTGGACTGTCTCGCTTCTGTGTTTCACAATAAATGAAAACCAACGGCTTGGTTCACAGTATAGTTTTTGAAGCTTTCTGAACCAATTTTATTCAATTAATAATTACAGTACTTTTTAGATGAAAATTTTAGCTTTTCGCATTAAGTTTCTATTTAGAATATCAAGAAATTTCAAAATTTAACTTAGGTACCCAATTCGGCACATATAATTATACTCTGTACCAGAGATACACAGAGTATATTAAATTTGTGCAACAACTCCGACCCTATAAAGCAGCGATGTTCCTCCATAGCCCCCAGGGGCCGAGCGCAATCGGCTATTTACACGCACACGAGCCGAGCGCATGCCGATGTCGGGCATATAAGCGTAAGCAGAGCTCTCTTTGCCTTCATTCGCTGCCCAGCCATCGTTGAGGGAAGTTCAAAGCTGGGCTGTGTCGCTTTGATATCGCACACCAATACACTCTCACTTTTTGGCCTCGCTCTTCTTGAACATCGCTGCTATAAAGTATATATATTCTTTATCAGCATCAACAGCCGAGTCGGTCTAGCCATGTCCGTCTGTCTGCACACAAAAAAATCTGTGGGTAAATTTAACCAATATCGTAGGTTAGAAATGCGCCAACCCACAAAGTCGGTTTAATTTACCAATTTTAACATTAACTAACACGTAAACCTTTACGTAAAGAGAACAGTTGCTATAGTAAATCGAACCGAAAACATCGTTTAGAAATGCGCCAACCGACAAAATTTGTAATATATACCGATCTTTAAAGTAAGTAGCTTTACTTACTATTTTCACAGTAGTTTTACCAGCAAAATAGTACATTGACAGATTTCTGGAAAATGTCAAACAACTGTAAAGTAGTAGGAATACTATTTTAGCTGTCAAGTTACCATACAAATAGTGTGATAAAATTTTGTACTGTTAAAGGTACCAAAAAATAGTAATGTAACTATTTTTGTTACTTTACTATGTGTCTGTTTTAGTGACCTTTTTGAAAATCAATGAGCGAACATTTTAGCAGACTCCAGGTCAATAAGTTAAGTTTGTTTATAACTTTTAAGACAAGACACACATCTTCTGAATTTCGGCTGAGGCCATTCCATGCCAACAATGCTTTGACTGTTTGGGAATTCCAAGACAGCACAAGAGCAAAAACCAACACGTACGGCAGCATCCAAATTTTTACTATTTTTACTGTTACACTTTACCATTATTACTGTAATAATACCGAAAAATTAGTAAGATGACTATTTGTACAGTACTGTAAATGAAATGCTTAAAAAGGAAGACTTTGACCACGTCAGATCAAGTAACGTTAGAGTTACCATTTCAATGGTAAATTTACTAAAACAACTGTAACTTTTTACAATAACAAATTATGTGTAAAAAAAATTTGTAGCTGAAATTACTATGATAACAGTACTTAATTGCAACAACAACATAAGAGCAAACATAAATACGTGAAACTTACAATATCTTCGGTAGATCTAACTGTTAGTACAGTTAACAAACAACAACAAAACACATGCAAAAGAAAATTGTAAAAAATTAACTATTAGAGTAGTTAATTCTACCCACCAGATTTTTTTGTGTGTGTCCGTATGAACAAACAGATCTCAGAGATGGAAAGAGATAGAGATTTGACATGTATGGGACATATGCTTCTTATACTTGCAGGCAGATCAAATTTATTTTCAATTTTTGCCACGCCCCCTCCCGCCCACTCAATTTAGAAAAAACGTCATATCTCCCTCAGTTTTATAGATAGAAAGTTCGTTCCTTCTTGACATATTTAGTAATCAGGATTATTTATCAGCCAAAGGAATGGTAAAGATTGGATAAACGGTTGTCGCGTACTAAGGAAGACAAACAATTATGGGCAGCACCGGTCGCAACGGTGATGGGCAGCACTTCACAGGCACAGAGAATGTTATAGCGGGCTTCACCGACTTTCTTTCTTGTTATACCCGTTACTCGTAGAGTAAAAAGGCTAAACTAAAGTCGTGCAAATGTATGTAACAGGCAGAAGGAAGCATCACCGACCCCATAAAGTATATATATTCTTGATCAGCATCAACAGCCGAGTCGATATAGCCATGTCCGTCTGTTTGTCTGTCTGTATGAACTACTAGATCTCGAAGACTGGGAGAGTTAGAGCCACCGAGCCATTTTGTATGTACACTCCTATTGTCCCTACGCAGATCAAGTCTATTACAAATTTAGGAACTAGGAACAAGGACTTCCGAAATATACGAAAAATACCATAGAAGATATCTTAAATGCTTTATTAGTTTCTTCCGACCCTTTGATAACTTCATTGTCAAATGGGTATCCAATTTCTTCTGCAAAAACGATTATTATGGATGATGATGTTAAGAGCTTGCTTTTAATAAAACATCTGGATATGCCTCTCTCTGATTCCGAATAATATTCTATCCCTTTCTAGATAATTTTTAATTTATGAAATATGTTTATTGAAGTTAAAAAAAAATAAAATTAAAATAAAATTTATATTTGAAAAATTTTTTTTTTTAATTAAAAAAAAACTAAAAAAAAATTAAAAACAAATTTTTTGTTCTTAAAAAGTTCTATGATTTTTCTCTGAACAGTGAAAAAAAACCGACTGAAGACATCTATTTTAGTTTAGAAGTTATTATTTAAATGCCCCTAGCGAGACCAAATCGCCCACTGTGCGTCTGTCTGTCTTTCCGTATGAACAAACAGATCTCAGAGATGGTAAGAGATAAAGGTTTGACAAGTATGGAACATATGTTTCTTATACTTGCAGGCAGATCAAATTTATTTTCAATTTTTGCCATGCCCCCTCCCGCCCCCGCAATATCGAAAAAACGTCATATCTCCCACGGTTTTGTAGATAGAAGGTTCGAACCTTCTGGACATATTTAGTATTCGGGATTCTTTATCGATCCGCTAAAGGAAAACATACAATTATGGTCAGCACCGGTCGCACTTCACAGGTAGAGAGTATGTTATTGTCGGGCTTGACCGACTATCTTTCTTGTTTTCAGAAACAGCAGCAAGTCAAAAGCAGAAGAAATGAAACTTATTGGCGTTTTTTAAACACTGGTTAACGTTTGTAACGGCACGGTAAGTATTTCTTTCGTTCGAATCAGCAATCCGATATATCTGGCATATCTTTGAAGTAAAATTCTTCTGGACGAAGACCGAATATAAGAATTTTATAATGATTTCAAATCTAAGCTTATTCAAATGTTTTGTTAGAATTCGATTTCGTATTTCGTATGCAAAAAGTCAAAATATTTCGAAAACAGAATTACCCCTTCATAAAATGTAAAAATAATCAAGAGTGAACCACTGAACCGAGCCGAAGCCGCGGGATAGTGAGCTCCAAAAACCATTTAGTGAACCGATCAGGCGGTTTAAAAAATGTGTGAACCACTGAACCAAACCAGCTCTTATTTCGAAGTGGTTTACATCACTGATTTTTAAGCTAAACTAATATACTACAAATATCAAGACTTTCAAATACAAATCAAATGTTTAAGTTTACCCAGTTTACATGTTTTTTGAATTAGCGAAAAAGAAATTATTCCTCAAGCTAGGCTCAGGGACCCTTTGAAACTTTGGAAACCCCGGAGTGAACCTCTCCTGATTTATAGGAGTTTTGCAGACTTATTAAAAAATCCACCTTTTTAAAAATCAACCGATTTCCTTATTTGGGTTCGAGCTTGATTGTATTTGAAACGATTCTTTTTAATTAATAATTTAAGTTATTGTTTTCAGATTGAGGTCGGATTCAAAACAAGTTTATATATAAGTACAAGTAATTTATTCCTTTGAAGTGCAATGCTTTAACTTCACAAAATTTATTCTGAGGTACTTAACACGTTTAAGCGTCTGTTAAACTTTGACTTTCTTGCGCGATTAAAAAAATCTTAATTCAATAATCACAGAGTATCAGCGTGTTAAGGCCGCTTAAATAATGTTTTCAAATTAAGTTCGCTATTAATAAGGTGAAACTTGTTACAAAGTTAGAAACTACGTACAACAATAAGTGAATGAAATTATCATTTTCGGACTCAGGGGCGAAACTTGAGTTTACCAATTCCGATTCTGTTTAATTGATTTGGTCTGATAGTTTAAGGGTGTGACGCCCGACTTAAGCGTTGCTTAATTATTGCAATTTGCATCGGTTATGTACATTCCCCAAAGATTAATTGATGTCGCGACACATTTCGAAAATAATTGAATTGAATGTATGTCATTTGCATCGAATTGGGCGCACGAGCTTGCTGACCCGTCAAAACCGAAGAATGCAGAAATGCAGTTTCCAAGTTTCCGCATTGCGGACAGGTGAAACTTTTGTCTTGTCTTGATTGACACGCCGCGGCGTGTAGGGCTGCGGTTGCGTGATGCAAGCGTTTTGAATTGGAAATGCAATTGCGATTGAGTGTGTGCCAAGCAATTGACGTTGACGAGGCGCCCGCATTTAACAGCTCTAATCGACAATTGAATTTAGCAAGGCCGGCAGCCCTAAACCGTCATATGCGAGCCCCCCTGACAAAGGGACAGGCTTACGTCCCTGCATTTGCCATCCCACACTCTCGGTCGCTCACTCTCTTTCTCTCTCCTACTCTTGTTGGCATTCTTTCGCTGTTGTTCTCTTGGCATGGCTGTTGCTTCCTCTTTGCTCTCTTTGCCAATGGGTGCGGGACACGCTTTTTTAATTAATTGTAGAACTACAACATGATGACTAATTCTCGCTCCTGCGAAAACGGCTCTTACGTTTGGCCAAGTGATGCACAACAAGTTGCTAGGCGACTGGTAATAAAGCTACACTTACCGCCAAATATTTGTGGGAAGCCGGCAACACAGCAGGGCAGCGGCAGAGAATACAGCTAAAGAATTTTGCTTAAAATTAAACAAATTTACACACACACAAACACACATACAAATGAACCGATGAGGGGACGCCGCGCGCGCGTTTGGAATATACTTTTTTTTGTTGTTACTTTTGCCGCCGCTGCGCGCCGATGATTATGAAGGTGACAACAAACAACAACAAGAGGCAATATTTTCAGTCTAAATTAGCTAATACAAAAATTTAATAGTCGAACAAAATTATATCCGAAAAGAAGTCGCAGCACCATGCGAAACCACCAACTACGAAACTAAGCCAAAAGATATAACTGTGTGACCGTCGGTGGCAAACTCGAAAATACCGACTTTTACCTGAATTCCATCAAAGCTCTGCACAGTGGGCGAAGTTGCCAGTGTAATGGAACGAAATTAAAAACACTAAAATAGTGAAGGTATGCTGTATAGAACTAGCCTATTTTGTTGCAGGACTACCAACAGGTTTTCAAACCCGGAAATCCTACTTTTAGTTTACTGTGAACCCAATCTCCTTAAAAATAAAATCTGAACCTAAACATGTCCCGAGCCTAATATTTCGGTTCGGTTCAGCAAAAATTATTGACAAAAAATATTTGACCTACTGCATAGCGAGTTCTTATGATCCGTTTTGGGCATCTGAGTGTTAAATTCGGCAGAAAAGCTTATTAAGAAAATCTAGAAATGCGTTCAGAATTACTAATAAAAATCCCCACCCATAATATCTCCGTTTTTTAAGAAGCTTGACTCCAAAGCTTATCAAATGATTCACCAAAATAAGAGCATACCATTACATTGGTAATATTTTTCATAGATTATGAAGTTGAGCTTTACTTACAATGTAAAATTATAAGTAAACTAAAAGCTTTAGCGACTATGGCCTTAAGCCCTTTTTCCACTCGATTTTTGGTCGAACCAGAATTTGTAGATCTAGATGTAGAATGTGTATAGAATGGGCAGAGAAGAAGGTTCGAACCAAAACAATCTCCCAAAAACCTCGAGCCTATAGCTTCCGAACCTAAGCCATTGGTAAATTTGGGTTAAAGCTCGTGCGCTGCGAAAAACGTTTGGGCTTGCAGCCTTGTTTTTTTTGGAATGGAACTCATCTTATAAATTTCATCGAGAGCGTAAGTTAAAGTCGGCCCTGCCCGACTTCGATATACGCTTTACTCAGGGGAATTTATGTTTAATAGCCTTCCGTTATGTTAATTTACGTAGCATTAACGTTAATGTGAACATTTCAACATAATGGCAACATAATGTTAGCAAGCAGCGCATACGGCGTAGCAAAGTACGCAACGTTTTTTATCGCCTTTAAGACTCTGCAATTTAGTATTCGATCATTATGAAAATTTCAGATATTGTAGATATTGGGCACATACACTTATATGCGTTTGATATCTTTAAAATTGTTGGAGTTATTCAATATTTTGTAATGAGAGGTGTGGCAGAAATTTGAAATAAACTTGATCTCCTTACAGACAATAGGAGTCCACACACAAAATTTGGATGCTCTAGCTCTAATAGTCTCCAAGATCTAGCTGCTCATATAGACGGACGGACGGATGCTGATCAAGAATATATATTCTTTAAGATATCGGAGTTGCTTCCTTCAGCCTGTTACATACACTTGCACGACTTTAGAATACGCTTTAAACTCTACGAGTAGCGGGTATAAAAATTATTATATTTTTTTTTAAAGTGCGACCATAAGGCAAAAATAAAATTGAACCTTGCTTAAGGCCTGTTTTTACAGAATATTAATTTTGTTTTCGTCCCAATGCTTTGTGTGAATAAGACAATTTGTGTAAATATTTTTAGCGACGCCAGCTCCCGCCCCCGCTATTTGGAATAAACGACATATCTCGGACAGTTTTATAGATAGAAGCTTCGTACCTTCTGGACGTATTTGGACTATTTAGGACTATTTATCGATACACCAAAGGATTGGTGTAGATTGGATAGTCGGTAGTCAAGTTATGAGCAAAAGAATGGGCTATGGTGCTGCGAGATGAGATGCCATTCCATTCGAGTTCATTGCAAAATTGTGCGTTTGAATCCCAGTCCAGTCTAAAATAGTTTATATATCTTCGTTTTTAAAAAGTTTTTGATAAGCCAAAACTTGTGTGGCTCTTAAGAGTATAATGATGTCCTACGGAATATGGAGAAAAAAGGGTATAGAAAAGGAATCTTTCTGGGAGCAAATTTAAAATGATCCTACTTTGGAATTAAATTGAGCTCAAATTTTTTGCCTAATTTAATCTTTATGAGTTTATTGCGGGATAAAGTCGATCTTCTTTGGATTTTAAAAAGTGGCAGCAAATCAATCTATATTCGACTCAGAAATTACTCTGTTTTCATTACGCTTGAAATTGGTTCCGTTAAAATAGAATTTTCCACAGTGTGCTCAACAATCGGTGCCTGAAAGTATGCTGTGCTTTTTAAACGAGTAAAGTAAAATGCATGTAAAATTATATGACATGACTGTGTAGAATAACTTAATGGGGATATGAATTACTACTGATCTGCTTGTTTTTAAATTTTCAAATGACTATTTCAAATGAATATTAAATGAATATTATATTTATATGTTAAACATCCCTTCAAGGCGATGGGCCCCGCTACGTGAAAGGACCGGCAGCCTGGGACGCCTCGAGTTTCACAAGTACTCAATGGGTGTAATACCCAGAAAAATAAAATCACAAAGTTTTATTTCTGTTTTTTTTGAAGCCCCATAAGTTGCAATTGGTCGCCAAGTAGTGCTAGTCACAGCAGATGAGCTCAGAAATCTATATCGGAGGCAATTCCTAACATTCATTCAGGCACTTGATAAAATAATAGTTTCCGTAACCAGCACAGTTAAGGGGGATTCTTCATGTCGAGGCTGTTTTTTGGCCTTTTTTAAAAAAAATCTTATGTTAAATCGCAGTTTTTCCAATTTTGTTTTATGTGTTATAAACAGATTAAAGTAAAGTCTTGCATACACAGCAGTGTGGAGCCATACCAAAAACACGTAAAGTCTCAAACAAAATTAAGAGGCAGAACACAAAAAATTCGTCCGCGGAGATGCTTCCCTCACGACTGTTATACACAGATTGACACTTAAACGGCGAGCAAAGAGGGAGAGAGGCTACCTTGTTAAGATGAGATTGGTAGAAACTGTGGCAGTTCGGCTGAGCCGGAATGATGTTGCCTCTCGTCGAGCAAGTTCGTCTGAGCCGGAATAATGTTGCCTCTCGTTGGGGTGCCTCGTTTGAGTAGCCTTAGTTGAGGGTAAAGTATCCTCTCGTTGAGGACTTTTTTGTGCCTCGGTTGAGGGTTTTATGTTCAGGCTCACAGGCGTATGCGAAGTTTTCGTACTTAATCCACTATTAATATTTATTGTTTATTACCTTAATTAGTTTACAAAAAATTTGTTGGTTGCGAACTGGCCCGAGGCAGCCAGCGCGAAGTTCGACACATACTCTAATACTTACTAAAGAAGCTGTTTGAGATGAGAGTTGATGAACTGCGATAGTCTTCGATGGTTGCTCGTGATTAAAGTGGCCAGAGCCGTCATATATCAAATCTTTAGTTATGCTCAGCTCAACTGCGACAGTTTTATTGCTTGCTCTTCGCGTTGATGATAGACAAAAGATCCACAAATCAGCTAGGTGGATTCTCTTCAGTCAACGCCGCCGATGGGGGAGAAAATTCTTTTATATTCTAGCTTTCCCCATTGCTAGAATCCCTATTTAGTAAACCCAAGAAGTACCCATTTACAATGTCAAAAACATATTTTTCAATCCTCTTTGAATCTCGAATTTATTTATAAAATAAAAAACACATTTCTTTTGTTCAAAAAAATCCAACGAAATAATAATATACACGCATACAAATTATAGTTGCTTGCACTACCAAAGATACAAAAATATATATATATATATAGATCAAGAAATATGTATACAAAAAGCGGAAAAGCTAGTGATGATGGCGACAACAACACCATTCTCATTGTTCAATTGCCGCCAAGATGCGTTTTATTATTTATAAGATACAATATTGTAATATGGTCTGGCATTGCTCTGGTATCCTGGATGGAATGAGTGGTTTGATGAGTGTTGAAAGCATTTCTCTGATTAACAAGCGAGCGAGCTCTGCACAACGAACGGAGGAGGTGCCAGCGTGCGACTGCGAATTGGATTTCTATGAGAATATGTTTTTCCTTGTTGTGTGATTTGGCTTAGAGTTAGGCTTGGACTCCCTATGCTTATGCCTAATTTAATTTGTAATTAAATGGTAATTAATTTATCTTTTGTTTCTTGTTTGGCTGGCTGGCTGGAGGCGGCATCGGCGACGGTTTCATTTGTTGCCCGCATTCACAAGAACGCGCTGTCGCGTCGTCGACGAGTTGAGCGCTGGATTGCACATCTCTGTGGTGAATTTGGAGAATGTATTGTGGAATCCGTTCGTTTTCGCCTGTCCGTTGTGCTGCGGCGTCACATCGCCATCCTTTTGCGCCTTGATAAAGCCGTTGGCATGACCATTGGCCTTGACAGCGGATTTGTCCTGCAACAGAGCAATTACAATTAGCCAAGCACGTAACAGAGGACAGATCAAGTGTACACCTACCTTGCCTTCGCGCTTTACATATGCGCGCTTATAGAAGTTCGAGAACAGGAAGTAGAACATCACCGCATGGGCCCCAATGAAGTAGGCAAAACCAATGGGATAGTTGCAATCGTTTTTGAAGAACAGCTGGAAGGAGTGCACCATAACCAGAACGAACTGAATCATCTGCAACACGGTCAGATATTTCTTCCACCACAAGTAACGCTGAACCTTGGGTCCCATGGCAGCCAGCATATAGTACGCATACATGATGATGTGCACAAAGGTGTTGAGGAAGCCGAAGAACGTAGAATGGCCGCCAGGAGTGAATTTGACGCCCCACCAAACGGACACGGGCATAATACCATGATGAATCACATGAAGAGTGGAGACTTGATCGTAACGCTTGCGCATCACAAAGAAGAAGGTGTCGAAGAACTCTGTGAACTTGGAGAAGTAGTACCACCAGCAACCCTCAGCGGTCTGCGAAATAGAAAAAACAACGCGCATAAAATCAGAAATTTTGCAATTCTCTGGCATTTCAGCTTTCTAACACATTTTGCCACTTTCTTTGGGTCATTTACCCACTAAGACACGTGAGGCAGTACACAAAAGAACTATTGATTAGCATCAGAACCTGTTGCCGTTCTTAGCTAGAACTGGTTGCTTACATCAAAGTCTGGCCCAACCATAACCAATATTTGCATATATTCATACTCACACGTATCGCACGCGGGGTGTTGGAATAATCAACGGGTTCACATCTCAAGCTGTAGCCATTCAACCAGCCACCAACGCAGGACTATAATTAATAGAGAAAGAGATTAGCCCGAGTTGTGTATTTCCTATCGGAAAACTTACCTCGTAGAAGAGCCATGCACTGAATATAACCTGAGCCGCATTATAGACGATTAAAACTTTGCGCAGTTCGAAGGGTTTTCTGTTTTCCATTAGCTTGGGTCCAAGAACCTGAAAAGGGTTAAAAAGAAAACGCAGATAAGAATTTGGAACCTTTGAACATTTTTAACTGCTGCTGTTTATTTTACCAACGAGGGCAGTTTGATAGGTCAGCGACTTATTAAATTCTCCGCTTAGTAACTTTAAATTCATCATTGCTCCTGTAAACTACCAACAACCTCGTAAATTTCGAAGGAAATAGAAAAAAAAACCAGCAAAAGTGAAGCTGAGCGAGGTAAAATCCTTGGAATGATCGATGTTAAAATATAATTAAGTGAGTAGGCTGAGGCCTTGGGCCCGAACTGAAGCGGTTTATGCAAGGCATACTTAGCAGTGCAACGTTTCAGTAATACATATATCACCGAGATTAAATCAATTCCAAACGATTGCCGAAATCGGTCGATCCAGCAGTATTGACTTGAGCTCGGATTTTCGAATCACGGAATTCTTGTCTTGATCCCGACTTTAGCAAGGGAGACCTTGATTTTAGCTCGATATAGGCTTAATTATATCACACACGGGATGGATTTTAGCCTGTTATGCGATTTCGACATGATTTCTAGTAGGAGATGCGATATTGATTTGAGCTCTTGTCGGTTCGAGGTCATTAGTTGTTTGCATACCCCTGGTTCTATCCAGCATTGCTAATATCGACACAAAAAGAGAAACACCAGACCAGAGAACGATAGTAAAACGAAACTATCGTAAAATGTTCGTAAACGGACTTACAAACGAGACAAATCTGCGAGCGTTGGCAAAAGTTTCGCCAAACAATCATAAGCGGGCTTAAAAACGAGTGATATGCGGGTGAAAAATGATACACAAAAATGAAGAGGACAAAGAAGGGCGGAAAGTAGTTAGCAACGACGAAAATCCCGCCAAACTATCATTAGCGGGCTTTAAAACGAGTGATATGCGGAAGAAACATCAGAGCAGGCAATAGCCGAACATATTTTTCCGATTTTGTCTCTCTCTGCAGTGCGTTTTGCAGCAGGCAAAATGACAAAACTTTCCGGTAAATGCGATTTGTTGTTGCGCGCGGTGCGTTTATCAGAAAAGGCCCGTAAAAGATATCGCAAAAGGGTCGCAAACGAATCATTTGCGAGCTATCGAATACAAAACTTTCACTGCCACAAACTGAGCGACTAGTGATTCATTTTTGTATCGTTTTCGGATCTGTTTGCGATAGTTTAACTGCCACAAACTGAGCGACCGTGATTCATTTTTGTATCGTTTTCGGATCTGTTTGCGATAGTTTTACACGTTTTTGTTTAACGTAACTCTCGTTTGAAATATCGTTTACGAGGGTTTGGTCCACAGCTTTGCGTATGTGTGTTTAGCCTCATAGTGTTGGTGAGAGAGATTTTCCTGCTCTGGGTTTCTTTTGCTCTTTTCTCTTTGACATAGGAAATCCGTACCCACTTCAATCTCGAGTGAGGATTATTTGATTTTCAAGTACGGATCCGCGATTGAATAAGCTTTTTAGGGTTGTTTCACGCCTTTAATGCATATAAAATCGCTTGGCGGGACCTAGGAATTGACCTAGGAATTGATATGACATATATATAAAAGTGAATGTATGTTTGTATATAACTATGTCCCTTATAGGCGTCTAAGCCGCTGAACCGATCTTCACGAATCTTTCACAGTATGTCGATCAGGAAAGTGTCATGAGCCATGTCTCATGTCTGTGAAATGGTCCAAAAAACGCGAAATTTCAAAAAATTATACCGTTCATCCGAATGTAATGAATCTTTGGGGAATGGTTGAACGCTTGCCCGGGAAGAAGTTGAAAAAATTGGCGGAAAATGGTCCAAAAAAAGGCGAAAATTGCAAAATTTACGGTTTCGGTAAAACTTTGGGAAATGGTTCGACGCTTGCCCGGAAAGGTTCCGCAGTAGAAGAAATGGGCAGAAAATGGTCCAAAAGCCGAGAAATTTGCAAAATGCTTGATTGTGATGAAAATTTGGGGAATGGTTGGACGCTTGGCAGCAAAGGTTTCTAAATTAAAGAAATGGGCGGGAAATGGTTCAAAAAGCGGGAAATTTAAAAAACTATACCGTTCATCCGATTGACGCTTGCCCGCGAAGGTTTCTAGGGTTCAAAAATCGCGAAATTTGCCAAATTACCTTATGAGTATTTTTGAAAGCGCTTAATGCTTATATTACAATGCAGGCATTGGTAAATGGAAATGGAACACGGTCCAAAATATTGCGAAATTTTCAAGTTTTTGATTTGAACCTAGATTGTTGTGAAGATTTGAAAGTCGGCAATTCTAGACGGGTAAATACGAGGTATAAACCAAACGGTCAGCATTCCAATACAAATTCGAAAAGCAAACAAAAAGAATTGCTATATCACAGACTAAATTATATTTTAATAGGTCAAACATTGCTGGGACCATACACATGATCTGAACAAGAGCTAGTTGAACTTTAACTCTTTTTAGAGTTCTAGTCAGAATTCCGTTCTCTAGAAATAAACGGAAAACAGAAGTGTATAGGATATAGGGACTATAAAAATCCCTTTGACCAACGTTTAATGGACCCAAGAACTCTCCTGCCCTTATTAACAGCAAATGTAAAATGGCTTGACACAGCCCCAAAGGGCCAAAGTCGAGCTTCTCTCAATCTCTTGGCTTGTGCGCTTCTAATTTTCGCAAAAGAGAAAGGGACCTACAGTTTAACGCCGAATCCGAACGGCAGTTTGAGAAGCTTTTCATGGCTAATTACTACAGGCTGTTGCCAACAGCAGAGAGGGGTGACCGGGTGTAAAGTTTTATTCAAAGAAAAAAACTTTTCATTAGATGTTCCGAGGCGGGATCGAAACCCTTATTAACAGTGCCTGCAATTTAATAAAATCTTCATATATTGAACATAGCTTCACATCATCGGCTAACAGAAGAATAATCGTGTAATCTGAAGGATCTGAAGGAAGTTCACTGATGAAGAGATTAAAGATCAGAAAGAAATGTCATCCAATGTTATGGTAGGTATGTGATTGAATATGAACAGTTTTTTTTTTAGAACTTTAATATTGTTTCGTTCTGTTCTTTCTTGAGCTTCGCCTGAATCAGAGTTTCACTTTATAATCCCAAAACCAATTTAAACAATTTGGAATTTGATTTGGTTTTCAAATAGGGAAATACTAAGCTCAGTCAGCTTTAAAGATCGTTTGTGATTGAAAATCACCTGTATAAGTACGGAATTGTGGCCGGGTTGCTCAGCGGCTAGTGTGCGCGACTGCTGAGCAAGAGGTCGTGGGTTCGATCCCGCCTCGGAACATCTAATGAAAAGTTTTTTCATTGAATAAACTTTACACCCGGTCACCCCTCTCTGCTGTTGGCGCCAGCTTTGTTGTAGTAATTAGCCATGCAAAAGTCTCTCAAACTGCCGTTCGGATTCGGCGTTAAACTGTAGGTCCCTTCTCTAGAGCGAAAATTAGAAGCGCACAAGCCAAGAGATTGAGAGAAGCTCGGCTTTGGCCCTTTGGGGCTGTGTAAAGCCATTTTACAAGTATGAAATTTATTTGTTCTGCTTTGCAGTTGCTACACTCAGAAAAAAATTTGCCATGAATTTTAGAAAATCGCCCTATTTCAAAATTTGCCCTGGTATTTAGAAAAATTTTCTAATAAACAGAAAAAAGTTTTCTGAAACTGAGAAAAATATGCCATAAAAAAAACTTTTCGAAAAACAAGAAAACTCCAGATTTTTCTGATAATTAGGGCGCATTTTTCTAAAGTCATTTTCTTAAAAATAGTGCAAAATTTACCTTTAATTTTAGAAAATAGTAGCCCTTAAAGAGACTACTGTAATTTCTTAAAAACAGGAACATTTTCTGGAACTAATTTTCTTAAAAATATGGCGATAGTAGCCATTGCTTTTAGAAAAAAGGCGTTAGATTTCAGAAATTTTTCCTCGAGTGCAAAAATATAAGTAGCCCATTCAGACGTGCCACTTCAACGCTGTGAAATAGCCTAACCGTCTAAGCGTCCGCCGTCGTTGCGCGTGACAAAGGTCTTGGGTTCTAATCCTAATCCCAGTTAGTCCCTGAAAATTTTTATTTATTTAATAAAAATTAATCAAAGCAGCTGGGGTGTTGTTCAAGCGAAGCGGACCGGGATCTGGACCGGTGGTGTGGACTTGGACCTGGACCGGTGGTGGACCTGAACCGGTGGTGGACTTGGACCTGAACCGGTGGTGGACCTGAACCGGTGGTGGACTTTGGACCTGGACAGGTGGTGGACTTGGACCTGGACCGGTGGTGGACTTGGACCTGAACCGGTGGTGGACTTGGACCTCGACCGGTGGTGGACTTGGACCTGGACCGGTGGTGGGGGGACCTGGAACCGGTAGTGGACCTGAACCGGTGGTCTTAAACAATTTTTTCTGCTTTTAAGAAAATACCTTTCTCTTATTAAGAAAAATTTGTCTCTATATTAGAAAAAAATTTCTAATTTTAAGAAAATAGTTTTCTATGATTCAGAAAGAGATTCTAATTCTAAGAAAAGTAGCCCTTTGGTTAAGAAAAGCTTTCCATAATATTTAGAAACTATTTTTCTAAATTTTAGGGTGAGTCGCCTTAGGACGGATTTCAAAGGCGAATTTCTAATTTTAAGGGCTAATTTCAAATCGGGTCACTTTGGATCATTATCTTCTAAATTATTTCGAATTTTTAAAAATCCTTTCAGATCGATATTCTCAATTATCCAAGCTAAAACAAGTAAGGGAGCTGCAGTCGAGTGCCCCGACTACAAAATACCCTGTTCCCTTGATTTCGTGTGTTTTTTCTTTACATACACACACACTCGAATTAACAGAATTACAAGTTTTGCTAAAGTAAGCATAAGCTACAGATGGGGTTAGATCCTCGCTTTTCAAATCCAAATAATGGAACTACTCAAGAGTTTTGGGAATCACAGATTATTATTATTATTATTATTCGAAAAAATTGATACACAATTACAAATTTTGACCAATTGGAAAGCCATAGCAACGTGGGCCTTAGGCTGCGGGAATCACAAATTTCTTTTGCATGTCTCAAGCTAAGGTTCCACAGGACAACTTATTTGCAGAAATTCTTTTAAAAAATTTCCAGTCTAGCCATGATGGCTAATTTGGCAGTAGTTAAAACTAAAGCAATAATTTGCTCGAAAAATGCCGAAAAGTTCCCTATATTTAGCAAAATTAGTACAAAATATTTTCCTGTGGGCACTTACACCAAGCCTTTATATAATTTATTCAAAAAGTCACCGACTTATAAAACTGCCCTCGTAATCTAAAAACCAACAACCTGCTGGAGTAATTATCAAATAAAATCAAATCAATCGACCGCCTCTGTCTGTGGGTTTTGTGACAAGTTCGTTGCCCAAGTCTTTTGTTTGCCGGCTCTGCCCTCGCTCCCCCAACATTTTTTCTTAGCAACTGTGTGAAAGTAATTTAAATGCTTTTGTAAAATCATCAAAAGTATAATATAAATGTAAACCAATGCAAAGTTAAAGACCTAAATAGAAATCGTTTTTCGATTTATAAAATTTTTGCATAATGTTTTACCCGCTTCATTCGCATTTCAACATTAATGAGGCTGACGCTCATTTCGGATTTGCAACGTCTGGAATGACCATGAACTTGTTTTTATTTCTTTACTTTATGCACTGCAATAAACTCAAAAACTAGTTTTACTCTCAAAAGGATGCAGTTCCATTCCAGGCTAATCAAATGACTAGAATCAGCCAGTTCTGCCCGCTGCTAATTATCATAAACTGTCTGTTGTTGGTTTGGGGTTTTTCCGCCTCTGCGCAGATAATTATTGGTCTCAATAAGGAGGCCACTTCTCTTTCTGTGGTGTGCTTCCCCGCTCCCAAAACGCTTACCTTTACAATATACGCATATGTCAGACTGATGGCTATCGTTGGGAATGGCGAGCTCATAAGCGGGTAATCACGGGTACGCGGATCTGATTTGTTGTCCATAAGATCCCGCCAGCCATCGTAGAATGCTGTGAGGTAATCCTGTAAGCGAATAAAAGCAGAACGATAATAAATTAGTTAGCAGATTGGGCAACAACAAGGCAAACTAATGAGCCCACTCAGCAGGTTCAGGTGTCAAATCAATAAAAATGCTTAACGATTGCAACACTGTCAGTCAAATCCATCATTTTATGACCAACAATGGTTCAATGGGGGCGTGTCCCAAACTGAGTATACGGTGTGCATGTGTGCACTAGCCACAGCTATTCTGGCGTTAAATGCGCTTTTAATTAAGCGTGTGCAACAGGCTGCCACTCCAAAAAAACCACATACAAAAACCCCGAACTCAAACCGGCTGACTTAGCGGAAAGAAATAACAGTTTGCCAAACAACATTCTAAGCAAAATTTCCGTATTCAGGTCCCCATCGCCTGACGATTACTGCGGCGGCAGCACCATGTTTTTCCATAATATTAGTTTGCCAAATTTTTATTTGGCGATTAGTGTTGGTCACACAAAAACCACAACTAAGAAATGTGTTCAAAAACTGGTGCAGCCGGCTTCATAAGTAAGGAATAATTGCTGCCACAGCCAGACAACAAAAGAAATGCCCACTTGGACAGACTTTTAAACGCTGATGTAGAATTCACGACGGGATGCTTAGGAATAATATCAATTATGCACCATTGTAATGCAACGCAATAGCTAAACAAGTTGTGCTAATGCTAATCGTTGGTTAACTAGTTGCGGCAATTAAAGAAACAGCACGGCAGTAATTGACGAGAACTGTGGTCAAGACAAAGATGAGGAGCGGGTGTTGGGTTAATTGATTACTGTTGGAACTTTGCTAATTAGAAAATTATTTAAATAGTTGTCATTTCATTTAGTCGCTGAAGTCAGACATTATACTTTTATGATAATTAAGATATTAAGCTAACATCATCCATGCATCCTACCGATACTGTCATACGATAGGGCTGGTTACGACAACTTCTGCAGCCTTGACCTCGAACCAAGTTCATCCAGATAGCAATTAACTTATGAAGGAAACAGCATAGAAACAGACATAAGTAAGTAAGAGTCAATTTAAAACTATTGAGGGTCTATATTAAGTACCTCCAGGTGAACAATTGATATTTTCTAAAGTATCCAAATGATATTTTCGAGAATATCCAATTGATACTAGCTTATATCAGATTGATACTTTTTCGTAGTTTTTATCAATTTTACTTTATTTTTTATTAAAAAGTGTATATTTTCATTTTGTCCACGCTGTTTTGGTTGCAATAGAAATCTATAAAAGAAAGTATGTGCTTTAAGCTGGAGTTAATGCGGATAACAAGCTTTTAGGAATCTTATTGGGATAAAAATCCAACATTCTGATTTGAACATATCCCAACAAATTGTACCCCCATAATTTTCCAAATTATAAAATCAAGTTCAATTAAATCTGAACATTTTGTTCCTCAAAAAAAAAAAGACTCAAACTTTAAAATATTATTTAAAAAGAACCACAAATCACCGCCCAAATATTCGATATATTTTGCAGTAAATTATAAACATATTGGCGTATTTGTAAATATGGGAATGTATATTCAGAAAAAAAACTGGCAGAGTTTAGATCGATCGGAATAGAATTTATACCGTTTTGTACCTACACAGAGAAAGCAATATTAGCTACATACCACGTGTACAAACGACTATCCTAAACGAATCGTGGTTCACCCTGTTAAACTTCACACGAAAAATGTAGAAAACAGAAAGAAAGAAAGGCATGTAGAAAAACTACACAAATATGTAGAAATAAAAAGTACACAAGTTTAATACCGCAAAGAGTACATGACAAGAGAAAACTAGAGTTTTTTAAAGTATTTCTACATTTTTCAATGAACAATCTGAATACCACGCCGAAATTTAGGTTTTCTACAATAACGTTCAAATATTGAAAACCTACATGCGAGTGTGGAAATTCTAATCATAAAAATGTAGCTCAAAATCAGTACAGAAAGTTCAATTTTTTATTTAGAATAATGCTCTTCACACATCACACGTAGGATTTCTAAATAAAGGTTAAGGATTTAAAATTCTGAATGCTTCATTTAGAAATCGTGTAGCTTCCCTTTATAACTTTGATTTGCGGCATTGCCGCGCGAGTGGTTAATAATCGAATGGACTAAGATGCCGGCAATTGTATCTAAAATCCCGAGACAACGTAATTAGCTTGTGAGTTCGAATCCCAGACAAGGATTATCTATATTCCCGAGACAAGGTAATTAACTTGTGAGTTCGAATCCCAGACAAGGATTAATTAAAAGTGAGAAATCTAAACGTGGCATGTAGAAAAGCTACACAAGTGTAGTGGTTGGGAAGGAAATCCCTGTGAAAAGTGTAGGAAAACAACATTTTCATGTAGTTTTTACATTTTTTTCTGTGTAGCATTTTAAGTATGTTTTGCTCTTGGAAGTATCTAAATTATGTAGGAAACATTCTTAAGTCGAAGAACAGAGGTAAGCTAACTTCGGCTCCGCCGAAGCACGTATAAAATGATTTTATACATTTTGAACAATGCTAGCTAAGTGGTTTCCCATGCTGACCAATCTTCTATGACCAGTTTTTCATATGACAGCTATTCTATATACACATCCGATGAAGATAATATTTATATCTGGTCAGTCTAAAGACGCTCCCATTAAAAACAAAAAAGTTATTCTCTCAAGAACTTCATTTTTGACCGATCAGACGATTTTGACAAGACTTTGTAGAATAGTGTGAAAGCATGCACAGAAAAAAAAAACATCCAAAAAAGATTCATTTCGAATGGATATGTCTTAAACATCCTTTTAATATCCTTTAAAATCCTTTCAATCATCCAACGGAGCTGAAAATCGTACGACATAAAAAATGGTCATCCTTTGGACGTTTTTCAGCTCCGTTAGATGATTAAAAGGATATTAAAGACTTATCCATTCCAAATGGATACGAAAATCATCAAATGGATATTTTTTAATATCCATCAATTTAAAGGACATTTCCATTGAAACCAAAAAAATTCTAACCAAGACAACTTTTCAGACTATACTTTTCTATGACAACTATACTATAGATGTCCGATTTCGACAAACCCTAGTGGAATCATTATAAACAAAAAAGTTTTTCTCACAAAAACTAATTTTTCGACCTATATATCCTATGACAGCTACACTATAGTAATACTATTCAGCTAATTGTACTAAAAGACTTCGTGCAAAGTTAGCTTTCACACTGACGGAGGAGATAGCATAGAAACAGTCGGACAGGACTAAATCAACTCAGCTTGTCATGCTGATCAAGAATATGTATACTTTATTTATGTGGTCGGAGATGCTTCCTTCTATGCGTTACAAACATCCGGAAAATTTTAGATTACCCTCTGCAAAGGTAAAGAAATTCGATCAAGCCCGACTGTAATATACTCTGTACCAACAAAAGTGTATGTTCAGGATGTATTTAGAGCGTAAGTCAAAGTTGGCCCTGTTCCACTTCGATATACCCATTTCACAGTTCAACAAATAAAGGGTCATCGCTGGCCTTTGAATGAAATTATTACCGATTGACAGAGGGTTTTGAGCTGAATACAAGTACATTTTTAGAACTTCTCTTGCACGTCAAGTTTAAGAGAAATCAATGGTCAAAGTTTGTTAAAAATGCCTAAAATGGCACTTTTCAAACAATTTTTAAAAAGCCATCTTGAACCGAATGATACGCTTAAAAATTTAGATGCATAGAGGGTACTATAATCTTTGGACGGCAATTAACCAAATTCCTGGTTGTTGGTCCATGATCCATAAATAAATTTAAAAAGAAGTACAATTTATAAATTCCTAACAATTAACCTTCAGTTCAAGATTGCTTTTTTAACAATTTATGAAAAGTGCCATTTTATTTACTTTTTACAACTTTGACCATTGATTTCTCAAAAACTTGACGTGCTAAAGCAATTCTGAAAACTGACTTGTGTTCAGCTTCATAAACTCCATTGAACGGTAACAACAATTATTATCCGATCTACAAAATATGCATAATGTAACATAATGAAAATATTTTTATTTTAAACACCTCTTGCCCTGAGTAACAGGTATGTAAAATGGCTTGACACAGCCCCAAAGGACCAAAGCCGACCTCATCTCAATCTCTTGGCTTGTGCGCTTCTAAATTTCGCACAAGAAAAAGGGACCTACAGTTTAACGCCGAGTTCGAATGGCAGTTTGAAAAGCTTTTGCTTGGCTAATTACTACAAAGCTGGCGCCAACAGCCGTGAGTGGTGACCGGCTGTGTAGGTTCATTCAAAGTAAAAACTTTTCATTAGATGTTCCAAGGCGGGATCGAAACCACGACCTCGTGAACAGCGGTCGCGCAGACTAGCCGCTGAGACACACCTCGATATAACGGATAAATCGAAGTCAAATAAGAACGCCTTTAACTTCAGCTCTTGTTTTGACTAAAAGTTTAACTTGTTTTATAGTTTTGCATTCATAAGATATGAGAAAATGAATTTTTGTTGTTGCAGTCAATTTCGGTTTATTGAGTATATTGCTAGCATATCGTAAATCGGTCATAAATGTTGTCTTTTCCCTTTCAAAACTAATTCAAATTGCAAATAACAAAAATATTCATATAGGAATGCCAAATTTATGGAGCACATTTGTTGATTTTGTGGTTTTTGTGGTGCCTGTCCAATTTATGTTACTACTACAATATTATAGCAAAATTCTGGCCAATTTAATACTGTTTGTTGGTGCACGCTGGTGCAATCCACTAAAAACGGCAAGTAATTGGCCCTTTTTGAAGTTATTTCAAACTAAAATTGCTTCCAAAGCAACGAAATGTTCAAATTCCTGTGACGATTTTATAGTGAGATGAGCCCATCAGCAGCATCCTTAAATAATCAGAATTTGTTCCATTTGAAGTTTAAAGTACCATCTTCGTTATATTTTCGGCAGACTACAAATAAAATTTTTTGCAATCAAAAACTAATTTCATAATGTGATGGAATACATTTTTTATGGAGACTAAGCCAGAATAAGTCTTCTAAGTATCTTTCTTCAACAACTCCTAAGTCGTCGAATCTAAACCTAAAAACAAACAATGTCAGTATTTGCTTATCTTGGTTCACCCCCAGAAACCAAGTTAAAGCTCTCAAGAACCTAATTACTAGTGTTGGGTTGTTCATGAGTGAGTGAACAAAACTGAGCAAGTGAACATGTTTTTTATTAATTGTTCATTTTTGTTCATTTGGAGTTATTCAGTTGTTCTTGTTTAGTTGTTCTTGTTCAGTTGATCCTGTTCAGTTGTTTATTTGTTCTTGTTCACTCACTCTTGTTCGGTGAGTTGTTTAGTCAGAGTTGTTCACTTTCTTTTGTTCAGCTGCTCTTGTTCTGGGAGTTGTTCAGTCAGAGTTGTTCAGTGACTTGTTTACTCAATTTGGTGACTCTTCAGCTGTTTTTTTATCCGCGTGTCTGATTATTCAATGTAAGTATCATGCTGTCTTGGCTACCATTTAGAGATGGCTAACAAATAGGCAACATTCCGCAGTGTGACCAGCAACGAAGGATTCAAATTAGTTTGAATGATCGCTTATCGTCACAATGCCCAGGTAAAGAACTGGTGAACAATTGGAACAGCACATATCCAACGAAACGGCCTACAATTCAAGCCAACACTGAACAACTGAACAACTTAACAACTGAACAAGTGAACAACTTGATTGAGTTGACTCACTTTGAAAAAAAGAGCAAGTGAACACGTTCAGTGAAATGAACAACATTTACCCAACACTACTAATTACAACTTAGTTCATTTGTTACCCAAAGTTAATTATATATTAAGACTATTAACATTAAATGCAGTTCGTTAATTGACTCTCCTTTAAAAAGAAAAATAAATTAACAACCCCTGAAAACAGTTCTAAAGATTGCTACTGATATCTTTTCCGCTCGTGCTACAATCAAACAATGCAAAAATTAGTATAGTGTCGTTTGATAAATGATAATAGGTAACATTAAGGTCAGCTGTCCGCCACCTGTCTTCGATTAGCATCAAAGAATTACCCAAGAAATCGCAATCAACTCAGTTCTTGTTTTATTTTTGTAAACTTTTTGCTGTTGTTGTGCAGTAACCATATTTCAGGCTTGCTCAATTTAGTAGACGATCAAGGAAAAACTTTAAAGACTTTAGCCTAACAAATCCATTTTATCTAACAAATGCCTGTGGCTATTATCGTGCACAACATTCTGAATACACCACTCGCCACCTGCAGGCTCATCCATCAGCCTGTCATGCAGTCGACCACCACAAAAGACATTTCAACTTGCAGCCAAACAGGTGGACGGAACGTTGGAAAAACAATGCCCATTTGTCGCCTTGTCAGCGACGTCAGCAGTGAGCAGTCAATGGCCAACTGTGCATGTCAAACTGTGGTCTGATCTAGCGTTGAAAGACCAGTCATGTCGCTGCTTACTTCATTAATAAACAGCGTCTGCCATTAAGCAGCATGCAACGAGCCGTCGGTGTGGACAAGGGTGTGTCCAGCGTGGAGGTAATGAGTATGAGTGTATGTAATTATTGGTTAGAGAACCGCAGCCACAATAATTTCGAGACGCTAGTTTGGCATTTCTCTTTTTGGTTTCGGTTTTTCGTGAGACACTATCATTTTTTTTTGCCAGCAATGTGGCAAGATTTTGGCCACATTTGTGGCTGCCTTAACAACAAAGCTTAGCACATTTTGGTGCAAGTGGGAGGAACTGTTGTCCACATTACACATACGCACTAACTCAGCACATGACTGGCGAAATTATAATAATAACCGTGACGCAATGGGGACAACCACTAACCAGTGAAGCGTCCGACAAAGACACACGGAATCTTGGGAGGTTTAACGATGACAATGATGACTCAGATGGCAGATGTAAGTGCGGACCCAGAAAAATTTGTTGCCGCATTCCCCGGAAGGCTATTTCAACAACCATGTTGTCGTTGATTGCATCTAATTAAGATTCGCTTTCGTTAGAGATCCAAAAGGTTTTCACTTTTTTGTCTTTTCAGGGCGAGATGGTTAATTGAATGTGGTATGAAACGTATAAAACAATAGCTTGAATACTCTTTGGGAAAATTGTGCAAAGTATATAGAAACGGATATACACTGCTTTTCATGTGGAAAGTTAAGAAAACTTTTAGATGTATTTTTTTTTCTTATTCGCTATATTGACAACATAATATTACAGACTTCAAGCGCTTTGAAAAACCACCTATGTACTTTCGCCTATGACTACGAGGTTTCAAAGCGTCATAACTAAGTTGGGTGCTGAAGCTTTCTAAGTTGTTCTCGAAATACTAATAGCTCATCAAAGAGAAGTAAACAGTGGAAATTAAAAGTTGCCGTCAACTCAAAAGCAGCCCTAAGTTATCTAATCCATTTTGTTTAAAAGTGTTTTCAAATTAAGATAACACCTATTGTGGTTCCTGGTTTCCTTTCCAGTTTACTATAATTCATTGATTTGTAGAAAGTAGACTTAAGTAAACCCAAGCTGTAGAAGACTTTTAAAGATCCTATAGAAATAGAGAAGTATATCAATATTAAACACTTGAAAAGTGTATGATAATTTTGCCCAGAAGTTTGAAACGCATAGTAGGAATCATCTCCGACCACATAAAGTATATATATTCTTCATCAGCATGACGAGCTAAGTCGATTGAGCGTTGTCCGTCAGTCTGTCCGTCTGTCTGTTTCTACGCAAACTAGTACCTCAGTTTTGAAGCTATCGAGCTGATATTTTGCTCAGAGTCATCTTTTAGCTACACACTGCACATATGTCGGAACCGCGAAAATCGATGGTCACTTCTTATAGCTGCCATACAATATTTTTTTTTTTATATTCCAATGACTCAAAACATTAATCTTATAAATTAAGTCAGTGGTCACAAAAGTTTCAAGTGTATTTAAACTTCGGCAAAGAGGAAGTTAGCTTTGCTTTCTCGTCTTTATCATTATTGCCCCTTTTAGTGCTAAGTATTAGAGCTATAGGAAGAGATTACTCCCTTATAGTTGATTATTTCCAAAGATTCTGTACGGAATCGCACATAGTTCCTATCAACAAAAAGGAACCAACGTCTGGTATTGAAAACTACATTCCTAAGCTGTTTGAAATGATAATCACATCTCAATTATCGCAGTGGTTTCATAAAAAGCAACCAATTGCGAAAAAATTACTTGAATTCTCAACTCTAGTAAATATGGATATTGTTTACAAGTGCCAACTGTCGGAGTATATTTTAGAAAGGCATTCAATTCCGTTTTCCAAATAATAATTAAAATGCAAATGTAACATTTTTTTAATTTAATGCAAGTTGAGAGCATTGCACGCACATTTCTGATAATTTGACAGATCAAATGGTTTTTGTTTTTAAATTTTGCATATTAATATAGGAGAAAGTGATTTTAATTTAAATTCAATTAAAAATAAATGATGTAACACATGAAACACGTTAAACATTCTACCGATTCCAATTGAACTCTCAAATTACTTGAGTCTTATAGGTCATTGCACTGAGGAAAGAAAACGCAAGTTCAACCCAATCGTGCTCCAGTTTTTAAGTGATTGGTCATTGTCTTTAAAATAGTTATTGAATTCAAAGATAATCTCTTTGAAATTTCTCACTGAAATCTCTTTATCTAAAGACGTTTTAGAACTAAAGACGTTTTAGAAACTTGTGCAAACCTTTTGATGTATACACTGAGAGTTTCAATTTGATGATTTGGAGCACACTTATGACATCAATTGTAATTAAATTGTTCGGTACATAAGGATTGGCTTACTTTTCAAAATCAGGAACGTTCAATAGGGGTATTCCGGCAAGTGACTTTGATTCTGATTCTGACTAGAATAAGAAATTAACAAAAATCTCTCACTTAAAACCAAAATCAAATCACTTTGTAGGAACGACCTAAAATTGATGTTGATTAGCATAGAGCATAGCTTTGGTATTTTCTCAGCTTTGTAGGGGGACCTTAAATCTTACTTTTTAAGGTTTTTGGAACGATTTATGTATTATTGCAGATTGTTTGGAGAAATAGGAGGAAATTTTAAACGAACTTTTA
Source organism: Lordiphosa collinella (assembly GCA_018904265.1). Taxonomy (NCBI): domain Eukaryota; kingdom Metazoa; phylum Arthropoda; class Insecta; order Diptera; family Drosophilidae; genus Lordiphosa; species Lordiphosa collinella. Next base: position 137,407 of record JAEIFV010000232.1, read on the forward strand.
ATGGTGTCCAATTAGAACCATACCGATATGGGATCCCTAGCATAAAGCATTCTATCCCTAGGTCAGAGGCAGGCAAAAAATACATTTACATTTTTGCATTGGAGTGTGTGAGAGCAGCGAAATTTGCTCTCAATTTCAGTAGCAACGACTTCGTCGCACGCAACGCAACTGCGCTTTTACAGCTTATACTGGGTGTGTGGAAGCAGCGCTGCTTTGAGATTTTTCCTACGAGATACCAATGTGCCCGCCCCTGCCCTAGATGCGAGCAATTAATTTCCGATTTGCTGCCAAGCCTGGACGAGGGCCATTTGAAACGCCTTATGAGGGTAAAGCTTAGTATTCAGACAAACTAAATTTTACGCTAGCGAAAACAATTGCTTATTCCGATTGGGGTCATTGTGTCGGTGTATGATTAAGTAAAGGTACTTTTGTATTCCCTATATAAAATTGTCCAGATGTTTGTAACTCACAGAAGGAAACATCTCTGAATACATAAAGTATTTACAGGGAGTCCAGAATCACAAAGCTCCGTCAAGATAGGTAAAGACCGCTCCGAGCCTTTCCAAACAACAGCGGTTGCGCTGGATAGGACATGTTACCCGTATGGATGATAACGCTCCAGCAAAGCGTGTTTACAATCGGCATGCGATAGAGTTGGGAGGCATTCCCCCGCCTGGTCGACCAAAGCGGAGATGGCGCGACCAGGTGCAGGAAGACATTGCGCTCGGGACAGAGGCGAGTGGCGGGCATTAGTGGCAGCGGCCGAGACCGTAAAACGGTTGTGACGGCCAAAGAAGAAGAAGAAGAAATAGTACAGCTTCCCTAGAAAAGGAAGGTCTAAAATGTATTCTTAGTGAGAAAAACTTGTTTGTTTTAAATGGAAACGTCCCAAGCACTGTCATATATTAATTTTACATGCTTTTATAAAATTTTACAAAGTTTTGTTAATATCTGATAACTATAGCATTAAGCTGCAGTACGAACGATCGATTGAAAAAAAGTTCCACTGAGAATAACTTTTTTGTATCAATGGAAACGCATCCAAAATTCGTAATTATTAGTTTGTTATGCTTTTCCATTATTCCGCTAAGTTTGGTCAAAATCGGACATCTATGTGAAAAGTAAGGTCCGAAAAGTAGTCTTAGTTAGAAAAACTTTTTTGGTCTTCAGTGGATATGAACTTTTAATTGGCATTTCTTTATATTATATGCTCTCAGACAATTCTATAAAGTTTTGTCAAAATCGCATGACCATAGCATATAGCTCTAATAGGAGCGATTTTTGTTTTTAATGGTAGCGTCTTTAAACTTCCCAGATATAAATATTATCTGCTTCAGCAAAATATTGCCGACATTGATGAAAATCGGATGAATTTATCGAATAGCTGACATAAAAAAAAACTGGTCACAGAGACTCCATCAATTGGTCAGCTTTGGAAGTCTTCCAGCTAGCATTGTTCAAAGCGAAAATGAAATAATTGTATAAGAACATTTTATACGTGCTGCATATAAACTTCGGCTGATCCGAAGTTAACTTTCCTCAAACTTTACTTATTATAATTAAATTAAATAATAAATATATGAATATGGGTTTAATGACCTGTTTTGATTTTAGTAAAAGTAAATGTTAGTAGGCTCAAGGTCGAGGTTTGATTATAGTTCAATAATCAACCAGAAAATTCAACAGGGAACACATATGAACATGAACAGTAGCTGTGGCTGTGTAGACAACATTCAGTTTGACTAAAATCAAAACAGGTCGTTAAACCCATATTCAGATACAATAACGGAACTGGCTAGCCACGGAGCTTAAAGCTAGTTGAAATTTCGTGCTATTAGTGCACTTGGAATTCTCAACTCGCTATTCGCCGCCTGGGTAATTTAAAAGGATTTGCTAATGGCTTGTTGGTGAGACAGCATCTGAAAGTGTACTGAGGAAGGCTTTGCCAAGGCGGCAGCCGAAACGGCCGTCTACACAGCCACAGCTACTGTTCATATTCTCTGTTGAATTTTCTGGTTGATTAGTGATTTATAATCAAATCTTGACCTTGAGCCTGCTAGCATTCACTTTGATTAAATAATAGAATTATTTTAATATAAATTTTGTTAATAAAAAACAGCAATAAACTTTACAAATAAAGTGATTTTGTTATTTGTTCTTGGCAAATTTAATCATCCAACTAATCGGCTGTAAAAAGTATCAGTGCTCGCCCTGAATTAAACCCCTGAAGAAGGTTCGGTCCGGGGATTCAAGCCCTTTGGAAGGGATATTGATTAATATTCAGTCCAAATGGATTCCAAATTCCTCCAATTGATCATCAACAAATATACTTTTTATTGTCTGAGTGCTTTATTTGGATGATTTTGAAATAATAATAATCAGACTTCGATATTGTAAAAGTTTTTTGCGAACCGAAAACTTTTAGCAAGAGGTCCCAAAAAGCCGAATCGTTCCGGTTCTCTGGAGTTCGGGGTATGACCGTTTTGCAGCCTTGGTTAAAACATTAAACGATTTTCTTGATTCTGTAAAGCTGCTAATTCAACCCCTTTATACCTTTTACCGGTTTCCGCATTAAAGTTATTGAAATTTCAAAAAGCTTTAGCAGAAACTTCAAGTTAGTTACCTTAAAACTCGACTAAGGAATTTTTGTCCGGAAGTTTTTGATCAGAACTTAACAACCATTATGATTCAATGCCATAAAATCTTATTTCGATATTCGCACATTTCCTGTAACAAAATCTGCAGGTACCCTAACAAGAGGGTACAACAATTTCAATTGTATAACTAGGTACTTCCGGGGCTGTGTGCCTCTTGCCTTAGGCAGCTTTCTCGTTTGTGTCTCGGGTCGTTTGTTTATTATAGAATACGCCATCATGGGGGTAAACAAATGTATTTATTCAATATATCTATTGACGTAGGTCAGCAGCATGGTGTTTTAATTTCACATATTTTATGGCATTTGATTAAGGAAAATTACTAGCGATGAGCGTCATATAAAACCCGTTTTTCTCACACTTGTTGGCCATTAAGGTGAAAATGATATATATTTAACACGCATTAAACTGCAGTCAGCCACTACGGTCACTAAGTGCAATTAAGTTTAATTGTCTCGGCTTTGCTTAGCTTAGTTTGCTTTGATTTTGTCTGACTGGCAGCTGTCGCTGTGACCGAAAAGTGAGCCAGATTCTCCGAGTGCATTTCCGTATGTCTCTCTAATTAATGCTGTTAAGTGCTAGGAATGCGCCAACAAAGTCGCTTTACTTGTTTAATTAAGCTAGGAAATTAAAAGCCGGATTTCAACCAAATTCCATAAGAATTGTCGTGGTTCGGAAGTGATTTATCACTTTGTTATCGCAATCAAAACAAAAGACTTAAGACACGAACTTGCCGCCTGAGCAAGTGTCTGGGCGTGGGTGTGCAGCTCAATCCATATTTATTGCCAGTCATGGGTCTGGGTTACAGTGGCAATGGTCACAGTTGCTTGACTTTTACACTGACTTGTTTGCACTTCTACTTAGTTTGCGTACAGCAGTTTAAGAGGCACTGCATAATTAAGCGATTTGCCAAAACATTGGCAAATTCCAAATGATTTAAAATAAAGTAAACAAGTGGACACAAACAAATCCATTTAGGGTAAGAATTATTATGTTGAAATAATACGCAATACAGAACTGAGAACCAGAAAAAGAGTGCAATAAAATGACTGGGTGGCCCATTAGCCAAATTTGACATTTCTAAAGCATCTCACGCAGTTTGTTGAACTTTTGAGCTAACAAATTATACACACAACAAGAAAAAAGAAACAACAAGTGGAAAAACGTTGACAAATAAGGAAACCGGTATTTATAAACATCGACGGGCCAATGCATAAATTTAATTATAATACAAATCGTGGAAAATTTGCCTGTTGTTTGTTTGTCCAAAGTTCTGGCCACTGGAAACATCTCACTCAGCACTGATGATTAATTATGATACAGTCACCGGCCGATGCCGCCAGATGAATTTCGTCAATTCATGCTGAGAATTTTTTGCGCCCTGGCCAGGGTTTTGCGATTGTTTGTGGACTTTGATCAACAAATATGCCAGTTAAAAAGGTGTTGTATTTGCCATTACATAAAGCTAGCTGGCCAGTTTGCGTAAGCAGCCGCAAACAGCAGCAGCAGCAGCATCTCTGGTACTGACCCTTATTTCGCTTTCTTTGGTTCACACGCGCAGCGCCAAATGCTTTCCCAAAAACCCACAAAAATGCTTCCGTCAGTGTAAAAGGGTATTTGTAATTGCTGTTTTGTTGATGTAGTTGCGGCTGCTGTTTGTGTTTGGTGCTGCTGCTGTTGCGCGTTACATTTTAACGCTTCATTATGCGCCATAAACATGAGCGAAGTCCACCAAAAGCCCCCGAAAAAAATGGGTAAAAATTTACTGTGTCAATGATTGAGGTTGTCTCAGCTGATGGCGATGCTGCCTATGATGACCATTCATCACCATTGTTTGGCTATGGCGACACCAACAGCGCGACTGACCCACAATCCAATGGGTCGACGACGTCCTAAAGCTATGACTAAGCCCGGACAATGCTTGTATTTCGCCTTGGTTGCGACAAATTGTTCCGCTAATGTGTTGCCGGTGACTGTGTAATAATCGTTGCTCAGTAGACGCCCCAAGAGTGGCGGTCACTTTGTAATTGTGGAGAATTCTAACTGAATTTGACCTACAAACAAATCAATGGCCTGCAGACGAACAAATTCACAAGGCAATTCAAATGTTAAACATTTGTTTGTAAATAGATATGCCAAAGTCAACAAAAGCAATTAAATTATCAACAATGACAGCCTCAGCTCACAATCGAACAGCCAAAATGTTATTAACACTTTACAGCATGTTGGCAATTAATTAAATCAAGCGTCCAAATCTGAGCAAATCTCCGGCCCGGACAACAATCATGATAATCTTAACAGAGAGCCACAACGAGTTTGGATTTCAAATGCAAAACTGGGAGGAGGACAGGGGCGGGCAGCAACAGCAGCAGCAAAAGCCATGGAATGATGGGAGCTGGCCAGAGATGAAAAAAAGGTGTTGAAGCCGACGATGAAGTAACAGACAACAGTCCAAATTTTTATTTTTAGTATATATTTCTTTTGCAAGGCCAACCGGCTAGTCAGTGGGACTGGCTCTGACTTGGTTTACTGACTGGGAATTGAATACCCTAACAAAGGGGGTAATATGATTATTATGCGCCAGTTTGTTTGAAACTAGGCCACAGGTTTACAGAGTTCATTTTGGTTTATCAATACGAGCGCGTTCGACCAATGGTACAAATTTAATTAACCCTGAAAACTGAGTAACAAGGTCAGATTTATAAGTCAGTGACTTTTTGGAAAAAATTGATTATTTTTCCAGATAAAAGTTAATCTCACAGTCGTTTGATGCAGCGATGACCTCTTTATTCATTCAACCCTAGTCTCTTCTGATCGAGCAATTTGTACAGGTTTGCATACAGGGAATGGTTGCAGGGAGCTCCATTCATACGTAAAAGTGAAAGAGCGCTGTTTTCTTTTCAACAGCTATGAATCAATGAATTTTTCCCTTTCGAAGGTAATCGATGTGAATGACAACCAAAAATCTCTGGGCATGACCTTGTTAGCCGACAAACCAAGCTTGGGGGCTCATTGACCCGAAGATGTTCACTAATTTTAATTGTTACGTGGCATTGTACTTTGCCAAAGATGTCGAGTTTTAGCAATCGTCTCAGGGCTGAGCTCAAATGCTGCTAGAAATACTTTGAGAGTTCCCAAAGACCAAACGTTTTGAAAAGGTAAATCGATATTCAAGCATTTAATACTGATTTAGTAACTTAAGCTTGAATAAGGGCGGCTAGTATTTGGTACACTAAACGAAAAAATCAAGAAATTCGGGATCAAATCAAGCCAAAGCGGTGACTAGTTATAATGGTTACATCCAATAATGGATAAATCGATACCCCACGGTGCTCAAAATTTTTATCCAGGTTATTCCTTTGCCGAGGTATGGGTTTACCCTTAATCGCACTCAACTTTAAAACACTTTCAGAAAATGTATACGACCTGATCGCTCAGCTGAGTTTTTCAGACCTGAGTTTCAAAAAACTCAGCTCAGCAACTCAGTTCAGCATTTATCACACATTTCTAAGAAGCTTAGTTGAGTCAGTTATAAAACCAATGGCTCATTGAGCACTGCTATGCGGTCATTTCAATTTGAGCCGGTTCTATTACACCTGATTGCTGAGTAGGCTCAGACGCCTGTATACACGGGCTGACAGATACTCGGATACAAAACTCAGCTGAGTGATCAGGTCGGATAAATTGTGCTTTAGCAGTTTGGAAGTCATGTAGAAGCCGTCAAGCCCAGTAGGAAGACTATTGTACTTAAGACAATCAGATTCGGATTAATTCCGGCTTACTCGTCCTTAAAATTTAAACCCCACAATCGGGATCAAATCATACTTGGTATACTTAAAAGTACCTCTGTTTTTATTTTTCTGTGTACTGAAATCAAGTACAAGCGGTGCCCTTAGTAAGCTAAAAACACACTTAACAAAATCTTATTTCAAGTACGGTTTCTCTGTATCGAAATACTTGTATCGAAATCATTTCACTTGTCTGAGTTTTGATATAAGTTGGCTCTAAAAAACCTCAGGAAGCTTCACATAAGTCAGGATTTAAACGATGACGCAAACTTAATGAAGTTTTTAAGAAAACGGAAAATTCTAGGGAATATTAATAGAGAATTTCACCTAGTTTTCAAGCCTACTGAGAAAATTGAATGAAGTTTACTTAGTGTACAACCCGACTAAGGGACAATTTATCATCTTCTAGATAGCTACTATGTGTGAGATAAACCTATTTGTATTTGTAAGTTTATGTGTCAAATAGCTCTATGTAGATGATGAGAAATCGGCAATAAGTTTGCCTTCAAATAACTCATATGTCAAAATATTGATATTGGTACATTTTTTGAGATTCCCAGATCAACTACTTACTATCTGAGCGACTCAGTAGAAACGCATACGAGAACTCAGACAAGTCAATTTTAAAGTCGAATTGTTCATAATTTCAGGTCGTAGTAGACCTAAGTTAGTCCCGCATACTTGAAACTAATACAAAATGTTCTTGGTCTATGAGCTATTAAAACTAGTTCATGAAACGAGGTCTTTGTATGGAATCAAATAAAGCTGAAAAGTTCCAAAGGCAATTCATGGCCAACCAGAGCTCGAAACAACGGCCATGTTTAACAGAAAAATTTGCTCCCTTTAATGATCTCCCAGCTGAACCCAAGTGATGCGGTAGCATGATAGCAAATTTGATTCAACTTGTTAGAGAAGCGTGTATCGAGCAAATAGTATGTTCTTTTCAAGTGATACTGCTATCACCTGCTTTAATTGTATGTCGATAGGCTTCTTTTCGATATCGATATGAGTTTCTTGATTAATTTCGTACAATTAGTTTAAAAATGACAATTTGAATTAACTTCAAAATTTATTAAAACTTAAGTTTGACAACTTGTTAAGTAACTATGCGGTATAATGTCCAAACTTCGAATTTCCTTTTAACGTTGTTGGTAAAAAAAGGAACGCGCTTCGTTTAGGAGTAACTATTTGACGTATTATTTTTCTGATACGTTTTTAGCTATCGATCTTGCTGCTGAACACGGCCAGTGAAAAGCAGAAAAGCTGCTTTCTGCGTCAGCAACTTGTCACTTTGATATTAGTCAGCTGTAATTCTCGCTCTCTATGAGTTTTTTATTGACAGTGTCCCTATCGCTTTAACCACAGTGTTTTAATAATTTGACTATAATTTTGAGTAACTTCACTCAAAATCATAATGCAGGCGAAAAGGAGAGGACAGAAATATGAGCTCGTTTGCTGATTTACACACTCATAAGATCGACTCTTGTCTGTGTGTAAAGCACGAGTGACTTTGTCCATCTATGGCTAAGGCTGGCTGACCCATCCAAAATTAATCTCTATAATAATTCATTCATGGTCAGCCTCCAAGGCATGATTTTGGTCACTGTTTTAGTCACTATTTTGGCCACTGTTTTGGTCACTTTTTTGGTCACTGACTTAGTCACTAGTTTGGTCACTGTCTTAGTCACTGGTTTGGTCACTGGTTTGGTCACTGTTTTAGTCACTATTTTGTTCTCTGTTTTGGTCTCTATTTTGGTCACTGTTTTTGTCACTGTTTTAGTCACTGGTTTGGTCACTATTTTAGTCGCTGTTTTGGTCACTGTTTTGGTCACTGTTTTGGTCACTGTTTTAGTCACTATTTTGGTCACTGTTTTGGTCACTGTTTTAGTCACTGTTTTGGTCACTGTTTTAGTCACTATTTTGATCACAGATTTGGTCACTGTTTTAGTCACTGTTATGGTCAATGTTTTGGTCACTGTTTTGGTCACTGTGTTTTAGTCACTATTTTGGTCTCTGTTTTGGTATCTATTTTGGTCACTGTTTTGGTTACTGTTTTAGGTACTGGATTGGTCACTGTCTTAGTCACTCTTTTGGTAACTGTATTGGTCACTGTTTTAGTCACTGTTTTAGTTACTGGTTTGGTCACTGTTTCAGTAACTATTTTGGTCACTGTTTAAGTCACTTTTTAAGTCATTATTTCGGTTACTGTTTCGGTCACTATTCGGTCACTGCTAATCCACCACCTCCATCCACCCACTTACAACCCACCTGCTGCTATGGCTTTCTTGCAAAGACCATAGCTGCTGACTTTGCAAAGTTAAAAGCGTAGCCAAGGAAATCTGTTGCAAATGCAAAAGTTTTCTGGATTTGCCTCCCAGTTGACCGTCCGTAAAAGAGCTTCGCTCTAAAAAGTTGTTTATTTAAAAAAAATTTTTAATTTTACAAATGCTTTTCTAACTTTTAAGGTTACGAAACACGATCATTATTTTCTTGGAAAGTTTTTCATATCATTTAGAACTGCTTTTTCCAAAATCTACGAAGGCTGAATTTATAGATTTCTAGATTTATTTTAATATTAACTAAAATAGCTTGCAATTTTATTGCATACTTTCTTGGGTAGACATTTTGAAAAAATTTTTTTTTCTTACGGGCTTACGGATCAAGTAATCTGCTGAGAAATTATGTTTCCCCTACAACTAAATTTCTACCGAAAGGTAAGCCAAACCAGCCTGACCCAGGTCATAAAATTAACCGTTAAAATATATACGCATCATTGTGTGACAGAATTTGAAAGTCATGAAGAAAAATGCTTCTGATCATAGCTCGCAAAAAACAGTAAACACATTTTTCAATGCGACCAGCCTCCGTGAAAAACAGAAACAAACGAAGCACAAGCGGTCTCTCAATGAGCGGAACACTTATTCTCGCACCTCATGTGTTTTCTGTTACATGTTTTCGGTTGAGCAATACACGAACGTGTCGGTCATCCGACAACCTCCGACTGCAGTCTGCAGAACACAATAAGTGTCTACGAAAAGTGTTTTTTTTTGTTTTGTTTTTGCTTTGTGCGTTTGGTAGGCTGTTGGTACGTGTGACGTTCGTTATACAAACACACAACCACATATACATAAACAAAAAACACTTCGGAAGTAGCATACTCGGCAAAAGTGTCAGTGAAAGACAGGAGAGAAGCAGGAACGAAAAATGCGGTCTTTGCTCTGAGCGCAACAGAAATGAGCAAAAACAGAACTGAAACTGTCTTTCGCTCTCTGTTTTCGTTGTGTTCGTAACCAAACTGTTTTTATCCGACACGTCGAAAGTGGTGAGAGTTTTTTTGCGAGCTCTGCTTCTGATTTATATGCCATATTGAGCTGAAGACTCTATTTTCGGATGAGACGGATGACCTCGAGCCAGCCCAACCAAACCTTTGGGACTGAAGACTCTACTTTACTCAATCTCTTGGACCTACAGGACTTACAGCTTAAAGCCGAATGCGAACTTTGTGCAACATGTCCGCTGCACTTGGTTACATTTTGTGTGCTATTTCGGTCTGCAAATAAATTTCCCACAGCTAATGTCGAATGCCAGCGTATAAAATATTCGGATTACAAAAAGTGTTGCTGACCGCATTTTTCTTGTTTTAATTTTTGCACAAAAAACCCGGCTGTCTAAATAACATTTCTCACTCGAATTTAAATTTGATTTATTTTAATGACTTTAATAAAAGTGACATCTGCCAAGCTGGCAAAAGGCGGCACTAAGCAATTCGCCAGGCTACAATGATACCAAATTATGATTTCCCATTTGTTAAAGCCGCATAATTGTCCGATCTCTTAACACTTTTACTTTTTCCCTTCCCATAAGGGCCACAAACTGGTTTAAAACTGTTCCGTCTATTCCGTAGGGTGGAAACTGAATTGAAATCGTAATCGGAATCGAACCTCGTGTCGCACTTAATGATTTTTGATCTTTTTTTCACAAAATAAGTAAAAATAAACAATAAAAAAAAAACGAATTAAAAAATTGCTTTGAATAGACGGCAAAAGAAAAGAGTGGAAAAAAAATACGAACCTGCGCAACATAAAAATCAATTTATAGGTCAAGTTGAGCGCAGCGCGCACACACTCACACATAGAGATATTGCCTGCAACTTGATTTTAAAGCTAACATTCAGGTTCAGCTCGAGACTTTTACTCCAGCGGCATCTTGTCTAATAAGACAAGACTTATGCAACAAACGGTGGACCCAGCAGCAGACACACGCATACAGTATGTGGAAGTAGAGCTCTGTGTGTGTGCAATTTGTGTAAAACAAATTTGTAAACCAATGTTAGTAAATGGAAAGCGAAAAACAAAAACACTGATGGTGATCACTGATGGCTGCAGCTGTGCCTGGTTGTGGGTCAAGTTGAAAATGCAACGCGTTTAGCAAACGACTTGCACGCGACTAAAAACGCGCGCAGACGCACCAGATTTCGTCACAGACTCACACATGTGCGCCACAGAATACTCGATGCCTGTGTCTTTTCAAAGCAACCAAATCGCATTAATTTGGCAATCCGCCGACTGACTGGGGTTGGACTAAAATGCCTAGTAATTGGTGCAAGACATTTGGCGTTTTTGTTGTTGTGAAGGAAGCCTGTCCACATATTTGTGTTATTCGCTTGAAGCGGTTTGCTCCGCTCACTGAACTCGCGCTGGGCGCGTTTTTTACGCGTTTCAAGTTGCTTTTGAAAAGTAAAGTTTAGTTAATAGTCAAGTGCACAGCTGCAAATACGCGTAAATGCCATTTGGAAGCCTCAATCCAGACATTTTAGCTGATTCATGCCTGGTACTCGATATTTCACAAATATCGCATTATGAGTGTGTAGTGCACACATTTTTCAAATCTGTTGCTTGTTATACCAGTTAGGATTTGGCTTTCGTTTCTCTTAGAACACGCGTATATAATTTACAAATTCATTGAACTTTTCTGGTTTTAGCTCTTTCCTTTTGTTATTTAATTGGAATTCACTTAAACATACATTGACTTTTTCGGACCTGCAATTATTTTCGCTTACATTAACATTTGGAGAACTTTTGAATCGGCTGTCGACGCGTGGATCAGACGGTAATAAAATGATTGATAAATGAAAAGAATATTTTTAAATATTTTGAAATGTATTTTGCAAATCGGTCAAAAAGTGAAAGATTTCAGGAGAAAGTGCAATGCTAAGTTCACAAAGGCAAATAATTTGGACAAATTTCGGTACAAATTTGGCTAAATAAGCCTAAATAGTGCACTTTTTTGCCATATTTGAGCAAATTATTTGTAAATGGAACCATGGCTTTAGTTTTAAGTCATACAACATACAACAACATTATCAAAATTTTCATCGAAACTTGGGCAGATTGTTTGCCCTTGTGAACTTAGCTTTAGGTTCTATTATAGCTAACAGATGTGTCCCTGAGCCTGTGAGAGATCGAGTACACCCAGTGAAAGTAAGACATTTCTCTTAGGAACTCTTAGTCTAAGGCTTTCTCAATTGGAATCTTTAGTGATCAAACAAATCGGTGATAATCGAGAACTCCTAGCTTTAGGCTATCTATTATAGAACAATTCATTTCAAGATTCAAGGACATCTATGCATCCAAAAATTTGTTCTATTTTAGCAAAAAATTTAAACAATTTTGTTTGAGTGCACAAATTTATTTGCTTTGCAGAGTATTTTGTCTTTTAAGTGTTTATAAATAGAAGCGAGGTAACCACTGCTATTATACACCGTTCCCAAGAATGTGCGATACTAAAATTTCCAAAGGCCCAAAAGGTATAATCCACATTCCATAAATAAGGAATTGAATGGCCAGATTTCAGTTGCCTAAGTTGTCCTTTAAATAAACTCAAATTACTTATGGTAAATATATCTTTGTGGCCGGAGTGGCTCAGCGGTTAGTGTGCGCGACTGCTGAGCATGAGGTCGTGGGTTCGATCCCGCCTCGGAACATCTAATGAAAAAGTTTTTTCTTTGAATAAAACTTTACACCCGGCCACACCTCTTGCTGTTGGCGCCAGCATTGCAGTAATTAGCCATGAAAAGCCTCTCAAAAACTGCCGTTCGGATTCGGCGTTAAACTGTAGGTCCCTTTCTCTTGTGCTAAAATTAGAAGCGCACAAGCCAAGAGATTGAAAGAGGCTCGGCTTTGGCCCCTCGGGGCTGTTGTCATCTTGACAAGCCGATTTTACTTTACTTTACTAAATATATTTTACATTTATTTTACTGCCCTCAAGATAAAAAGCATGAACAAAGTTCTCTTTTTATTTTTTTCAATCACAAAGTATTTGATCTAATAGCCTCAATTCACTAGCAAACATTCAATCACATTCTCGAATGTGAATATTTTGAAGTTCCACTGACCAATGTTCATCATGGAAACACGCGAATGGTCAAAGTGATATTTAGGTTAATAAAGAAGAGTTGATGGGATTGTTACCCTTCCCATTGTAAACAATGTGGATCCGGAATGTACATTCATTTCTTAAGAAAAAAAAACACAGAACAAATGTAAACCGTCAGAGAACATTCAGAGAATGTTTCCTAGAAATAAACATTAGTTTCGTTAATCTTCTGTTCGCAATAAAAGTACTAAGAATTATACAATTTTGAACACTTTCTAGATGTTATTACCTAGAGAAGGAATGAAGAATATTTTTCTCTTTAATTACAACTCAATTTTAAACTTGTTTTTTTCATGTTTCTACCAAGTAGCCGCATTAGTTTTGGTGAACTTATTGAACTCACTCGTTCTCGAGAACCATTGAACGCATCCACTCCAACTTGGCGGCTATTTGACAAGTGACATTTTTGCTATGTTACTGCATCAAAAGTTTTTGGCGTCAGCTGTTGTCGCTCGAAAATCGTGTTGTCGTAATTGGCTTGCCACCTCATTTAACGGCTACGAAAAAGTGAACATTTTTCGGATTTTGCGCCCACTGTTAATTTCTCGAAACTTTGTGTTTCGTATCTGGAGTTATTCGAAGATACTGATGGATGAAAAAAACCGCGCAATGTCCGGCCGCCCGCTCACTGTACGAACGCCACAAGCCATCAAAGTCGAATCGATCGAACGAATTCGTCGAAATTCACTGCGCAAGCAGAAAATAATGTCTCGTGAGATGAATATCAGCAAGGACAGCATGTCTCGCATCATAAAACGTGACTTTGGACTCAGTGCATACAAGAGACACACCAGCCACTTGCTCACAACAGCATTGAAACGAAAACGCAGGACAAATCGAACGCATTGAGTCGCCAGTGCGCGAGCAATGCCCACAGACTAATTCTGTTAACTGAAAACAACGATAGAGTCATCAAAACAAGCATCCGAACTCATTCCGAGAGTTCAGAGAGGTCACCATCTGACTAATGTGATGGTTTGGTGGGGGTCGCCTATGATGGGGCCACCAAGCTCCATTTTCGTGAAAAAGAAGTCAATCCGACGTATATCAATCCGATGTTTTAGAAAAGGTTGTGAAGTCTCTCAACACAACATTATGTGCAAACAGGCTGTGGACTTTTTAACAAGACTGCGCTTCAGCTCACTAGGCAAAAACGACATAAATATGGCTAAAAAAAACCATGTACCGAACTTCATTTCTATGGCTAATTAGCCTACTGGTAGCCCAGACCAGAATCCATTGGACTACAAACTATGGTCCGTTCTCGAGGTTATGGCTTGCTCTACACGACACCCAAATATTGAGCCTTTAAAGCGCGCCCTTGTACAAGCAGTGTACAATTTCGATGAGTGGCTAGAGACACATTGGCGTTGCTCGAAGGCACAAGGTTGATTTTTAGAATAAGGTGTTCTACGATTTGTAGCCATTAAGTGACCAAATATAAAGGAAAAAGTTATAAAAAATATTCTTGTTTCTTGTTTGTTTTTTTATTTTCTAATAATCCTAACGCTACAAGTACATCGTACTTATAATTTAGAGCGCTAGTCACAAAAGTTAAACAAATTTAGTATCAAACATTTATAGTCCCTACTAACTGATTATGATTTTTATTCTAATGTTCTTCATTCAATCTCAACCTTATTCGCACCTAGTAACAGATAAAATTTTACTTGTTCAAAAATTCTAAAAATTAAGTCAGCTGGTTTACCTTTGCTTCTTTGTCTGTTTTTCCTATATAGCCCTAAACACTCAGAAAAAACTTTGCCATAAATTTTAGAAAATCGCCTTATTTTAAAATTTGACCTGGTTTTTAGAAAAATTTTCTAATAAACAGAATAAGTTTTCCAAAACTTAGAAAAATATGCCATAATCCTTTTTGAGACAGGTTGGAACCGAAAAAGTCTGCGCAACATTCAAACGTCCCTTCTAATGACACGTAAGCAGCAAAATGCCAAATGGAAAATTTTGGCTATGTTCAGTCACTGAGCAGGTATCAGAAAAACTTATACAACTGCTACTCAGGGAAACAGTATCACTTAAAAGAAGCCTACTTTTTCCCCGATACATGCTCCGGTATCATGATACGTTAAATTTACTATTATTTTCTTTACATTGGATATTTATAATTGATCAGGGAGCAATTTCATCTGCTGAACACGGTCATGCATGGTCTTCTTTTGGAAAGCACAATATATGCATAACATGCACTCCTTCTAATGGCATGTATGCATCATGGAGCAGTGAGAGCCTAGTGTTTTCACGAAATTGAACCTACAACAACAGCCCTTGCAAACGTCCCTCTTGTTAGAACAGTTCCTGAAGCGTTTCGCCCTCAGTGGAAAAAGTTTTGTACGAGTTGAGCATCTGGCATGCAGTGAAGTCCGACTGGGTTGCTATAAAGCTGGGCTTGATTTCCTCAATTGAATTTATTTTCTTCCAGCTGTTATCGTAATACAGCTTCGCGTGCTTCTCTCATCGAGAACCATGAAAAAAAAAACAAATTTTCTGCTGAGTGAGTAAACGAGTCTGTATAATTCACCCCTGCCAATTCAATGAGCAGACAGCATAGAAATAGCTTGTTAATCTTATTTGGCGAGCTCTGATTCCGAGTGGTTCACAACCGTTTGTGTGCCAAAAGCTTTCGGTGAAATGGGTAAGAATGATTCAAAATCGTAAAGCCAATTTCTCATCTTCTACATAGAGCTTATCTGTCACATAAATTGAAAGTTTCATGAAGCAGCTATCTGGAAGAAGAGAGATCGGCCCTTAATAGTGGCAGAGTTATCTTCTCCAAGAAGTCTCACTTAAGGGTACTTTTGACAGTTAAATAATCAATTTAAAGGCTTATTCAACCTGCATACCTAACTAGGAACCCAATGACTTCCTAATTTGCTTCCACCCAACAAAAACGCGTTTTCTAAGGCAACGATTAGAGAACGCTTAAAAAAGGCTACAAAAAATCAAAACTTTTTAATGAAAATCCGCAAACGTACAATAAATTCTTTCACTTGAGAAAACTAGTGTTGGTCACATTTGTATGAAATTGGATTTAAAGATCCATTTCTTGTGGATTTTTCACTTTCGCAACCTTAATTTAAGGGGGGATTCTCCAAGCGCAAACATTTTTCCGTCTTTTGTTTTGCATTTTTGTTTAGCCTGGATATTTGAGAATATCGTTCTTAAAAGATTTTTTGAAATACGAAATACTTTAAAAGTTATAGCCTTTTTAAACGCATTTATCTCGAAATCACGTTTTTCGAACTGGTGGCCATGATATCTCCAGTTTCACTGAACCGATCTTGATGAAACTAAATGCAATCGACGCAGAATTGTCACCATTTTGGTCTGAACCTCAATCGTAATTTTAAAATTTTTTTTAATATTTTATTATTACACTAAACATCCAAAACAAAGGGCCCAAAGTCGATTTTTTTTTCAATAACCACAGATTTGTCAAAAAAAATCACAAAATTTTTTCGAGGCTCAGACCAGAATGACATCAACGCTGATTATAAGCCTGTTTTTACTTTTCTTTTCAAACAACCTGTAGACGAGAAATCGTGGTCGCCAGCTCTATACCCTTGCCCTCTACCCTATACACCCCACTTTGACGGCCGAGAACTTTTTGAGCAGCCATCTTATCGAAGCAGAAACATTTTTTTGTTTACTGTAATCTATTTCTAACAAAATAAAAAAAAAACAGACTTGGAAAAACTCTGCGTTTTGTAATAAGATTTTTATACTCTGTACCAAAGGTACTCAGAGTATATAACGTTTGTGCGAAAGTATGTATCAGGCATAAGGAAGCATCTCCGACCCGAGCCGAGTCGATCTAGCCATTTCCGTCTGACCTTCCATCTGTCTGTCTGTCTGTCTGTCTGTCCGTCTGTCCGTCTGTCCGTCTGAACAAACAGATCTCAGAGATGGTAAGAGATAGATCTTTGGCATGAACGGGACATATGCTTCTTATACTTGCAGGCAGATCAAGTTAATTTTCAATTTTCGCCCCGCCCCCCGAAAATTGGAAAAACCTCATATCTCCCACAGTTTTATAGATAGAAGGTTCTTTCCTTCTGGGCATATTTAGTAATCAGGATTATTTATCGATTCGCCAAAGGAATAGTAAAGATCGGATGAACGGTTGTCGAGTTATAAGGAAAACAAAAAATTATGGGCAGAACCGGTCGCAACGGTGATGGGCAGCACTTCACAGGTACAGAGTATGTTATAGTCGGGTTTGACCGACTTGTTTTTTTGTTTTTTAAGAGACGTTCAAAAACTGCCTCGACACGGAGAATCCCCCCTTTATTGATTTGATACATTCAAATCAATGTTTTATAGCAAATGACAATTTCAGCATTAATCACAAACATGAATGACAATAAGTTCCTAATGGCCATTAATAAGCAAGTGAGCTAAAATAGTAGTACAGTTTGTGAGATTTTCAGAGCTATTGAACATCCTCTTGTTCCTTTACAAGTAGAAAATAATAAAGCAAATATCAATTTGCAATTTTGGGCATAATTCTCTAATCTCTAACGAGCAATAATTGAATTACAAATGCCACTTACTTCAATCTCAGTCCGATAAGAGCCCAAAAATATCGTCATAGTTTATGCACGGCTCTCTCTCTCTCTCACACTGCCTTGCTCGATCGGGTCGTTTACTTAGATATAAAACTGTTATCAGTTTTTAGCACTTGAATGCGATATGACATATGTAAACTTGGTTGAAAAGACAATCCACTGGCACGCACACACAAATTTCAATGTTAGACAATAAACCTTTGGTTAAATGGCTTTATTATTGCAAAATGCATTTATCCGTTTTGTTTGTTTGTTGTAGTTCTTGTTGATGCATTTTAAAATCGCGCATACGCCGCGTTGTGCCAAATGAAACGGAGTAAAGCAAGGGAATGCAAGGCAAAGCAAAGCGAGCGAGTCACATGCGGCGTAGACTCTCTCTCTCGCTCTCTTGCTATTGCTCCCTCTCTGGTTTAGAAGTGGAAACAGCTGAGTGTTGGGCTCTGCTGCTCCGCAGTTGGTGGCATTGTTGACGTTGCTAAAACTGTTTCTCTCTCTCTCCGAAGTGGCTAACTGGCTTACAACCCTTGCAAGCAAATCGGCTGATTAAAAGCAATTTGTGTATTATGATTACTTGCCTGGCGATGGCTGCGCAGTTTGGCGGCTGGGTGGCCAACTGGCCTAATAAATGGTTCGCCAGCGTCTTTGCACTTTTCAATGTCAAAAGCGAAAACCAAAAAAAAAAAATCCACCAAATCGTGAAGAAATATACAACTCAAAGATTTGAATAAATTGGCGTTTTTTTTGTGAAAATGGTGCAATGCGCCTGCGCTTCGATCATTAGCTCTGCCTTGTCAAATTTGGCTGACCTGCTAAATATCACTTGGTTTTTTGCACAATGAAGAGACAGCACAGCACAATGCAATGGAGTTGGTGCTGCTGCTGCTGCAATCAACCTGACAAGATTCGATTGTTGGCCCTGAAAGCAAATCATTTCACTTGCCGGCCAAACTTATCCAGTTATCCCAGTTACAAATTCAAGGTCAGATTTGCCTTGCATTTCCGTGTGAAATGTTGTCAAGCGAGATCTAGTCGCAGCCTTCACTTGACCACGACAACAAAAAGCCACAGTCGCTTCAAAAAGAGTCAGAAATCAGAGTGTGTGTGTGTGTGTGGTTGCGAGTATAACTGCACCATTTGCAGTTTTGTGTGTGCACATTTCATTGCACTTTTCATGAAATTCAAGTGCGAATGGCTTTAGCAAAACAGAAAACCTTTTGCCACGAATGAAAATTTCAAAGTCGCGTAGAAGAGCATAAAAATGGAATAGCCGTCGAAAGGTCTGTGCTCTGCACAATTTGGGTTCAAACGGCATTGGAAAATTTTAAGAATTTATACTTGACAGATTGGTTCTGCTTTCAAACAAGCGAAAACAAAAACAACTAACAGGGGTAATGTGTAATTATCATTAACGAATAAATGAGAGACTATCACTAAATAATAACTTTAGCCATTCGTCAGATATACAAATTAAATACTTCATATGCAAGCGGGGACAGGGTCCGATGGAAAGCCCAGGCCTGAATTGCATGCTAGGAGAGGGGAAATACAATAACCGCATACAACTACCAATTGCTGAATGGCAACGTTTTGTACACTTCAAAATAAAAAACCCGCCTTCAAACGACCATAATCAAGCTTCATTCTGGATAATCTCGCTTTTAGTATTTAACGCGTCATAATTATTTTCACGCGAATTCATTACACTTTGTATCATATTATCATATGATAAATACTAATTTACCAATTTTTATTACTGCATTTATCAAGTGTGTTTTTACAGAGTCTGAAGTCTTGCCTTTGACAGCAGCAACCCCACAAAACAAAACCTTCCAATTTGGTCAAGTAGTTTCCATGAACTTGAACTTAAACCAAAGGTCTTTTTTTTTGTAACACGTTCAAAATAAAGGTATGATATTTAATGAAAAGACAGCTTGCAGAATAAGTAAGAAGAGACATTGGCAACTGTCAACTGTGCTCTGGCTCTCCCTTTAAACATTTTACATTTTGGCTGCTTTAAAATTAGCAACTTTTTATCTATACAATTTTAACTACAACTTGCGAGTAATTTCAACTGTCAGAAAGAGCTGATTAGGCCATAAGTTTGCCCTAGTTATAGTCCCAGACAAATTTCAATTTACTGTTGCTCGAAGTTTTGCTAGTTGTTCAATTTTTGAGTATAAAACAACGGCAAAAACATTCTTAAAGTATTATAGTCCGGTTAAAAATTGTTCCTGAAACGACATTAGCTATTTAATTTTTAAATTCATCAGAAATATGATCTTTAATCTCAAACGGTCAATAAGTGAATTACAAATGCCACTTACTTTAGTTACATGTTCGTTATAAATGAAATCGATCAATTTTGCTATTATGCTTGGCTTATACTGCTTCACAGAGTGTCACATTTCAGTGTCACAGTATCAAATTCGTATGGAGCTGTGTCACTGAAATGTGACACTCTGTGACGCAGTACAAACCCAGCATTACTTTCGTTAATTCTTGTGTATATTACTAAATATTTTGTCGTTGCTTTTAAAATCATTTCAATGGGGGTTGTCCCTTAAATCTCTAGAGGTTTTCGTATAAACAACTGGATTTTAAAATAAACAAGGAGAACTTAATGGGGGGTGACACGGAAATCTCTAGTTGCTTGCACGTATAAATGAAGTGCTTTCAAAATGCTATACTACTAGATTAGATGACGAAGGTTTAGCTGTTCAAAGCCAAGTAGATTTAGGTAGTAGGTCCAAATCGCTTAACATTCACCGAAGCAACCAAAGATATACTTGTCACTTTACCAACATAGGTAAAGAATTTAAAATTCAACTGCAAACGTTCCAAACCAACCAGTGGAGTCCGCAAGGTGCTCCATTAGGACTCCCTGTACGGTGCACTAAGCCTCCTAGGGAGGCTCCGAAAATTGTCCCAAAGAAGCATATCCGCAGGAGAAAAAGGCCTTTTCTATATATGTGGGAATGGTCTGGCAACGCAGCATGGCCAAGACCTCCCTAAACAGCTGATCAACACAAAGTACGCGACGAGGTGGCAAGCCTGCCACATAAGACGACGAGAGCAGTTTAAAAGTTGCTGAAAAAGACCCCAGTCTCACATAAATATGATAAAAGTGTGCCTAAAGAACTTCTTAAAAGAGTGATTTCGGCGTCCCAGAATGCTCTATACAAGTCGTTTATCATCCCAGTCCTGCTGTACGGCGCAGAAGCATGGATATCAACAACAACAACGGATGAGGCGGCAATAGGCGTGTTTGAGAGAAAAGTTCTTCAGAGGATTTATGGACCTCAAAAAGTTGGCGACGAATTTCGCATCCGAATGAATCGCGAACTGTACGAGCTCTATGGGCACACTAAGCTAGTCCAGCGCATAAAACAACATTGACTGCGCTGGATAGGACATGATCCATACGTATGGATGACAAACGCTTCAGCAAATCAGGTGTACAGTCGGCATGCGAACAAGTTAGAAGGCACGCCCAGGAAGATATTTCGAAATGCTGGGTGTGCCCTTCCGGTGGGATGTCGCTCAGGAAAGAGACCAGTGGCGGTTAGTTGCAGCGGCCGAGACCGAAAAACGGCTGTGATGCTATCATGAGGTCAAAAAAGAAGAAAAGAAGATCAGTGCTTTCATTCGAGCTAGCCTTGATGCTGCTTGGGACCTTTTCACCAGCTGCAGAACGCTCGCCGCGCTTTGTCCTTTTTCACTCCTGGTTCGGAGCATTGGCTTATACGAAAATTACCAGAGATTTCCTATGTCACACCCGTATATGTAAAGTGATAAGAATAATGTTGGCTAATAGAAAATAAGGAAGAAAAAACGTTCGCATGAAATCTAATTGGCCAGTTTCAAATCTCTGAACTTTTGTCATCTAATCTAGTAGCCTAGTCTATATAAGGCAATTCACATAAAAAGGCCAACAGTTTTAATTATAAATGAAACCGTTTATACGAAAGTTATGGCTGATGGCTATAAACCAAGTCGCATAAAAAATACTAATACCACATATGAATCATGTTCTGAAAGTTGGGTTTGAGACTTCGAGAAACCCGGTGTGTGAACGAAACCAACTGACTGGCTTAAAATTTCATAAATTAAACATGAAAAACATAATATAACAAAACACAGTTGATATCACGACTGCAAGCCCTTCCTTTTTGTAATACCCAAACCGAACGCCGTTATAAGTCTCGGTTGTCAATTTTCTAGCACAGAATCAATTTTGGGCGCTATTATGTTCAAAAAGTTACAAAAATTGGTACAAAATTACAAAACCTAAAATTTTGTAGAAATTTTCTTTCAAATGGTGACTCTTAGAATAATATACTGTTCTCAAAAATGCCTTTAAGCCTTTGGTTGATAAGCAAACATAAGTGGGGCTCTATTTTTATGTCGATTGACATTTTGTAGCATAAACAGTCTCACATCGTTTTGATGTAGTAAATAAAATTTACTCCCTCTCCCTGTAAACATTCGGGCGATTGTTGAATCGCCCATAGCCGAAGAGCGTCTTCTGTGAGTCGCCGTGGAGATTGGTAGAAAATTGAATCTTCCGGCCGTCGCCGTGGAGATTGCTAGAAGATTGAATCTTCTGGAAATCTCAGAGAAGATTGCCTATTTTCGGCGATGGGCGATTAAGCCAATCGCCGAAAATAGTCTCCTAAGAGTCTTCTTGGAGATTACTGCACTTCTAAAAGGCTCTTCTGCGACTCTTCTAGAAGACTCGTTGCGAGCGTCGCTAAAGCGGCTCACTTCCTCCCAACAGACGATCAGACTGAGATTCTTCGCCGATTAAAAATGTTTGCTGGGCTGTTTTAATACACGTACGACATTAATTGCAAAAGGTGACTTTTTTCTCCTCACGTAAGGGTTAAAGCAACACTGTTGACAGCCTGTAAACTTTACACTGTAAAGTACTGTAGGGTTCCCTAAGAAGAGTGTCTCTCTCTCTAGCACTCACTGATGCATTACTTCGTCAAGCATTCGTTGTGAATTTTCGATTGTGTTCGGCCCCCCGGGGCTTGGCTGGGGAGCACTGAAGTACTGACAATAAGAGACTAATTGAGAGAGCTGCTCTCATGACGAGAACACCTTATAACTACTTATTACATCATGAGTTGAACCGTCAGCAAAACACAAAATACAGTGAACTTATTGACAGCAAAACTTGTTTGCCCTAGTCTACTAGGACTAAAATCGGTTTGAAAATATGCTAAATCCGCCGTTTACAGATCACACTTCAAAGATCAATAACACAATCTATGTTCAGTTTTCAAAGTCAAGGTACAAGATTTATGTGCTTAATTTTGAAAAATTAAAACAGTCTATTTTTTCCGTCTTGAAATTAAATCAAATTATGTTTGTTCGAACCTTAATTCAGAACAATTAAAGGAGTGTATATGGTGGTGAAAATACAGGTGCAAACATAAAGAAAAGTATATAAAATGATTGCTGAAGCCCGCACCCATAACGGAACCCCGATTCACAAATTGAATGTAGCCAAACCCTTTACCTAAATTCAGAGGCCTGTAGTCCTGTAAGATCTTCTGGAAGAACTCTTTATAATGAGAATTTAAGCGCTGAGTTAAACTTTATGCAGTTCTTGCATAGACTGCTGTTTGTAGTAAAAATATTCAATTGATCGTATAATAATGGTTCAAAAGCAGGCATTAACACCAGGGATGCAAACCGGTTCTGAACCGAACCGTACCGCTTTTTCCAGCTGGTGAACCGACCCGCAAACCAAACCGGCTTCCTTACAGAAATGCTGAACCGAACCGAAAACTAAAAAGAAAAACGGTTTGGTTCGGTTCAGTTCTCTGATGAGTTTTAAAACGTGAATCGCTTTCCTCTAGCCAATGATACCTACTTATTAACTTCGTTTTCCTAAGATAATTTTAGTTCGACCCTCTACCAAAGGGACCACTGATAAACCGAATTGATCCTTAGGAGAGATAAAGCCTTTAAGGATGACTTGATACAAATTTTACAACATGTACTCTTGTAAGTCTACCCAAATTGCAAACCGATCTCTTAAAATACCTGTCACCAGTGTGCATTCTTTTCTTGAAAGTTGATAATCATTGAATCTTAGCCAGGAATGTTTTTTCTCATACCATTAATAGGGTGTGTAAGATGCATAGTACGTATTCTCTTCTTGCCGACATTCTCCGTTTTCGAAGTGCATTCCTAGAACTTATAGACGAGGCCTACAAATCCGACTTCAAAAGTTTTGGACATTCTTATAAGAATCTTAAAAATACTCAGATGGCTTATAGGAATTCAATTTCCAAAGTGTACGAAAAGTCACATTACAACAGAAATCATAATACAGTCGAACTTCTCTATTACGATCTTCTGTACAATGAAGTTTACTTTATAGCGAATTAACTTCCAGAACACTGCAATTTCGTTCAATATTCAAACTGTTCTATATTACGAATTTTCTATATAACGAAGCTTATTTTTGTCTTCTTAAGATTCGCTATACAGAAGTTCGACTGTATTTCATAATATGCCTTTATGAACCACTGAACCGAACCGAAACCGCGGTTCAGTTAGCTCCAAAAACCATGTAATGAACCGAACCGGCGGTACAGAAACTGTGTGAACCACTGAACCGAACCGGGACTTATTTTCGAGTGGTTTGCATCCCTGATTAATACCTTGATCGAATTTTGGTTTTGGTCAAGGCATTTATATAGGTCGAGAGCTTTTTAAACTGCTTAGAATAAGAATTAGTAATCTATATAACTACTTCTTATCCTAAGTCGTATAGATATTAGGCATATGACTAAATTTTAGATTTCTTTAATTTTTCCTTAACCGTGTTCTTCATACTACATACTACGAATCAACTTTTGTATGGATACCAAGTTAAAAATCAGTCGTAGAGCTTTTTGACGTATATTCGAAAGTTGCGTATCGTAAAAGTAAGTAGGGTCGCGGGAACATTCGACCCCCTAGGATGAGTATTTTTCAAGTTATTCCTCGAAAACCCAGATTTCAGACTTTGATTTGATTCCTGCGGAACTTTTTTCGCGCAAAAGACTTAAGGTTCATGTATTTAGTATTCTTTTGCTATCCCCCTAGTGTAGGACCATCTAAATTTGATTCTAAAATTTAGTCATATGCCTAATAGATATACACCCTGACCGATACTTAAAATCGTTTCGGTATCCCTGTTCAAAGGTGATTGCTTTGGGTATCATAGCGACAGCCGATAGCGTTTACTATTAAATCCACATTAACTTGAAACTATTTCGAAAACGGGCAAAAGACATTAGTAACACCATTAATCAATACACTTTAGTAAACAGTTTGTCAATTTTATTTGATCAATGCACGATTAGATTTTAAAAATCGTTGCTAAAACACAACATCAATAACAAATGGGCAACAACAACACACACAAAGTCTTTTAAAACTGGAATGCAACATTGATGCGAAATACTTTAAGGAATGTTTTCCATATTTGCACGTAATGTTAACGTTAACATTAAAGCCACAGTCAACATTTGCTACCAATTTTTCAATATGTAAAAATGAAAAAGCTTACCCTTGACCGCATCTTATCTTATGTATGTCAAATAATTAAATCAATTTGATTATAATTAAAAACTTTTTTGACAGATAAATCGGATCTGAAGTGCAAGAAGGTTAGCGTTTAAATCTTTACTTATGCTGTTATTTCAGCTGTTTGAGCTCTCAAATGAGTAAGATTAGATTTATTTGGTTTTATATCCCCCGGCTATAAGTTACAACTTCAAATTAAAGCAATGGTTGTTAGCTTATTTAACTAATTTTACAATAACTTTATGGTTGGCTACAAAAAAAAACTTAGGTAGCTGTTAATTGGTTGCCAAAAAAACGTAAGTTTATGCACAGATTTCTTATCTATGCAAATGCTGCGTTTTGGAAATGACAATATGGGCAACAAAGTGTTGTCGCACATAAAAAAATTAAAGGTAATTGGCACCACTTAATTTACATGCACAGCTAAAAGTGCAGAGTTAATGCAAGTAGGCATTGCATAATCTTTCTAAATTTTATTAAATTAAATTCAATTTACCATAATAACGACGGAATTTGGCGACAGTCTGAAGGTAAAATGCAAGAATCTCACTTATTTTCAATTTTCGATCCAATAACTTGACGTAATTTAAGATTATATTTGTTTAATCTTATGTCCGTGAGCATTTCACGGCACATACAGTGCCCGACTCTCGGAGAGTATGTTTGAATGAGTGAGGCTGCTGTTCTCTCAGAGGAAATTGACTAATACAAGCGCAGTTCCTTGATTGTGTGGTGATGGTGTGTCTCTTGGCTTTTAAATTTATCGCAATGAACGAGTTGCAACGAAAGAAGAAAACTTTTATTGTTGTTTTCAATTGAAGCTACCTGAGTCCTAGCTGTGGAATAACCTATACAATTCTTAACAATTGCCACGCTTCTGGAAAAATCACACCTAAAAACTAAGTTTTACGTACCTTTTAAGATTGTTATGACACTTAGAACGTTTCAATTTAATAGCACTTAAAGTTTTATTCATTTAAGTGCCCCTGATTAAGAAAAATAATGAGAGACCGTCTCTTTTTTTTATGATTGCCTTCAAATTTCTAGAGCTGTGATTTTTTTCAGCTATTTTATATCTGTGATCTTTGTTTACAACTTTAAGCTGACAAGTGCCTTTCTAAGAATAAACAGACAAGAATTCTAAAAAATTCTAGAAAACACTTGCATAAAGAACACTGTTTAAAAAACTTAAGATCGTGGAATTCGGAGATTATTGAACATTTTCAAATGCTTGGTACGTTGTACATATCATTTAAATTTCAAAGTTTTAGCACTTTTATGTAGTTCATTAAAAGTTTTGCATACCTAATGCTGAGGTTCTGCGATTTTTGGTTAGCATTAAGACTTGCTCACCACTGTGAGATTGTTTAAATGCAGCTTTGTTGGTTTTTGCCATAAACCTGATTTGATGGGGAACAATTTTATATATTAATCAAGTCAATTTATGGGCCATAAAACATTGACATGTACTTCGAAAGTGACTGAGGTGTTCATAAAACATTTAAGCCGCAGAAATTGACTTGTTCGACGTTTAAACATTTGCTGAATCTTCAATGGTATTTGTGTTTTTTTTTTGTGTAGGGTTTTTAATTAATATTTTTTCCTTAGAAACTTACCATTTCTTTAGGTTTTTGTTCTCTGTCGTTTAAGGCACTTAGATATTTTTGTAATTAATAACGCAAGGCGTATTAAATTGAAAAATATTCACTTTACAAAAACTGATTTTGTGAACATGTAAAAATAATCACACTTTTCGTTTACTTTTTTCCTTTTTTTTTCTTTTTTGTTATTGACGGATTTCAACACTCTGGGATTATCCTTAGGCTGTGATTAAATTCTTTGTTGCAATATTCGTAATTGTTGTTAAATCTGGTTTGATATTTGATTATACACGCGCGCCAGTCAAATATTTATAACCATATTTTATGGACGTTAGCCAAATCACATTCGGATATGAAGTTGCTCCCGCTGATGCTGCGCTGTTGCTGGCCAACTGACTGGGACTGACCATTGACTGGGCGAACTACGTTTTTACATTCAAATCAAAAACACTGAAATAAGTTTGATTTCACGCTGTCGCTTTACTTTTATACGAGGCACTGGCAGCGGCGCTTTTTTCTTTTTTTTTGTTTCGGTGAGCGTGCGCGCCAGCCAAAGCAAAAGCTTTCGGCAGAATTCTGAGCGCAGTTTGAAAAGCAACAACCTGTTGCCAGCTTTTGGCTCTCTCCGAATTGGCGACGCGCTCTCGCTCTGCCCCACGATTGGTGGTTGCGTTTGCGCAAGGATGCTGACGTCGACGACGTGGAGAGCGACGGCCCTTTGGATTTCGTCTTGTGTGGAGATTTTTGCACCCACACCGAAGTGCAGTGTTAATTATTATTAATTTAAGTATTTATGGAGGTGGGCGGGAAATTGATTCGCCCATCGATTTGTTGATTGCAGTGTGCAAAGTTCTGTCTGGAAATCCATGCATTAACCTTTCGAATGTTAATATTATAATTTTTGCAATCATCAAATCGCAATACGGAAAACTCGGCTTAAACTAACAAAAACAAAAAAGGTCGCCCCTGGGGGGCAAGCGATAAAAGCAAATCGAATGCGATATCTATGCACAGGTTTTGTTTAAATATGTATTTCGAAAAATTGAGGATGAGACAAAACCAGTTTGCGTTTTGGGGTTTTTAAATATTTATGATAAAGAGACGCAAGCGCAAACGCAGACTTTTGCCATGTGTCGCTGGTTGCTGTTGCTGGTCATTTCTTTTGTTTGCTTTTGCTACCAATAGACGACGGAAACGCGGCGTGAACTTGTGAAAAAGGCTAGACAATGCTACCCACTTATGTATAATAGAGTCACTGGGCATCTGGCAAAAACCGCATCGGATGCTGATGGCAGGCCACCTTCGCGTCGGCTTCCTGAATCATAAACTACGACCAAGCCCATCGTGGCGTATACTTAATGTCCGAATTTAGAATGCCACTTAATGTTATTAAAAAGTTGTTTGATGCACTTCCCAAGCCGAACTTTGGCTGCTGGCAGTTGTGTTAACGGTCTCTGTTTAGTTACCCCCAATTAGTGGAAATACAAACGCAATTATGACGCTAATTTACTCTAACAAATACGAGGGAAATCCAACTACTTTATTTCTAATTTACCTGCTAAAAATGTCACCATTAGTTGACAATATTTCAGTTCAAAGTTTATTGCCTTGCGAGCGCGCATGTGTAGGAAATATTTGCCAGAAAATGATTACAAAATTCTTTAAAATGTACTGCAAGCTAAAAAGTACTTGAGAGTTACGCTACCAAGTGTAAACGGATAATCAAATGTGACTTAATGAGCTGCCCATGAATATTCATAGTTTCCAACTCAGCGCCACATGTTGATCCCATCCAAATACAAATGACACTCAAGTTTGGAATCTAATAAAAGGGTCTCGACCATTGACTAAAAATAAATATGAATGACTTATTTCACAAAAACTCACTCAGATCAAACACGTGTGTAAATAGATGGGTACAGGCTATTTTTGTAAATTTTATCTAGTCTAGCCAACAGATCGTTTAGGTGCAGTGGTTCTCAGAGGATTTCAACCTGGATATATTAAAATTAACGTATTGGATAATTCGGTATCGAGGTTTTTCCAGTTCTCAAATAATGTCAGGTCGAAAGCACAAATCAAATTAAACCAAATTTTTCGCACTTGTTTTTCAAAGTTGTAACAGAAAAGTAATTAATTTGCTGAATGCTCACAATATTCTGGCCTTTTTCCGTGATTAATTTCGACCAAAATATGCTGAGTCCGAATTGTTAAAATTTCCAAAAATCAATTGTGTTATTCAGCGGTTACTTTCGAGTTTCCACTTATCTCCAATCGACTTTGTCGATGGCAAAACGTTTTAATCGAATTCACTGATCGGTTTTTGAAAATCAAAGCTTTTACCAACTCTGATCCAACGAATGCGGAAGCGAGAACAGGTTGGATTATTTCTTTATTTTCAACATTTAAAATGTAAAGCTTAAATTTAAATTTTTAAGGTCAATGTAGAGTAATTAATTGACTATTCTACTTATTTAGATCAGACATAATAAATTTTAAGGTGGAAAAGCCAGTGAGATGTCCAAAACTTAACAATGGGCGTATTCAGCAGATAAATCCGATTTCCGATTACTGATTTATGATTACCGATTTTACCTGTTCCCGATTGCGATTGATAAATTTGACAATCATGATTGCTGAGATGGAATCATTGGGCGTATTCAGCAGATAAATCCGATTTACGATTTCTGATTTATGATTGCCGATTTTACCTGCTGAATACAGTGATTGCCGATTGCGATTGATAAATTTGACGAACATGATTGCTGAGATGGAATCATATCAAATGTATGATTGGTGAGACCGTTTACCGATTTCACGGCCTACTGTTAGCCCCAAAACTAAAAATAAACTGACAACTCTCAAAAATTGTGCATAAAATGAGTTGTGTAAACATGAATTTAATTGGGACAGTCTTTTGTGAGGATGAATTTAATATGGGTATAATTGCTGATCTGGTCAATGAGCAACCCATTCGTAGCCGCTTTTGGGGCAATCGAAAAATCAAAAGGAATCGCCTTCGCTCTAAATCATTCTACGAGGAAACAGTTCCCAGGTACAGAATGGACCAATTCAAGGCGCATTTTAGGATGTCACGCACAACTTTTGAGGTTCATATATGAAATATGTTTTATGCATGATAATAGAATTCTGTTAGCTTTGCTTTTTCCTGGAACTTCTTGGTGTAACAGCAAATGCAACGGCACTAACAGAAAATGAAACAATTGCAAATGTATGTTTTTCAAAGAAGATGCTATTTTCAATTTTTCTGCTAAGTAAGCAGGAATCTTACTCTTCTGTTGGCGATCGATTCGACATTCCAACAAGTTCAGGCCACCAAATATTTTACAACATAACAGGGACTCTATCGAGGCTAATGCCTACATATGTGAATTGGCCAAAAAACTCACAGTAAGCTTTTACTGCACAAATATTTAAACAAAAATCGCGTGGAATCACCAGGAGCGATTGGGGCAATTGATGGGTGCCATATATCTATTAAGGAACCTGTAGGAAACGCCGCAGATTACTACAACAGAATCCAAGGTCAATCGGTTATTCTTCAAGGCGTAGGTTCCGAAAGTTCTGCCTGTTGTCCTTATATAAGTCCAAGAGGAGTCTTACAGCGATAGGCATCCATTTTCAAATGTCAAATGTATTTAATACTAAAGCCTAAATTTTTTATGGTGTGAATGTATTTTTGACCAAATATACTAAAGCCAGAAAGTAACCTAAAACTTGCAATCATTGTCATTCGGCAGAGAACTATGAGCAATCGCAAATCGTAAATCGGATTTATCTGCTGAATACGCCCATTCAAAAGGTATGATTGGTGAGACCATTAAACTATCGTACGGCCAACTGTTTACCCCATAACTGGAAATGAACTGACAAACTTTGAGCGTTAAAAGCCCTCAAAAATGTTTCTAAATTTTTCATAGTTGTAATGTATTTTTAAACTTATCAATCAGTGTTATTCAGCAGAGAATCATAGGCAATCGCAAATTGTAAATCAGTAATCGGAAATCGGATTTACCTGCTGAATGCGCCCAATGTTTGGCATCGAAGGAAGACATTCTGAGTTTTTCTAGCGTCATATATGTCAAGCCATCGAAGGAAGACATTCTGAGTTTGTCTAGCGTCATATATCGTCCTGATATTACAAAATCTTTAGGCAGTATGTCAGATCTTAGAATGTCTAAAATGTTTTTTGAACCGAAACGTAAGGTTCGGAACACGTTCGGGTTCAGCAATTTTTACACACTTGGTTTGGTTCATAGTTCGGTTAAGTTTGAAAAAGTCGGAGTTCTGTGTTCAAACCGGTTGGGTTCAAAACCGGCATGCAGCCTTGGTCGAAAGGTAAAGTTGCTCACCGGTTCAACTTGGCTAACCCAGCGCGATTCTGGATTGCTGCGTCTAAAGTCGATATACAAACTTGTATACAAACTTCGTTGTCGATGAACCCTGATAAAAGAGCGATGCACCCGCAAAGCGGCTACTTAACATGAGCGACTAAAAGAGTAAATGGGTTTGGTGTTTCGATCCACCACAGCACTATGGTCCCAAAGTTATTCTTTTTTTTGGCTTAAAGGCCTGTATCCAGCTACGCGGAAAATTCCTGCCAGGAATTTGCTCTTTATTTAAGCCGGGTATCCAGCAACGCAAAACCAAAAAATTCCTGCCAAAGTTCATATGAAAAAAATTGTGCCAGGAATTTTCTGTTTACGATTTCGTTTGTTTAGTATCCTGCAACTTGACCAAAATCCACACATTGTATAGATAGCGGCGTATCGATAGCGGCGTTTCTTAAGCGTGTGTGGAACCTAAAACTGCTATTGCACAGCTCAGGAATATATTGTTGACAATTATTTTGGATGTGATGAGCGTATAGATGGGGGCAAATGGGGGTGGAGAACAAAGTAAACGCCAGATAATGTTTATATAAATATAATAGCGGTTTCTGTTTTGTAATAGTTTCATTCTCCCTTATTGCTACACATGCAGCAGATTCATTTTGCCAAGGTTTTGACCCGGCTGCTGAGCTCTTGTTCTTACTTTGTATTCAAATGTAATAGACTTTATTTAACTGGCTACCAACCATTGAGTCTTATTTCTTTTACGGACCACACTGGAGAGTCTTGCTCAGCCCTCGGCCCAATAATTTAGAACGAATTGTGAGACCAATGTGGCTGATGTCGAGGTGTGATGTCATCACACCCGACCGCTCAATCAATCATAATCCACTATCTACAATGGTAGACCGAAGTTGGTTACACGTTATTTTGTTTAAATTTAATTAAATTCAAACTTGTCCAAAATATTTTACTTGGGTTCCACAAACTCAAAATAAATAGCAAATTCCTGGCAGGAATTTTTCGCAGTGCTGGATACAGGCCTTAATATAAAATGTTGTAGGGACCTGCATGCACCGAGGTGGCATCCCTGTTAAGGCGATAGACGTTATTATCGATAGGTCGACAGTCATCGTCATCAGTCGTTCAGCAGCCGCCGCCGTGATTAGCACACTTCGTCCGTCAGTCGTAAATCAGCCGAAATTAAGCCGTCAACTAAACTTCAAACACACTCTCATTTAATCTTATTATTATATTACCTAACTGACTACACGAATATCTATAATAAAGACACATATTCATCTTAAATTTATACTGAGTGGAACCTAACTAAAATAGTTTGGCCTAATTATCCTGAAATTTGCAAGGTTTGAATTTAAATTAACTTAAGCAAAATAGTGGAAAACCAACTTCGGTCTTTCATTGTAGAATTATTTTTAGTACGATGTGTCTAGCGGCTTATAAGCTATCATATAAAGGCCATTAATTGAGTAGTCGGGTGTGCTGATTCCAACATTCATACACAGAAAAAAAACGGCGAGATAAATTCAATCTAAATGTATGTAATATATTCTTGATCAGCATCAACAGCCGAGTCGATATAGCCTTGTCCGTCCGTCTGTCTGTATGAACACCTAGATCTCGGAAACTAGAAGAGCTAGAGCCACCAAATTTTGTAAGTAGACTCCTATTGTCCCTACGCAGATCAAGAATTTTGGCCACGTCCCCTTCCGCCCCTACAATAAAAACTGTTGAATAACTCCTACAATTGTGAAGATATCATATTTTGCAGTGTAGTGCATGTGCCTAATATCTACAATCTCTAAAACTTTCATAAAGATCGAATAAAAAAAGTTGGCAAAGTTATAGGAGCTATTAAAAATGTTCCATACTTTTTGAGGCCACCTTCTCTGTTGCTTACACAATGTTAAAATGTTCCTATTAATGTTAATGCTCTGTTAACTAACATAAGGGAAGGCTACACAACAGTAATTTCCCTGAGTAACGGGTATATCAAAGTCGAGCAGGACCGACTTTAACTTACGCTCTCGATTACACTCTGTGCCAGAGGTACACAGAGTATATTAAGTTTGTGCAAAAGTATGTAACAGCCAGAAGGAAGCATTCCGACCCTATAAAAGTATATATGTTCTTGATCAGCATCAACAGCCGAGTCGATCTAGCCATGTCCGTCTGTCTTTCTGTCTGTCCGTATGAACGCACAGATCTCAGAGATGGTAACAGAAAGGGGCAAAAACTTCTTATACTTGCAGGCAGATCAAATTATTTTTAATTTTTGCCACGCCCCCTCCCGCCTCCGCAAATTCGAAATAACGTCATATCTCCCACAGTTTTATAGATAGAAGGTTCGTTCCTTCTGGACTTATTTAGTAATAATTATCATTTATCGATCCGCCAATGGAATGGTAGATCGGAAGAACGGTTGTCGAGTTAAAAGGAAATCAAACAATTATGGGCAGCACCGGTCGCAACGGTGATGGCTTGACCGACTTTCTTTTTTGTTATTTGCTAAAATTATAATTGGAAAAGCTACTATAGCTGATCTCCAGGTGCTCGACTCAAAAATGGAGTATATAAAAATTATTATCGGTGGGGAAAACCTTCGATTATTTTCTTAACAATACCTTTTTGAAGCTTCAGTACAAATTTGAGACCTATCGGTTCAGCCTTATTCGAGAAATCGTGTACCAGAGGTACACAGAGTATATTAAGTTTGTGCAAAAGTGTCCGTCTGTCCGTCCGTCTGTCCGTATGAACAAACTGATCTCAGATATGGTAAGAGATAGAGGTTTGACATGTATGGAACATATGTTTCTTGTACTTGCAGGCAGATCAAGTTTATTTTCAATTTTGGCCACGCCCCCTCCCGCAATATCGAAAAAACGTCATATCTCCCACAGTTTCTGGACATATTTAGTATTCGGTATTCTTTATCGATCCGCACCTCCGACCACATAAAGTATATATATACTTGATCAGCATGACGAGCTGAGTTGATTTAGCCTTGTCCGTGTGTTTCTATGCTATATCCTCCGTCAGTTTTAAAGCTATCCTCACTAAACTTTGCACGAAGTTTTTTTGGTTGCACATTTGTCGAAACCGGCCGGATCGGATGACTATAGCATATAGCTACCATAGAAACGATCGGTCGAAAAACTAGTCTTAGTGAGAAAAACTTTTGTGTTTTAATGGAAACTCCTCCAAAGTACGTATTTCCTAGTTTACTATCCTTTCCCATGATTTCACTAAGTTTGCCATAACGACGATCGGTCGAAAAACTAGTTCTATTGAGAAAAACTTTTTTGTTTTTAATCAAAACGTCCTTATCATTGGCATACAATTATCTTAAATACTTTCACACAATTCTACAAAGTTTGTTCGAAATTGGATAACTATAGCATATAGCTCCCATAGGAACGATCGGTCGAAAAACTAGTTCGAGTGTGAAAACTTTTTGGGACCGCCTCCAAATTTCGTAATTATTAGTGTACGAGGTGTGTTCAAAAAGTATTGCGAATTTTGTGTTTTTTCAAAAATTATTTATTTATTCATGAATATCTATTTTGTCCCCTTCAAAGTAATCCCCAGGATATTATACACTGGCCAACGGTTTTTCCAATCTTCGAAGCACTTCAAAAAATCATTTTTTTATCTTGTCAGCTCCTCTTCGATGCCGCCTTTATCTCGCAAGCGTAGCGTAACGTCGTCCTTTCATGGGCCTCTTCAGTTTGGGAACAAGAAAAAGTCACAGGGGCCAGATCTGGGGAATACGGTGGCTGCGGCACTTAGTGTGTTGTTTTTGGCCAAAAAAGTCGCGCACAAGCAACGATGTGTGAGCAGGGGCGTTATCGTGGTGCAAAAGCCAATTTTTGTTCTTCCACAAATCCGGGCGTTTCTGGCGGATTGCTTCGCGCAAATTGCGCATAACTTGCAGGTAATATTCCTTATTGACCGTTCTTCCCTGTGGCAAGAACTCATGATGCACCACGCCCCTGCAATCGAAGAAAACTGTCAGCAAAACTTTCACATTCGACCGAACTTGGCGCGCTTTTTTCGGTCTTGGTTCGTGCGGCAGCTTCCATTGAGATGATTGAGCTTTGTTTTCCACGTCATAACCATAAACCCACGATTCGTCACCAGTTATGACCCTCTGGAGCAAATTTGGGTCGTCGAGTTTAACACAGAGTTTAACATCTCATTAGCAATGTTCATGCGATGCTGTTTTTGGTCGCAATTGAGCAATTTTGGTACGAATTTCGCGGCGACCCGTCTCATGCCCAAATCATTGATAAAAATCGAATGGCACGAGCCAATCGATATGTTTAGGTCCTCAGCAACTTCTCTAACGGTGATTCGATGATTGGCCAATACCATTTTCTCCACTTCATTAATTTTTTCGTCTGTTGTTGAAGTGCTCGGGAGTCCGGCACGCTCTTCGTCGTTCACATCTTCTCGGCCTTCTGAAAACATTTTGTACCACCGATAAACGTTGCTTCGGTCCAAGGTAGCTTCTCCGTATGCCACAGTCAACATTCGGAATGCATCCGCGCACTTAATTTCGTTTTTCACACAAAATTTGATACAGGTCCTTTGATCCATTTTTTTGAATAGGTAAAAATCGAAGACGATCCAAAACACGTGCAAGCAAAGCAGCTGTCAACAATTAAGTGAACATTCAAAATGGCCGAGCTTGTCGGCATAAGTGAGAGACATAAGTACCAACATAACGCCACAAAAAAATCGAAATTCGAATATACGTAGCCCGCGAAAATTCAAAATTCGCGATACTTTTTGAACACACCTCGTATAATGCTTTTTCATGATTTCCCCAAGTTTGGTCGAAATCAGACATCTATATAGTATAGATCTTATAAAAAAGTAAGGTCCAAAAAGTAGTCTTAGTTAGAAAAACTTTTTTGTTTTCAATGGAAGCTGCAAGGGTATACAAAACTTCGGCCGAGCCGAAGTTAACTTTCCTCCATTTTTTTTGTATGCTATTTGACAGCACGGAGCAAAGCTAAAGTGCTAAAGATTGAATTTGTGATCATGATACTGCTCTGCTCTTTTCATATTTAGAGCAACAGCAAGAGCAAAAATTACAAAATACGAAATAGCACAGCATTTTCAAACCCGGCTTCTATGTCCAGAAACAGGACACCCTTGTCTGGAAAGGGTTTTACCTCTCTGCCATCAACCCTGTCGTAGACAGAGGCCATGGCTGGCTTCAGCTCGAGAGATGGGTCTCATAAGAAATAAGGCCTCAGGGTCAACATCTGAGATGGCCTGTGGCAAATTCATCTTCGATCTCTGTCTTAAACCGGGACATCGTCCGCTCCCTGGACTGGAAGTCTTCGGATTGCAATATGGAAAATGGAGTATCTCAAAGTCAAACCTTCTTAAAGTTCAACGCCTGTTAAGTATTTAAGTATGACCAATCTTTTGCTCTATTTACTTAGGTAAATTCCAAATTCCGATTTCGCAAACTTAAAGTCAAATTCGACCTGGATATTATTATTAAACATTTTACTTTTTGTCTCTCTCAAAGAAAATAAAACTCATCTTTTATCAGCAATCATTTTATTATCATTTTTTAAGCATTCGCGAATCTTAGTCAGCTATTGCCTTTACCAAGGCCACATTTTGCTCATCTAGGCGTGAAAGAGCCTTATTAGTGATGCATTTATTGCCCGGAATGCCCAACCTAGCGAAACAAAATTTAAACTTTCAAGTTTACGAAAACACTATTTTTAGATTTGCATTCAATTTCAATTAACCCACTGAGTCTATCGACTCTTTTTGTCTTGCATTTGACAGCAAACAATACTAAATTAAATTATAACAATAAACAGAGAATTAACATTTACATTTACTTAATCATTGCGCCAAACACCGTTTCGAAACGGCATGAAAAATTACAGAATGAACATTTGAAGATGAAGAAATCCTCAACTGACGAACCGATGCAGTCCAGGGTAATGTAAAAACTGAAGATTGACACAAGAAATGATACAAGCACAAATCTTCACTTGACGTCTTAGAACTCCAAAACGAGACTTAATTTCGCTTTGTCCAATGGGCCTAAGGCCAGCAACCGCAAAAGGAGGCCACGAAGGTTTTGTATTTGCGAAAGGGAAACTAAAACACCATCCATGGAACAAAGCTCAGCAGGAGTCAATCCACCAATTACACAATGTCACAAAATTTCAAAAGTGTCTGTATTCCCGCTGAATTCTGTGTTACCATAAAAATTGCTCCGGTTTTAGATATTGACATGATGGGGTAGTCTTTTACGAACATTTTTTGCTCTCGTTCATCAAAATCAGATAAAAAATTCTTCCGCAACCCAAATTTTATTTTTAATGACTCTGAAAGCACATTAATTCTATTGCTCTCACAAGGTCAAAAGTTTAGCATTGGTCACACTAAATATGCAATTTTTATTCAAAATTTGCCTCCGTGTTCAAATTTTACCTGACATTTTTGAAAAGTAGGACGGTTACTTTAAATATTTGCAAATTTAATCCTCTGCTAACTCATTTTTTCAGTTGAAAAATGTTAGTTATGGCTTGAAAGCTAAAGATAGGAAAAATCAAAACGATGGCAACACTTTTTCAAACTAGCGAAGCTCTTTATTTTGGCAACACAAGAGAAACAAAGAAAAATTTTACGAACCGCTGCAATTTATTCATTAAGCCCAGTACGGAGACGCTGAGAATTTTCTCGTAGCGAGAATTGTTCCATAATTCTCAGAGCAGTCTCTGAGACTGTAGTGTGACCAGGCAACAGCAAAAGGGCAGACGAGGTTTGTTTAAAAAAATAGGCGGGCAAAAAATTGTAAAACAAAATCTATACATCTATATAAAAGTGCATGTATGTTTGTATGTTTGTCCCTTATGGGCGTCTAAGCCGCTGAACCGATCTTCACGAATTTTTCACAGTATGTTCATGTCGATCAGGAAAGTGTCATAGGCTATGTCTCATGTCTGTGAAATGCTCCAAAAACCGCGAAATTTGCAAAATTATACCGTTCATCCGATTGCAATGAAAATCTGGGAATGGTTGAACGCTTGCACGGGTAGGTTTCTAAGTTGAAAAAATTTGACCAAAAACCGCGAAAATTGCAAAATTTAAGTTTTCGCTAAAACTTTGGGAAATTGATCGACGATTGCCTGGAAAGGTTTTCAAGTAGAAGAAACCGCGAAATTTGCAATATGTTCGTTTTTATAAAACTTTGAGATCTTGACGCTTGCCGCGAATTCTGAGTTGAGATTAAATGTCCAACCCATACAGAGAAGAATGTCAGTATCTTAACCGAAGGTCAAAAACCACAATTCAAAACTACCGTTCGATTGAATTGGGCACGGCCCGAGTTTCAAGGTCCAAAATCGCGAATTCGCATATTATACCGTTCATCCTTCTTCTTCTCTCTTTGGCCACACAACCGTTTTACGGTCTCGGCCGCTGCCACTAATGCCCGCCACTCGCCTCTGTCCCGAGCGACATTCCACCAGGAGGACACTCCCAGCTTCGCAATATCTCCCTGCACCTGGTCGCGCCATCTCCGCTTCGGTCGACCCGCCCGAGGAATGCCTCCCAACTCGATCGCATGCCGATTGTACACCCGTTTTGCTGGAGCGTTATCATCCATACGGGTAACATGTCCTATCCAGCGCAACCGCTGTTGTTTTATGCGCTTGACTAGGTCAGTATCTCCATAGAGCTCATACAGTTCGCGATTCATTCGGATGCGAAATTCGCCGCCAACGTTTAGAGGTCCATAAATCCTCCGAAGAACTTTTCTCTCGAACACGCCAATTGCCGCCTCATCCTCTTTTGTCATTGTCCATGCTTCTGCGCCGTATAGCAGGACTGGGATGATAAGCGACTTGTATAGCACAATTTTCGTTTTCCGAGAGAGGGCTCTGCTCTTGAACTCCTTATTGAGCCCGTAATAACATCGGTTTGCAAGAGTAATTCTTCTTCGGATATTAGTTTTCATTGGCGGATGGAAATAGACGCCATTCGGGTGCCAAGCCCAAGTAACGCCCCCTATTTGTCCTAGGGTAGGATCGCCGCTCACGTTAGCCAGCAGCTTTGCGGATGCATCGCTCTGTTACCAGGGGTTACCACGTGGAGGTGTGAGTCGACTTGAGGCGCAGTAAGCTACATACGCCCCCATAACCACAGGAAAGTTCCTGTCTTCCGAAGAAGCCGAAGATAGGTGGCGCATGGTGTTAAACAATTAGTGGCCACAAAAGGGCGTCGAGACCAAAGGAAGCCGCCATAGCTGGCGTGGACACCACGGCCGCTTGAGGAGTTGCCACTATAACGGGCTGTGGAGGCTGCTGCTCAGGTGGTGTGTACATGTGTTCCAGCATTTTGGGGGAAATGGCAACCGGAGTAGCAATCCGAAAAGGATTCTCCGCCACAAATGGAGGCGTTGCGCCGGTAGGCCAGCGACTCTTGTTTTCCTCCACATGATTATTTTGTTGTTTGTTTGTCTTTTTTGTTCCCATTTTTTATATTCTCATAGGTGCCTCTGACAACTATTCAACATTCTTTATAATTTCTATGCCCCCCCGCGAGAATTTATCAGCTGTTCGGCCAAAAAACGAGTTGGCAGGCCATGCTCATTCTCAGAGCTCTTTTGTGGCATCTCCGTACTGGCTCTGAGAATGTGCTCTGAAAATTTTGTTGATGCAGAGAATACCTCTGAGCTATGTAATAAAATGGGCTCCACAAAAATTCTCAGCGTCTCCGTACTGGGCTTTAAAAAGAAAAACTTCAACATGAGTTGCTCCACATTTCACATTCATTGAAAAAATGATCCGAACAACTTTCGCTTAATTTGGCTTTCGATGTTCCTGAAACTTGGAGACAGCCGACGTGTCACGAAATTCGCTGATATTTTTGTTTAATTAAAGTTAAACCGTCACCGATTTGTAAAACATGAAAGTCGGTCAAGCCCGACTATAAAATACTCTGTTCCTGTGAAGTGCTGCCCATCACCGTTGCGACCGGTGCTGCCCATAATTGTTTGATTTCCCTATAACTCGACAACCGTTCATCCGATCTTTACCATTTTTTTGGCGGATCGATAAATAATCCTGATTACTACTTTATATGTTCGAAAATGCTTCCTTCTGCCTGTTACATACTTTTTCACAAACTTAATATGTACCTCTTGTATAGAGTATAATAATAAAATAATCAGAAGGATATAAGGAACTCGTTTTAATACGCTTCAAACTAGAAAAATTTCTTTTTTTGCAGTTGCGGTTGTTATTGGCAGTGTGGCCAATTTACTGAGCAATTTAAATATATTTGGAAACATTTCGTTTGGGCAGTTATCCAACGCCTCCATCGAACTTTTTGGTTGAAAAAACCCTCTTTCACACTAAATATTTTTTCCACATTTTTAGCTCGATGAGAACAGCAGGTGGCCCATTAGCTAGAAATTCTTGGTAGAACTCAATAGTTTTTACAAATTTATTGACCTCTTTGTCAACATCGCCTCCGAAAATCCTTCTAAAATATGTTCATGATTGTTAAACCGCTCACCAAGATCCATAATGAAGACGTCCAGAAATTTATTTATTTATTTATTTATTACTTACTTACTTCCTAGTGCTACAAGTTGTTAGAAACTTATGATTAATGCACTAGTCAATAAAATATAAAATTACAAAATTCTGATTTAATCCTTAAACCTAAATCATTTATCACTAACATTGAGAGAGACATTGTGAAAAACATTGAGAAATACAAAATAAAAATACAAATTGACAATATTGAAAGTTAATTATTTTTATTCTAAACTTTAAATTCTAGAGAGTTGATGTTTAAAATGTGCAAATGTGCGCTTCTAATGGTCTTTAAATCATGGGGAAGATTGTTCCAGAGGCGAACAGCAAATATATAGAAATGTTTTTCTGATGATGATAGTCGATGTCTTAGGCAGACAATATTATTTGTGCGCAGAGAAGCAGAAAATTCAAGTTTTTCGTATAGGTACTTTGGTTCCCTATACTGAATTCAACTGTCTAAATTAAGGTCAAAAAGCTTTATAGAATATTCCGAAACGTGGTCAAATAGCTTTTTATCAAAGACATATCTAGCAATATTGTTAAAGGCTACATTTAGTTTGTGCTTGCTTGCTGCATCACTATTGGCAAAGATTTCCACTCCATAGAAGAGATCGGGTGTCAAATAGGCTTTAGCTATTAAGAGTCGTATAGGTATGGGAAGAAAGTGCTGCGTGAGATATAGTTGTCTGAGGGATCCATATGTTTTGCCAAAAAGCTTTATTTATATGATCGCCCCAGGAAAGAGTTTGGTTTATTGTGATTCCTAAGTTGCTTATTCTTTCTGCATAGTCTATTGTCTTGTCGTCAATTTTTAGTTTTGGTAAGTTTACTGTATCTATTGCTTTTTTATAAATCACAATGCATTTTGATTTTACTGAGTTTAATCCTAGACCATTCTTATTTGACCACTTACTAACTTTAGACAGCTCACTGTTGGACACATTAACACATTCATTAATTTTAGACAAAGGACGACCAACATACATTTGAACATCATCAGCATACATATGAACTTCACACTCTGACAAGACATCTGGAAGGTCATTTACATAAATGGAATACAATAATGGACCAAGAACGGAACCCTGAGGAACACCACGCTTGACGGACAGAAATGACGAAGAGACGGACGATGTAACAACAGCTTGACGCCTGTTGGTTGGATCAAAAATTGTCACCCGAAAGCAAACTTCTGTGTTTTCAACTTCTGGATTCACAAAATTTTTCTGCCTTTTCACAATCCGGCTATGTTTTGTATCAATTTCATAAGGTCAAGCCATTTTTTTTTAAGTTTCGTAGATTTTGGAAAACGTATCTTCATTTGACCGGATTTCCGATAGTCTTCTCTGAAAATCTTTGGCAAGATCCATGGCTTGAAGCAAGTCTAAATTAACCTTTTGAAATTCGCAAGTCAACGACAGCGCTATAAACAGATTATTTATTTGTAAGCTTATTATCGAAGTCCATGGTGCTTGTTAAATTTTTAGAGTCCTTTTCTGTGGCTCTCATGTCTATCAAGGCTTCGTAGACAAACGGAAATAAGTTGTGGTTTGAACCCCTATCTACGCCACTGGCCCCAGGCTATTTATGGTTAATTCGACGGATACTGTTTCTATCCAAAACCTAATCAATAATTGTCAACTTATCGAAAAAGAACAGCGATCTCTACTACGTACAGAAATCATCATAATCGGCTTTGTTTACAAATAAATTCAAATATGGAAACAGGCCTAAAAGTGTATTAACTGGAAATATCACATTCTACGCCATTTGCCGGTCGAAGGACCCACTCGGAAAACAACATCAATCAGATCAAACAAATATCACCTGCTCTGGCTGGTTTTTGGGGTTTTCAGATTTGTGCTGGTCGCGGCTTCCGGTGCAAACGAAAAAAAAAACTCAACAATCATTGGCAGTACAATGACATTTCGAATTAAGGAAAAACGCAATCGCATTTTGTCTGTGTGTGTGCGAGTGTTTTTTGTTTACGAGCTTACAGTGCGTATGCTTAATTGCGCAACCTTCGGAACAGAAAAACACCAAAGTCGTTTCCAATCGCTAATGCTGGTCAAGTAATTTGGCCACATTTTGGCAGATGATGCCATGATGAGATGCTCTAAGTTGAACGACTCTGCCGTTCCAAGTTTGGCCAAGTTTTTGTGGGTGTTGCTAGCCCGGCCATTGTTATTAGGCCAAGTTTAAGAGTTGGTTATTTGTAAAC
Source organism: Lordiphosa collinella (assembly GCA_018904265.1). Classification (NCBI taxonomy): domain Eukaryota; kingdom Metazoa; phylum Arthropoda; class Insecta; order Diptera; family Drosophilidae; genus Lordiphosa; species Lordiphosa collinella. The sequence continues at coordinate 180,239 of JAEIFV010000232.1, forward strand.
ACGTTACCACTATTGACCTTATTTATCGCGAGACATTAAAAACGCCAAACAAGAGATGCCGAGTTCAAGGTCCATTGGATATTTGCGCATTTGTAAAATGACCAAAAACTAGTCGAATACGCGCAAAAGAAATCGAAATGGCAAAACTAAACAGATTCTACCTAAAGCCATATACTAATGAGCATTACACAAACAAATAAGTGGCCAGAGGTGCAGTAACTTAGCTGCTCCCAGCCACCCGGCACGCCTCCGCCCCTCCACCTCCACCCCCTGTGCCATTTGGTGATGTTGCGCAAGCTTTGCATGATTGATGCGTTGATTTGGCGTTGCCGAAGTCTCAATAGCCCTCCAAAAGCAACAAAAAGGCAGCGGCTATGATAATAGTTTTGTTGTTGCAGTTGCTGGGGATTGCATCGGCGGTGGATGTGGTTGAGGTTGTGGCTGGTGCGGGCCGCCATTATTGTTATGATTATTAAATAACGGTTAAGTCAAGCGCCATTTTCTGATTCTGCAAATCATTCTCGCATTTACGTGGCACTTTTTGTTCGACGAGCAATGCAGTTGAAAGTGTGAAAAGGCGAAATACCAAAGGCAGACAAGAATAATAAACAAATACGGAGACGGGTTTGATTTTGTTTATAACCCGTTTGGACCTTGCAAAAAAAAAAAAGACAACAATGGATATCCAAATATATATCAATAAACAATAAGACATTAAATTAACACGGTAACTGGACTTTCCATAAAACACAACTACCTAAAACGTGCTGCGCGCCCATTTCCCAAAAAAATGAAGAAGTAAAGCAACAACTACAACTCTTGTCAACAACAGCCCCCCCATCGGAGTCGGACCACCAGAGGATGATGATGATGATCATCATCATCGTTGAGTTTAGTACGCACACATAAAACACAACAGAAGAGGTATTAAAAATTACGCAAGATATTTGAACACATCGCCAATGGTGAAAATATATCAAGGTCAGCGGGTTGACATAAAAAAACCGAACATGAATCAGCTAACAAATATTAATTGATGATTGTAGTTTGAGTATCAACTCTAATTAGCAGACCCGCACCCCCCTCTGAAACGAACACATGCAGCAACATCACACAAACAAATTAACATGAGAAGAGCACGCATTCAGTTCAAAATTTAGTTCCGTTCATATGCAAATATGTTCAACTAACGGTTTATCAAATGCCTTTGGATCACCATCGAAGTTTATTTTGAATTATTAATGCAGCAATTGATCAGTTGAATTTCCGTTGGCTATGAGCTTTGGGTCAAAAGCTTTAAGTCTGAAGTATTCAGTGAAACATATCGGTATCATTCAATTGATAATAACTATCGAGCTTAATATAATCGATCATTATACATCACTTGGAATTAAAGGGTATATTAGGCTTTTGCAAAAGCTCAATATAAGTGAATAAGCTGTTAATTTTAGTTCTCTTCGCAGAGCGAGCTAAGTCCCAAGGACTAATTTGGGAGTTGAGAGAAGAATGCTTTGGGCATCCAAGTACTACTGCTTTAAGACTAACTGTATTAAAATTCTAAGGCATCTACGACCTAAAATTGGGTTGGAGTATGGGGTTTCTCCCCGACTATAGTACATTGGCTTTACACAGCTGTAGTACACCCTATACTGCTGTATGGATCACCAGTTTGGTGGCCAGCACTCGGGAAACAATTTGTCCAGAATAACATGAACAAAGTGCAGAGAAGCTCTGAAATATGCATGAGCGGAGCACTCCGAACAACACCCACTGAAGCGCTTAACACCATATTTCATCTCGTACCACTAGACCTAGTAGCGAGACAGATGGCTGCCACAACAGCCTTAAGACTTCGAGAATCCGATACCTGGAGCAGGGGTAATTCGGGGCCCTCTACTATACTCAATAACCAAGCGAGTATACCGTTTAATAAAGACTATTGTGTATCTCAAACGACGTTCGACAAATTATACGACGTCTATATCCCAAGCCTAAACGAGTGGGTCAACCTTCCCCACAGTAGAGCCAACGCCATCAATATCTACACGGATGGTTGAAGCTCGATGAAAAAGTTGGTGTGGGTGTTTTCCCACCCAACCTAGACCTTAATCTATCCAGACTAGGCACAACCACCGAGCTCCTTTCAGAGAGGAGCACGATAGGGATGTCTATGGCTATCTACAAGTTTAACAAAAGCTGAAACACTACCTCGCTACGGACCGGTGAAAAACCTTTCCTTCTGTGCGGTAGCGAGACTTACGTGGCCAGCATTCGACATTAAACGTACTAATACACCTTGGTACAGAAGGGAACACATATCACTTCTGGTAGGGGCCCTGACGGTGACTGTCTTATAGGCAGGTACGCAGCACGCCTAGGCGTACAACACTTGGATTTCTGTAGAAGTTGCAGATTTGAAGAAGAGGAGGAAACGATGCAGCACCTTCTGTGTCACTGCCCCGCTTTAAGTAGTAGGAGACTTAGGTTTCTTGGTCAACCCCTCCTACTCAACCTATCGGAGACATCCGACATAAAGATCCCAGCTCTAATTAATTACATTCTGTCCACACAATGGTTCAGTACCGAACACAACCGTAGGGTCTATAACAGGGAATAAATGGCATCGCAACGGGCCTACGTGGCCGAAGTGTGAGAGCGACTAGTCGCTCACAGCCATTGAAACCTTACCTTCCCGATAGTAATTTTTTCCGTGTCGTATCGAAACATTCTGAAAATGAACACACATTTCGGTTCGGCTCAAAAAAAAATGATAAAATGTTTATTACACTAAACATGTTCACTAGGCAAAATTTTAGAATCAAATTTACATGGTCGTACACGACCGGGGGAAACCAAAAGGATATTAAATACATGAACCTTAAATATGTCCAGAAGGAACGAACATTTTATCTACAAAACTGTGGGAGATAAGTACTTTTTCCAATTTGCGGGGGCAGGAGGGGGCGTGGCAAAAATTAAAAACAAACTTTATCTACCTGCAAGTATAAGAAGCATGTCATACATGTCAAACCTCTATATCTTACCATCACTGAGATCTGTTTGTTCATACGGACTGACAGACGGACTTGGCTAAAGACCGTGCACGACCTTGGTATACCTTAAGTAACAATTTTTCAATATTAAGTAATGGATAATGTTACTTAATTACTAGCTCTATACTTGGCGACGTAAGGGTTTTTGAATTGGATGAAAAAGAATCTTATGAGAGCGTTTATATTTGAGGTTGAAGTGTCTAAAAATAAGCATTTAAAATCGAGAAAAATTGTTCGAAACCAGTTTTATTGATCCATTAAACATTATCAAGCTTAAATAACTGCTCAGTTATGTCTCCGAACCACTTTTGAATTGGTTCAGCTGGCTGGTTCGAAAACAAGAAAATATTTAACCCTAGGATGACTGATTGAGCTTTTCGAGGCCCATTTTGACTTTCAGTAGTCGTAAAAATAAAAGGTCTTTTTTATAAATTTTCTTGTGAAAATAGGCAGATGCCGCTGTGGTTGTTTTCATACTCTTGTAAGTCCTCATTTAAGATGTTGACTCCGACTAATGATGTTGATATTGACTAAAATCTAAAACCTACAAGTTTGTTCATTTCCTTGACCCTTTTTTTTTTGAGTAGTTTCGCGATTTAACGATTCGTCCGTCACGGAATTTGTGTGAAAATAATGGGCTTTCAGCCATTTCTCTTGAAAAGCAGTTTTTTAAGTACTTAACTATCTTATTTCAATGGAGAATCCTCAGCTGAAGATTCTGTAGTTTTTGTAGAACTTTCCGTAGATTTGGATTTTGCAACACGCTTTGCTGGTTTTATCCACGCATACAAATCGACCCCCTAATGATAAACCCAATAGGAGTGACTGTTACGCCTACTAAAAAAATAGCCCACAGCCCAAACCGCTTACGAATTACCATGGACCTTCATTATGGTAATTGTTTAGTAGAGCTACCCCTCACCGAAAATTCTGAAAAAAAATGTCCCCGATAGACCGCGAATTAACAAGAATTATGATGTCTTCAGATCTCGGGGGACTTCCGCGGTTCAATGGTAAAAATTATTTCAAAGTTGCGGATTTTTGATTAAAAACAGATTGTTTTTTGTCTTTACTGTCATTATGTCTTAAAAAGATTATTGATATATATTTATAAGAGTTTTATATTTACTTTCTTTTTATTCGATTCCTACTATGAAAATGGCGCTGGACATAAGATGGAATTGCTCTAAACTATTCTCCACACTACCAGTTTGAGGTAATCTGATTCGGAACCTGTGGTAGCTCTACATTTGGGCGCGGGAGGGGATGTCCGGCTAGTTCGTAAATTGGTTATTTGTTCTTTTCGCCCCCGCAATAAACGGAAAGTCCAATTACTTGTACATTTCTCACTTACCAAGTCTGATTTTTGGCCTTTAGTAATTGGTTTAAAGAAGAGTTTAATTAACACGTTTGCTAGCAACCAGAAACAAAATAAAACCGCAACGGACGAAAAAAAAAAAAGAATTTTTGTACTTTGCAGGTAAAATATCGAAATTTGTATACATTTTGGTGTCGTTTCCCATTTTGTCATGTCATTTTTCGCATGGTTTGTTTCGATTTAAAAGTTTTTATATGGGGAAAATTCTTGACGTGAATTTGAACGTGTCACGGTGTGTCACTACGTAAACGAAGGCAAAGATAGAGTTTCGTGAGTGCGTGGAGGTTTAGATTGGTGAAACCACAAAACATAAATTGAAAAATTTACACATTGCACGTTGTTCAGTAACAAGTGAGCGCGATTTTTTTGCTAGCACATTATTAGAATTGCTATTTATTTTGTTAAATAAATTTGTATGAACATGCATCTTTAACGTGCGTGAGCATTCGTAAGGGTTGCGTAAATCGGGCATTAATGTGAGTGGAGCAAATCGCTCCAAAAATTATGAGTGAGATTCTTGCGTTAGAAGATTTTTATTTTGTAAATCGTTCGTGACGTGAAGGAAAATTCACTCACGCGCGCACCTCTAGATTTCATGTTTTTTCTTGTTACTTTTTGTCATCAGCCATAGATGGCGCCTCTATAGCAACTGACTTATAGATGGCGCCCATTTCGCCGCAAGTGCACTTTTCGCCGTTAACTCACCGATTCGAAGTTTAATCGGAAGTATTTAGAAGCTTTCGAATATACAGAGAAACGATGCATTTTGTAATTTAAAATTTATATTTTTGGTTCTAGTTGGGAATGCTTGACAAAGAATTCATGTTATGAACTAGCAGAAGAATAGTTGTAATTAAGTTAAGCACATCCGCAGGGTAATTATTAGTGGTATTCCTAAAAAGTGATTTGCTTTCGATTTTGATTTGCTTTGGATTTCGTGCATCAGCTGCTCACAAATGCTCCATACAAAACGTGAAGTGTTCTCAGAAAAAGTAAAGAAAGTAATGGCTTTTACGAAATCAGCATCGAGGCGGATTACGATTTGATTTTCATTTAGAAAAAGGTCTCATTCTTGGCGGCTGCTTAAATTCTGCTATGATTTAAGTATGAAAAACGTTGCGATTATTTTTTTTTTTTCATTTCAAACTGGAGTAATTAAATGATAATTTTTTGATTGTTTCAATAGACCAGCGTCCTGAAATGGACATAGTGACTTAGTCAAAGATTTTCGGGATAAAATAACTGCATAGTTCTCCTAGAAAGTTGGAAGTCACAATTTCTACTACATTTTTTGGTTTCGCACCTCTCTTTAAATTGGCGCCAATTGCCAATTAGCTGATCAGCAAACGAAAGCAAATCAAAATGAAATCAGGGTCGTTCCGTCAGCTCCTTTCGATTTGATTTCACGAAATTATAATCGAAAGCAAATCACTTTCAGGAATACAAATACCACTTCTATAATAAACAAATTCGAACTAAGTTCGAAAATTCAAAGTTCGCGCCATTGAACAGCTGGAGTGGCGACAAGTCGCTGCCAGCGAAAAAGCGCCGACGCCGCACGTTGCTTCTCTAACGTTTTGCTCTGAGCTTTCGCATAGTTGTTTTTGTATAGCCGTGCGTGATGGTCGTTCGTCCGGTGTGGGCGCATGTTGAAAGAAAAACGCGAAACAAATAATAAAACAAATTCAATTAAACGCGAAGCGTGTGCCAATCCACAGTAACAAAAGAATTTTGTTTTCTTAGCCAAAGGGCGACAAATTTAAACAAAGGGAAGAGTGTGTGGCGTGGTGTGCAGGCGTAGATAAACAAAAATGAAATCTTATTGATTTTCTTGTTGGTGTGTGCGGTGCGTGAAAAATCGCAACAAAAGCAACCACTTCACCTCGAGGCTTCCACCTGGCGGGTTGGTGTTGGTCATCAAACGGTGGTCCGACACTCCGACAATGTAGACAAGTGCAAGTGCAAGTGCGTCTCGTGGATGTTGTTAGTAATTAATCAAGACGCCGACTACTGTCCGTGAGTGGAAGCGAAACAACAACAAAAGCGAAAGTTTCTTGTTTATATGTATTTGTCTCTGCGATTGTGTGCTCTCGCGTGTGTAAGAAAGATGCATAAATGCAAAAGCTAACAAATATTTGTCATTGAAATTTGCAAATAAAAGAAATTTTTGCTGATAACGCAACACCCAGTCATCGAAGGAGCAGATCCCGCACTAAAGGAGCTTAAGGGAGTGGCCGGCAAACGTTTGAGCACATTAGTGCAATTGGATTCCAACAAGGAACTCCCAAAAAACACGGAAAATGTGGATACCATCGAACAACAAATACGGCGTTGGTTAGTACAAAACTCAGAAGTCATTTAAGAGATTGCCTGTGTGTGTGTATGCATCCCAATTTAAGCCACCTTCGGTACAGCATCATCGCCACCACCAGCGCCACCCCCCTGAACCGACCTGGTACGGTGCGTCACGTGCACGGTTACACTGTGTTGTTGTGTTGATTCACAGTTTTTTCCGCGAAACGCCCGCCAAAGCATCCACATCCCAGACAACAAGAACCACCCCCGCAACAGGGCGAAAAGCGATTTTTTTTACTTATTTATACACTTCGTGTACACCCAGAAAAATTCTGTACCAAAATGGTCCTTAATTTTGGCAATTTGAACCAGATTAGTTATTCATTTTCTACAAAAATTTTCTTTATTAAAATCCTAAAGGTAGAACAGCCCTTGAAACTTAACTAGAGAGTAAGTTTGCTTCGGCCTTGTCAATTCCGAGATACCCGTTACTCACGGAGAACATTATTTATTGAACTGTATGAAAATTAATTGCCTCTGGCAACTGGGAAAATACTCGTACTCCAAGTCGAAATGTAGACTCGGGTTGCCGAAAATTTTAAAAATATCAAAACTCAAAAAACCCATTTTTGATATATCGATAGTTCATTTAATAACGATAAATCGATATTTCATAAGAACTTCTAGAATTACTGAACAAATCTCAAAGAATATTTATTTAATAACACTTGAAAGAACCGTTAGTATGTGTACCGCGAGGGTGTTGATCGGGAATTGAACTTAAAACTTAAAAAGGTTATAAAAAACTTAAACAAAAACAAGTAAGAAAGTCGGTCATTCTTTTGCCCATAACTTGACTAACAATCGTTCTTAACCATTCCTTTTGCGGATCGATAAATATTCCGGATTACTAAATATGACCAGAAGGTACGAACCCTTTATCTATTTAACTGTGGAAGATATGAAGTCTGCCAGTATAAGTAGTTTTTGTCCCATACATGTCAACCCCTCTATCTCTTACCATCTATGCGATCATACAGACAGACATACGGACATGGCTAACCTCTGTGAACTGAACCTTAAATCAAATCGATTCAATGGAATAATTGAAGATGACTGTTCGGAACCCAATATTTTGGTTCGGTTCAACAGAAATACCTTAATAGATTTGAATACTTGAAGTTTATTGAATTATTCCCATAAGCAAGAAGGATCATGAAGTTGTACAAATGGATGTAACAGGGAGAAGGAAACATTTCCGACCCCATAAAGTATGTAAATACTTGATCAGCGTCAAAAGCCGAGTCGATCTACACTAGTCGTCAATTAGCCAAAGGGCGATTTAAGAGATAAAAGTATGAACTATACAATAAACAAATCAAATTATTAAAAACAAAATTTTTTCTAGCACTTTGGATCCAAGCAAAACAGCCAAATTAGCAATTTTCTGCATTTTTATGCCTAATTTACAGTTAATCTAACAGAGATATGGAGTTTCTAACGCTAGATTCGGATTCGGCGTGAAAAACTTGTCTAGAATACATCATTCATTTAGCTTTAAAGATCCTGTGCTGAGAATATATCAAGTTTGAAATCTTGTCAAAATACTTATGCCCACCTCCGTTTGGACAATTCGATTAATATTTTCTAACCCCAGCAGCTGATTGTGGACTACTTATGAATTACTGAAAGCGTCGATCTCAGAGACTACAAGGGATAGAGCCAAAAATATAGGTTATATAGGTTACTGTATACCATACATCAACGAACCGCTACGAGTACAATCGCTCAGCGCTTAAGGCTTGTCAAACTCGAGTATTGCCCGTACTCATACTCAAGACTAAGCGCTTCGGTCACGAGTCGACGCAAACCCCTTGTTGCTAAAATCGTAGTTCTGCTGCGAGCCGTCATAAGTAAAGTTTGTTCATTACAAATACTCGCGATTACTCCTAGCTTCGGCATCGAATCACCGGGAGTATTTGTTGCCGAGGTCAAAAATCTGCTGCGATCTGTTACGATCAACGCTTCTTACACAATCGTCACAAGCACACAAAAAACAATAATTAGTGAGAGCAAAAGAGATAGCATGATGGCCTATTTTTCGCATTTGTATTTTGCATACGCTTACTCTTTCCTTCTTGTGGCATGTTGTTGCTTGAAGTTTTCAAAACACAACTACAATTGCATAAGAGGCTTGTCGAAGCTCGCCGTCAACCAGCAGAGTACGTACGAGTAAATTCTTTTGCGAGTCCGAGTTAACACGAGTAGAGTGTCGAAAAGGCTTGGCCATTGCTGGCAAAAGGCTTATTTTGACTCGTGGTATATTATTACTCGTGCGAAGCAAAGAGCTTGCTCGTTCTGACTCAATGTGCTTGCAATCATTTCGAGCGTGTCGAACCAAGGAGACGTTTCAAGTGTATTTAACCTTCGGCACTGACGAAGTTAGCTTTCCTTTATTGTTTTACCTTACTTGACTGGACTGCTATGCAAAATTTAATTTTTAAACTTAAGCAACACAATTTTTGTTTTCAGTGTACCGACATCATCATTTCATTCAGACACAACATTTTGCTACTCAAAAAGATTTTCTATTTGTTGTTGTTTGCCGCTGCGATTTTTTGATGTGTGTGTTTATATTTTCATTTACTTTTCCGTTCTCTTCTCTGTCAGTCTCTACCCCACTCTCTTAGCCATGTTGCCAATTGACTTTGGTGCCGCCAGGTGTTGCCAATTGAAATGTTTTTGTAATTGCAGCAAAGCTGGTCACGTTAATGCGGATGCCTCTTTACTAAGAATTGGAATAAACATTAACTGAACATGTTTGAGTAGGAAGTTTATTCATAAATATGTGTGCATGTGTATGAATGAATGTACGAGTATGTGCATATTTATACCTTTAAAGTAGTTCATTTCGCATTTCTTTTTAGTTTCTGCAATCAACTTGTTTTCTCAGCTTCACTGTTTTGTTTTCTTATTATCTGTACATTCGTCACACTTTTCGCTTCAATGGCAACGCTTAACAAATTACTTGCTGCAAAGTGCTTGTGGGTAGTGAAGAGAGGGCTGAAGGCCGAGGAAAAGTGGGGCTGGTCACAGCTTCAACTTGGAAGACAAGCTCTGTGCCCAGCATCCCATTCATTGCTGCTTTGCTTCAATGCTTTTCATCACAGATAAGAGGCAGTTTTCTTTCTTTTCATTGTTGTTTTTATACTCCTAAAAATACATGATGGTTGGCACAATAGCAAATCAAGAAATAGAGCGACAGCTGACTAAATAAGCAATCTTAGCAAAATAATATGTGTTTTGTAATTAAAAAAAAATTATTTAACCTTTGTGACTTTTTTAAAAGCAAACATGTAAAGAAAATGGATACAAAAACAAGAAATCGTTAGATCTTTATATGAGGAGAGGAAAAAGTCAAGGATTGCCAATGCTTATTTAACAATGAACTTAGGTACAGTGGTTGCCATTCACAAGAGAACCCTTTGAATTGCTTTCTCAGCTGTTGCTCATCTGTTCTTGAAACTGCCGATGCCTCTGAAAACGTTCGCCCTAGAAAATGCTTGGTTGTGGTTTTTTTTTGATACTTATGTACTTGCTTTGTTAAAGATCCTTCGATCCTAAGTTCCTGGGTTCGAACCGAATCTCTCTGCCACATCGATAGATGTTAACTCAGTAACTTAGAGATCTCAAAAAGAATTTGATGCTTAGATTAAAATAAACATTATGATAAATCAAAGTGAATGTTAGCAGGCTCAATGTCGAGGTTTGATTATAGTTCAATAATCAACCAGAAAATTCAACAGAGAATACATATGAACATGAACAGTAGCTGTGGCGGTGTAGACGTCCGTTTCGGCTGCCGCCATGGCAAAAGCCTTCGTCAGTACACTTTTAGTTGCTGTCACACCAACAAGCCATTTGCAAATCCTATTCAAATAACCAAGGTTTTCTGGTTGATTATTGAACTAAAATCAAACCTCGAACTTGAGCCTGCTAACATCCACTTTGACTAAAATCAAAACAGGTCGTTAAACCCATATTCACATTATGATTAAAAAGAAAGAAAGTCGGTCAAGCCCGACTATAGCATACTCAGTACCTGTGAAGTGCTGCCCATCACCGTTGCGACCGGTGCTGCCCATAATTGTTTGTTTTCCTTATAACTCGAATATCGTTCATCCGATCTTTAAAATTCCTTCAGCGGATCGATAAAGAATCTCGAATACTAAATATGTCCAGAAGGTTCGAACCTTTTATCTATTAAACTGTGGAGGATATGAAGGTTTTTTCAAATTGCTGCGGACTAAAATGTTCAATAAACTTAATTTTCCCCTCAAGTATAACTATGATTTTTTTGTCTCATACATGTCAAACCTCTCTTACCATCTCTGAAATCTGTTTGTTTATACGGACAGACAGACAGACGGCTGTTGATGCTGCTCAAGAATATATATACTTTATAGGGTCCGAGATGCTTCCCTCTGCCTGTAGCATACTTTTTGCACAACATTAATATACTCTGTGTACCTTTGGTATTTACTGGTTGTACTGGTTGTAAATGCGTCTTGGGTATGATTTTCCACTCAAAATATGAAGTCTTGGGTATGATTTTCCACCAAATTGAGTCAGTTAAATAACATTATGTATTATTGACTGGTCTCAGTTTTGACGGGTGTCAATTGTGTTCCTGCTTTGGCGACCCGCGTGCTTTCGTTTTAGTGGGCGGCGGACTTTCGGTTACATACCAATTTTACTCAGACGCAAAAAAATACCAAATAACCCGGTGTTTTGAGCCACATTCACCAATAGTAAGTATTACTTTTGTATTGCTTTCGCATTGTTGGTTTCTAAACAGGTACGTTTTACTAGTGAGGATTCGACTAAGTATGAATAAATTTATTAAAGATCCATACAAAAAATATTGCTTTGGTATGAATAAACATGTGTAAGTCTTTTCCACGAAGCCCTTTAAATTCTATTCCATAAGGGTAGCAAATTCTTCATACTTTCTTTCGTTCACCACAATTCCCTGTAAAAATTTTGTCACTTGTTATTTTTTTCCACAACATTTTTTTCCGCGAAATTTCCTGTCTCTCTAAGTTCACTTTTTTGCTTTGCGCGGTTCTTTGACACTAAACGCATATTGAACGCCATCTTTTAAGAAAAATTTTCCAAAAAAAATCTTTTTGAAACCGAAAATTTTTTTTAATATGCCACTGAAACATACACAGCAATCGTTTGTTTTTCATTTGTTTTTTGAATATTTTAGTTTTAAAACTATTGCCGCAACAAATTTTACAACTTTTTCTACTTGTGAATTTAACTGTTAAAATTAACTGCTCCAACCCAAATAGCAATTACTTTTTCTTGAAGGCGAATCTTCAACCAATTGGGAATTCAAAAGTGGCATTGTACTATAAATGTTTATGTTAGGACATGTAAATTGGGTTTAAACAGCTCAAAAGGCAAAGTTGAGCTTTTCTCACAACGCCGAACACGAGCGGTAAATTTGGCTATTAATTCGGGACACATCAAACTTCATGTTTTAACGATCGTTTCTTCATCTCCGTACTTCCGCTTGCCATTGTTATTCCCTATCCGTTTTCAATTTTGGCCACCCCCCTCCCAACCCACAATAAATGTTGAACCCAACATTTTTGTCAACTATTTTTGTATGGGCCCAATATCTACAATCTCTGAAAGATTTCTAAAGTCGGATCTTTAAGTTATAAAGGTTATAAAAACGTCACTTTTGCACTTTTTGTTCACATAATGTTGAAATGGTCACATTAATGTTAATGCTCTGTTAATTAACATAGGGAAAGGCTATTAAACACTAATTGCCCTGAGTAACGGGTATATCAAAGTCGGGCAGGACCGATTTTAACTTACGCTCTCGTTCATAATTCTATTGATGCTAAGTAGGAAGGTGTTGTAGAGTGTAGACCAGCGATGGGCATGCCCTTGCTCTTTTTGCTCCCATTGCATCCGAGAGTTATTTTACTGCAGCTGGCGCCACGCGGACGCATTCAAAATAGCTAGAAGCGAAAACAACAGCAAATCTAAAGCTAAAGCTACGTATACAAACCAAATTTTAGTTTAATTGCATAAAAATCAACAGAGTTGGTGTAAGTTGGATGGACGGTCTTGGGCATCCAAAATATGCGTACAAATCAAATTTTAGTTCAAGTGCTTTAAAACCCACAAAATTGGAGTAAGTCGGCCAGATCGGTTATATGGCAGCTATATAAAACAATGGTCTAAAACGATCGAATCTTTATGAGAGGTCGCTTGGGGGCGCAAAAATATGCGTACAAACCAAATTTGGGGCCTTTATAACTGCAGTTTATGCCAAAAAAATGGGAGTAAGGGATGGCTATTGAACACTTCTTTTCCTGAGTAACGGGTATATCGAAGTCGGGCAGGACCAACTTTAACTTACGCTCTCGTTTTTAATCAAGTGAAGAGTGAAGCGCATTTCATATTCGTTTCGTAGAATATTATTTTCTTTCAATACATTTCTGGTTCTATTGTGCCTGTTCTTGACTGCTCCAGTTCTCGTGCAGCTGTCAAGGCAAGCTCATTGTAAGTGTGGTTACTGGCTGTTTGCTCCACATTCGCCCCTAGCATCCCGCTCTCCATGGATATGGGGAGCAGTCAAAGTTTACAGAAATCAATCAGTCGGTCATCCAAGCATCACAGATCGGGATGTCAATGTTAATGCTATTAGCGCTGAGTGTGCTTGTGTTGTCCAAAAGCCAACGCCCTAACCTTGCACAATGACCAGCTTCGACTACCACCCCCCAATGGCCCTGCCACGTGTTGGGCGTCTGCTGGGCAATGACTTCATTCCCGTTCCAGTGCACTCTTTGTCAAGTAATTATTCATTTTTGTTGTTCTCAATTACGCAGTCAGTCGACTGAACACTGCGACAGAATTGCAGCTTGCAACCCTGAGAACAATCCCCTCGTGACTCTGGTCCATGCGGGAGTTTAGAACTTGGAGTTGGAAACTGTTTGCGCAACTTTTACCCAAAAAAAAACTCACAAAAACTAAAATTGCTCGGCCGGATGTTGCTGGGCTGTCTTTTCCAGCGAATTCCGCTGTCGCTGGCGCAATTTTAGTTCCAACTTTAATTTAATATTCATTTTATGCATTTGGCCAGCGAAGCTGGTACACAAATTTGTGCAGTGCTTCCTTCCCAAAGGCAAACACATGGCCGTGCATAAAATTAATTCATCTTCATTGTTTAATATGCTTGGCGGCAACTTTTGTGAGTTTGTGCGTCCATTTCGGCAGTTGGACTTCCATAACTCGTCTTTAACGGGGGTACAATGCCCTATGATTTACTACGCATATACACGCACACGAACTTAACGTACTTCCCATTTGGACGCATTATCGGTCATAGCTATTCGACCGGATGGAGTACGCTTGTCGTTGATTTATGTAAATGCAAGCCCTTGGAAACTCATAGTCGTCGCCCCATCGTCTGATAAACGTTGCCAGATAAGACGCCCAATCGCACTTACCTGTACACAAACACAAATCGAAAACTAAACATTGTATAAATAATTAATAAGTGTGGCGCATTCTACTTCCGCCTGAAAAGCTGCAGTTTTTTGATTTCCAACCAAATGTTTGCCATGTGTATTTCACATACAATGTACATAAATATTTCGAAAGGCTGCTCATTTAACAAATAAAACAAAAAATATGCAAAGCTTTCAATTGACTGACATACTCGTATGCAATGCATTTAATTACAGTGCAAAAACGAGAGAGAAAGAATAAATAATAAGCAAACGCGTACTGCATGCTTCATCATCATGATCACACGTACTTACATATATCCATCCATCCCATATACAAATGTATAATCCAATGTCACTGCTTGTCAATGGGCAGAATGAAAAACTTTGCATTGTTTTGCCCACTTCTCAGCGACTAAAGTAAATGCCTTGGAACAAGTTTTGTAAATGCAATTCAGTAAACTCTTTGCTTTAGACAATGATCTGAATGACATATGATTGACATTTGGGTCATGTTTCCTGGCGTTGAACAGATATATTTGCTATATTCCATATAAACAAACCAAATAGCTAAAAAATTCTTATCTAACTCTTAATCATTCTTCAGTTTATACCCTGATAAATTGAGCTTACCCACTTGAGAAATGTCGCTGTTTATACATATATACACTACTTGCAAAAGTGACCGGAGAGACCAACAAAAGTTTGAAAAATGTCTAGTTATAAAGACGAAAAACGTAAAACTAATGATTGATGGTTAGAAAAGAATTTTAGAACATTTTATGGAAGGAAGTCTTTAGCAGCGATGTTACTAATGCTGCGAATATAGAAATTTAGAAGTCGAAATTAAACGTTTTTATACACTTGCAGAGGGTATTATAAAATTGTCCGGATGTTTGTAACGCATTAAAGGAAGCATCTCCGACCACATAAAGTATATATATTCTTGATCAGCACGACGAGCTGAGTTGATTTAGCCCTGTCCGTCTGTCCGTCCGTCTGTCTGTTTCTATGCTATCTCCTCCGT
The DNA here is from genome assembly GCA_018904265.1 of Lordiphosa collinella. NCBI lineage: Eukaryota > Metazoa > Arthropoda > Insecta > Diptera > Drosophilidae > Lordiphosa > Lordiphosa collinella. Next base: position 195,527 of record JAEIFV010000232.1, read on the forward strand.
CAGTCTTAAAGCTATCCTCAAAAAACTTTGCACGAAGTCTTTTGGTACAAATACGCTGCACATTTGTCGGAGCCGGCCGTATCGGCTGACTATAGCATATAGCTGCCATAGGAACGATCGGTCGAAAAACTAGTCTTAGTGAGAAAAACTTTTTTGTTTTTAATGGAAACGCCTCCAAAGTACGTATTTCTTAGTTTACTATCCTTTCCCTTGAGTTCACTAAGTATGGTCGAAATCGGATGACTATAGCATATAGCTGCCACAGGAACGATCGGTCGAAAAACTAGTTCTAGTGAGAAAAACTTTTTTGTTTTGAATGAATCGTCCTTATCATTGGCATACACTTATTTTATATACTTTTACACAATTCTACAAAGTTTGGTCGAAATCGGATGACTATAGCATATAGCTCCCATAGGAACGGTCGGTCGAAAAACTAGTTCTAGTGAGAAAAACTTTTTTGTTTTTAATGACAAAGTCCTTATCATTGGCAATCACTTATTTTATATACTTTTGCACAATTCTACAAAGTTTGGTCGAAATCGGATGACTATAGCATATAGCTTCCATAGGAACGATCGGTCGAAAAACTAGTCCTGGAAATCTCTAGAGATTTTGGCATCGGTTGGTTTGCAAATCGCTCGAAAAACTCGTCAGTGTCCCGAGAGATTTCATTTTCTTATTCAAAAGTCTTGTTAGAAGATGTGTGTATATGATTATGGTTCGACTACAAAAACAGGGATGTGTCTCTCAAAAATAATTTTTAGCCGTTTTTATTTATAGCAATTTTGATATTTTCTAGACTTGCCAACCCTGAAAACATGTTTTGTGTCTTTGCTTAGTCGCTTTGGTTTGTTTGGTTTGCTTATTGGCTTTGATTGGCTTGCCAAAATCTACAAAATTCTAGAGGTCTAAAACCAACTGAAAGAAATTTCTAGGACTCCGAGAATCGGGTTTGGGTTGGAATTTAGTTGGAAGAGATTTCTGGGACACCTCCGTAGAGTAAAAGTGTGGGTTCCGACAGCAATAGCCGAATGAACGGTCTCCACATAACTCAACTTAAGATTCTCTCTTAAGTTTTGAATTCAGTTATAAAAGCAGGATTTTTAAAAGTAAACACATCTTTTTGTACATAACATTGAGCTACTATTGATATGTTTATAATTCTGTGAATGGGGCGGCATTTATGTGTGCTCCAAATGATGAAATTTCAATATAAGTTCATACATAAGATTCCCCAACTTCTTTCTGATGGTGAATTTATAAAATAAAATGTAATCCTTAAGCTATTTTGTTTTAGATCTCTGATTTCTAAATTTTTTAAATGAGACCGCGATGTTCCCAAAACAAGACCGAGATGTTCCAAAATTGTTCCCAAAATGTTACAAAAAAGAGCAAGTTGTCTTAAAACGTTACCAAAATATTTCTAAAAGAAGCCCGAAAGTTTGTTAAATTACCCCAAAATGTTCCCAAGTTGAGCCCAAAATGGTATTAACGCAGTACCTAAACAGTAATGAAGATCGAACAAAGGGTGTTAAAATTGCGTTCATGAAAAGACACCGCCGTTCACAGTTCACGAAAAAGCGGGATTACTCTACTATTGTCAAGATTTTGAACAGGTTGTTTTCTGAGTGTAGTACATACTTTAGAAACTTACCAAGTAGTTTAAAAATTAAAATGGTCGTTAGAAAAGTCAGATGGTGATCATGTTAGAGGCTTATTTTGGGGTAACATCAAGTTTGAATTTCAAACTCAAGTCAATCTCTGTCATTTTTTAGAGTATCGAGCTCAATTTTATCTCGGGCATTCTTGTACCAAGCCGATACACTACAAATGTATTGCTTAAATCAACATCGGAACTTCTTGGTTTCATCCAACGGAGGCAATTAGTCGAGTTCTAATAACAAGCTAAAATGAATCCCGTGTGTTTTTGTAATAAGCCTAATCGAGCTAAAGTCGGGATCAAGACAAGAATTCCGGGATTGGAATAATTCGAGATTGACCGACTTTTGACATCGTTTGGGATTGATTTCAGCGCAGTTGTTTTTATTTTTTATACCCTTGCAGAGGGTATTATACAATTGTCCGGATGTTTGTAACGCATAGAAGGAAGCATCTCCGACCACATAAAGTATATACGAGGTGTGTTCAAAAAGTATCGCGAATTTTGTGTTTTTTCAAAAATTATTTATTTATTCATGAATATCTATTTTGTCCCCTTCAAAGTAATCCCCATGAGATATTATACACTTGTGCCAACGGTTTTTCCAATCTTCGAAGCACTTCAAAAAATCATTTTTTATTATCTTGTTCAGCTCCTCCTTCGATGCCGTCTTTATCTCGTGAAGCGTTGCGTAACGTCGTCCTTTCATAGGCCTCTTCAGTTTAGGGAACAAGAAAAAGTCACAGGGGGCCAGGTCTGGGGAATACGGTGGCTGCGGCATCATTAGTGTGTTGTTTTTGGCCAAAAAGTCGCGCACAAGCAACGATGTGTGAGCAGGGGCGTTATCGTGGTGCAAAAGCCAATTTTTGTTCTTCCACAAATCCGGGCGTTTCTGGCGGATTGCTTCGCGCAAATTGCGCATAACTTGCAGGTAATATTCCTTATTGACCGTTCTTCCCTGTGGCAAGAACTCATGATGCACCACGCCCCTGCAATCGAAGAAAACTGTCAGCAAAACTTTCAGATTCGACCGAACTTGGCGCGCTTTTTTCGGTCTTGGTTCGTGCGGCAGCTTCCATTGAGATGATTGAGCTTTGGTTTCCACGTCATAACCATAAACCCACGATTCGTCACCAGTTATGACCCTCTGGAGCAAATTTGGGTCGTCGCGGGCAGAGTTAAACATCTTATTAGCAATGTTCATGCGATGCTGTTTTTGGTCGCAATTGAGGTAAAAATCGAAGACGATCCAAAACACGTGCAAGCGAAGCAGCTGTCAACAATTAAGTGAACATTCAAAATGGCCGAGCTTGTCGGCATAAGTGAGAGACATGAGTAGCAACATAACGCCACAAAAAAATCGAAATTCGAATATACGTAACCCGCGAAAATTCAAAATTCGCGATACTTTTTGAACACACCTCGTATATTCTTGATCAGCATGGCGAGCTAAGTTGATTTAGCCCTGTCCGTCTGTCCGTCCGTCTGTCTGTTTCTTTGCTATCTCCTCCGTCAGTCTTAAAGCTATCCTCAAAAAACTTTGCACGAAGTCTTTTGGTACAAATACGCTGCACATTTGTCGGAGCCGGCCGTATCGGATGATTATAGCATATAGCTGCCGTAGGAACGATCGGTCGAAAAACTAGTTTTGCCGTAGGAACGATCGGTCGAAAAACTAGTTTTAATGGGAAAAACTTTTTTGTTTTCCATTGAAATGCCTCCAAACTTGGTATTTGTTAGTTTACTATGCGTTTCCATGACTCCACCAAATTTGGACAAAATCGGACATTTATATTAGCTGTTATGGAAAAGTAGAGTCTGAAAAGTAGTCTTAGTTTGAAAAACTTTTTTGCTTTCAATGGAAATGTCCTCAAAATTGGCATGTGTTTTTTTTATATGCTCTCACACGATTCTACAAAGTTCGGTCAAAATCGGATTACTGTAGCATATAGCTGTCATAGGAACGATCGGTCGAAAAACTAGTTCTTGTGAGAATAGCTCCCATAGAAAATTAAGGTCCGAAAAGTAGTCTTATTTAGAAAAACAAACTGCAAGGGTAAACAAAATTTCAGCCGAGCCGAAGTTATCTTTCCCCTGTTTTTATACCCTTGCAGAGGGTATTATAAAATTGTGCGGATGTTTGTAACGCATTAAAGGAAGCATCTCCGACCACATAAAGTATATATATTCTTGATCAGCATGACGAGCTGAGCTCATTTAGCCTTGTACGTCTGTTTTCAGATTTAAAGCTATCCTCACCAAACTTTGCACGAAGTTTTCTGGTCGAAATCAGACATCTATATAGTATAGATCCCATAGAAAAGTAAGGCCCAAAAAGTTGTCTTAGTTAGAAAAACTTTTTTGTTTTCAATGGAAGCTGCAAGGGTATACAAAACTTCGGCCGAGCCGAAGTTAACTTTCCCCTATTTTTTATCGTAATATCGATATAGTATCGATTGTTGTACAACAAAATATTAATATCGAACACTGGCAACCAAAAACGTGCAATAATTACCGCATCATAAATTGTCTCATCTCCAGCTTGGTATTAACGCGGTGTCTAATAAAAAGAAAATTAATACAACTGCACAAGTGAGAAGACCAGTTCTTTAGCAGTTTCAAGTGTTAAATTTTCGCAGAAAATAAGTGAAAATTTTCCATAACCCTAAAAGGTAATATGATTATGTAATATCTCAGTGGCATGCGGTAATGAAAATTTTCTTTGTTAGTGAGGCAGAGTGCGAATAAAGATCGCCATCTCCGCCGAACGGAATAAAAGCACCTTCATTTTCGCTGCGTCGTTTTGTGCAAAAACCCTTAAATTAAAATTTTTGATTTTGAGCCCGAGAAGGTAAGGTTTTGTGACGTAACCTCACCCGACATGTGGCTAATGAGAACTTATTTTTAATTTAATAAAGGGCTCCTTTCCTTTTCTTGTTTCCTTGGTCTTCCTTCGTACTCATTCGTCCTTCTTCGTTTTCCTTCTGCTGGCCCATAGCAGTCGTCAACTCTAGAGAGTTTGACCATTTCGGCAGCTCATGTGGAATCAACCTTAAAGCATTTGTGTTGGAGAAATTTGGGATAGGCGGTACAGTCGGTACTGGCTACAGCGAAACACCCCATCTGGATTCTGATAGGCGTTCTTACACCTCAGCAAGAATGATAAACGCTGGATAAAGAAGCGTTATCAAAAGGACTCATGATTTTTCTTAAGTTTTCCTAAATTTATTATTTTTGTGTGCTGCAATTTTGATTTCCCATTAATGAAATTTCTTAACCAGGTTGGAGCGTCGTTCACAGGCCTGCATGCAGTGATGGACTCGGGTAAATCAACCACGTAACTATTAACCAAAATTTAAGGTAACACCAAAATCGCAGTACTTTATAAATTTCTTTTCCCATATATAAATATTTAAATATTTGTTAAATCATGATCCCTTACTTGAATTAGTAGCCATAACTATCACATACCTTTAATCGTATTATTCTTGCTAACGCTATTTAGTTCGAAACACTGTTATTTGTAAGAAATGACCCTTGCCTTAGAAACTATAACAAGAGTTATTAAATGAAGTAATTGAAATGAATTTGGAATAGAGATTTAAAGGGATGGGGTATTAAAGGAAGAAACATCATTAGAATAGGGTTAACACGAGTTAAATGAAAAGTGTTAACATGGTTGGGCGGGTAAGACAGAGTTGCAACATCTAACTCTGATCAGGACATGCATACAAACTTGGCTTATTATTTTATCTTAACACCTCTTGGCCCGGTTAGCACAAACTGTGTGTGACAAGCTATAGCACAAAAGATCCCCCCACCGACGAGTCCTAGCCGAAAGATTCCCCAGTGCTAACCATATTGATCGTCGTCGTCTGTTCGTGGTGTGTTAACAGCACCATCATTGTACATCAGTCACACTACAAAAGTGGCGCCCAACTTGGGGGCACAAAGAGTTGTTTTATTTTGATTTTTCCGTTCTTTTCTTTCTGGAAAACGGTAATGGTTGGTGTAGCACAATCCATCCCGAATTGGGGATAAAAGTTACAGCTGCTAACTAAGTTAAAGTAATCTTGTTTTGAATGCTATCATTAATCTTACCCGGAACAATTGGTATTTATCTTCCGAAGCCAGCAACTCCTATTGAAGACAGTTAATTTTTAAATTTTATATTGGGGAAAAGCCATAGTGAAGCATGCATTACTGAAATCTTTTGATGTTTCCGATTTTAATATCCCTAAACCGTTTATGAGTATTGCTTTGAGTAAAGTTTGAATTTTGAAGTTTAGATTTATTTGAAATTGATTTTTGTTCGAAATGCCTGTAAGACATAGCTTAGATATGGACAGTCACACAGATAATGAGCAAGTTTGCGAAATTTGTTCAAACCCAATGATTCAATTAGACCTGAAGCTCGCAACACGATGCAAACATACCTCCACGAATGTGTTTTGAATTGGCTGATAAATCCGATCTTGTCCAACCTGTCATCAAAATGTACACGAAATTTTAGAGTTTTCAGCAAGAAGACACCGGAACGAACCCACAGAAGAGTTTTGTTATCAGCCTCGAAAAAAAAAACACCAACAGCGGATTGCTCTGCTGGGATGCTATGGCGGCCAACCTTCCTCCGTGACGCTCACCTTAATGTGCTCCCTCATACCTATACGAAAAAATTCGGTACCCACGTGTGGTCACGTTCGCGCTCTGTCACTTAACACCCATCCTTTACCATTGTTACACTACGACCCTAACCTACCCCTTATCCGGCGAGTTCCTGTGATCCTACATCCCTGACTCGCCGAGACCTTTTTCTGTTGCTTCTCATTACGATACCACATTAACTATGATCTCGAACTTCTCAACTCCACCCCGCACTACCCCCCAGATATTCCCACAACCCTGAAAGGACCCCGCCGATTTAACAAAACAACAATTCGAAACCTGTTTTCTACTGAAATTAAAGATAGAAAAAGGTATAACACTTAGTCTAGATTCAATCGTAGATACTAAAAAAGACATAAGACCATTTGTTGAAGTTAATATTTTTGGTAAAAGTTATGGAGGTTTTTGATTCTGGTGATCAATTCTGCCTTCGGAGCGCCAAGAATTTTTAAACAAAAACTTGCCCTTTAAGCCACATCTGTTGAACGGCAAGGCAAAGTACAACTTCTTCTTTGTTGAAACCGAAGTATGCTTTAGGAACCAAACAAGATTGCTATCGTTGTACATAATACCTGACTTAAAACAAGACCTGTATTTAGGAATGGATTTCTGGCATAAATTTGGCCTAATGGAAAAACTATAAACTTCTTATGGATTGAGTTCCAAATTGTTGTGCAGCAACACACGCATGGCCAAGTAATAGCCTTGTTTCCAGATTTCAATAGGGAAGGCTTGGGAAAAACTCTATGTTAGAGCATTCCATTGAATTAATTCCATCTGCAAAACCAGTTAAACAGAGATACTTCTCAGTATCGCCTGCTATTGAAAAAAGAATTCTCTGAAGATAATATGCTCAGTTTGGAGTTAGAGGTAGCACCACCAACTTGCTTGGGTACAGTTCAGTGGACAAAGGTGACAAATTTCAGGCCTCGACTCTCGCAAGTGAACTGGTAACTAGGATGCTACCCGCAGCCAAAAAAAACGGAATTTTGTCAAGGTCAAAATTATTTCCTTTGGACAAAAAGCTTTTGGCAAATAACCCAGGATCTTTAACTTAAGCTCTGTACCGAATCTCGTTACGATTTGGTTGCCTTTGGTTTACACCCCATTGGACATTTCCCAACTTCCAGTCTTCGTTGTGATTATGTTGTGAATCACCGGTAGCCTGCTTGTTTATTTCGGTTGTTTGGGTTGTCCGGGTATCCACAAATCCACTGAGCTCTGTCGTGAAATGACACACCGCCCACGACCAACAAAACGTTAAATGACCGATAAGCACAAAAACCTTTGGGTAAATCCCACCACTTGTCACCCAATCCCTTTGGGGACCCCTTTCGTCCCTTCTGTCCCCGTTTCTTCTCCCTACGCCCTCCCCCTCGGCCACACTTTTGTTGATTCCACTCGGTACAGTGCTGAAACCTGCACGACCTTACACCACCCCACTTTTCTAAACCGACGGTGTTTTAAAGGAGACTGCAGCAAAAAAATCCCAAACATACCAAACCCTGGCGGCGGCTTGGTCGGGCCTCCTAGATCCGTTGTTTTCTCTCGTCCCTAAAACCCTAAAAAAGTTTATAATTTGAAAAAACTGTCCATTATTCGGTACACGATCAAACCGAAACGGAACCAACAACAATACCCCCCGCGCCCACGAAATTGCTTGACCCCACGACACTTGTCATCGTTTGAACCATTGTACTCACGCGAAGAACAAAAACACAAGAAAACATTGAAACAAAAAGCGTACAACAATAATCTTCTACTTTTCCGTTGTTTTAGAAATTCCTCAAACTAAGGCTTCGCGAATTAGCGCCCACATAAAACCGTGGTTAGTCGATCGCCAAAATAACTTACGCTTGTTCGCATTTTTATGCACGCATGTATGTGCCGCCGCTTTATCGTAACTGGTCTGTGTGGCTTGCTATCCCCAATACCCCTCGCATAACTGCTCAAGTGCGCTTGTTAACTCCAAGCCGACGCCAAATCACGCGTCGGTCAGTCCCATGCTGGGATAGTACCAATTTTGGCAACCAAAAACGTGCAATAATTACCGCATCATAAATTGATCTCCAGCTTGGTATTACGTGTCTAATAAAAAAAAATACAACTGCACAAGTAGAAGACCAGTTCTTTAGCAGTTTCAAGTGTTAATTTCGCGAAAAAATTTCCAAACCCTAAAGTATTGATTTATTGTGAATTCTTAGTGCAGAGTGCTAAGATCGCCCCCCGCGAATCCACTGCGTTTTGTGCAAAACCCAATAATTTATTTTGGCCCAGAGGTAAGTTTGGTGACGTAACCCCGTGTGCTAATGAGAACTTTTTTTATAAAGGCCCCCCCTCTCCCCCTTCTGGCTGCATCTCACTCTAGTACCACAGCCTCCTAAAGCATTTTGTGGAATTTGGGATGCGGTACGTCGGTACTGGCACGCGAAACACCCCACTGGTCGATGGCGTTCTTACCCAGATAAACCTGTAAAGCGTTATCAAGGACCGATTTCTTAAGTTTTCCAAATTTATTTTTGTGTCTGCAATTTTGATTTCCCATTAAAAATTCTTAACCAGGTGGAGCGTCGTTGCAACAGGCCTGCACAGAGGACTCGGGAAACAACCACGTAACTAACCAAAATTTAAGGTAACACCAAAATCGCAGTACTTTATAAATTTCTTTCCCATAATAAATATTTAAATATTTGTTAAATCATGATCCCTTACTTTCTTATCCTAATTTCCTTTGTTTGAAACACGTTATTTTGTAAGAAATGACCCTGCCTAGAAACATAACAAGGTGAAGTTAATTAAAGAATTTGAATATTTAAAGGGATGGGGTATTAGGGGAAACTCATAGCAGATCTTAGTTCATTGCTATCTTAGTACTCACACTCCCATACAATCAATACATTTCTTTGGTAAAATATTGCATTGCATCATACAATCGATTAAAGAAACTCCCAGTTCATCTGCCGAGCCACCTTTAATTTTACCCTAACAATTCTCACTTGAACCAATTTCCGTGGCGGTCTCCACCTCGACCACTCTCTTCGAGTACCTCTTTGTGTCGACCTCAAATTGTTTGTTATAACACACAATTAATTAATTAAATTCCTTGGCTCCCCTTGGTCACTTGGGTGTGTGGGGTCAAGTGTAATTGTAAAGTTGGCTCTCCTATGTGCTTTCCAACTGTAAATCCCTCTTGGCCAACATTTTCGCCTGCTCGTTTAATCCCTCTGCAGTAGTTTCTGTCGTAGTCGGTAAGAACAACTAGTTCCCGCATTCGTTTGCTAATGCAAGCAGCTCTTCATTTAATTTAAAAAATTTTTCTGCCTGTCGCCTCCTTCCTTTGGTCGCCGCCGCCACCTCTCTTTTCCGGTCTTTTTCCTCTCTTTCTTTTTGCATCCACTTGGCTTAACGACTTTTTTATTTAAATACTTTTGTTGACATTGCGGACTTGTTGGAGTGAGCATTGTAGTAGTCTTTCATTGGCTTTGTGGTAGCTTGAAAATGATGTAAGCCCTGAGAGAAAGCCATTTGGATATTGCATTTATCTCCGCGCATCATCATCATAATTATTTTTAGGGCCACGGAAAACAATTTAATACTAAATTTTAAGCCTGCTAAATGCTCATTAGAATTATTTCACTTGGCGCCGGATGGAGGTGGGTTGGGCTGGGTTGGGTTTGCTTGCCAGGCTGACGCCTGCCTAATGTGACTGACCTAAATAGTGTGCAGTGTTTGGCTGGCATTTTGCCTACTCAGCTACGGAATGGGGAATGTGTGTGTGAGCGCTCATTTGTTGGAGTGTTTGCCAGCGCCAGTTGAAGTACCGGAGGAGATCTCAACGGCATTTAAATTATAAAATTTTTGCTAGTTAGCAGCTCGAGTTTAAATTCTTTTTTATTTTCAAGTGCCACAAATTGTAGCCGGCTTCAGCTGGTTAAAAGAGTTATATCTAAAGCTCAAAGTCTTCTCCAGAGCTGGCGACGATGTCGAAAAGCAAAACGGAGGCAAAAAGCAGACCATAAAGCACACAGAACAGGAAGCAGTTTGCCCATTTTCATGGCACTGAAGCATTTCATTTTACATTCTCCTCCACTCATCCGCCCTCCCCTCGACTCTGGTCTGTCTGGGCGTGCGTTTTATTAGCTCCTTTCGTTGATATGCTCATGCCGTGCTCGCCCGTTTGTCTTTCAACGGGGAACAGACACATACACACATCTATATACAAGCCCTACACCACCACGACCACCACCCTACTCGGGCATAGTGCCTCGTCTCGCGGCGCCGTCCGTACTTCAGTGTGTGTCTTGCATTTGTAATTGACACACTGCAAGAAAAATCATAAATTGAAGCTGAAAAATATAAAATTTTCCCATTCAGCTTCTCACTGTGTAATATCTCTCCAATGCGGACTTATCAGCAGCTTTCCCGGCGCTGTTGCGTTGCCAGCTTCTGCTTTTCGCTTTGAAGCAGAGTGTTCAATTGCTCATTGTTCCCCGTGCCGTACGGACACCCCATATATTTTCCTTTCATAGCCATTTGACTATTTATAGTTGAAGTATTTATTGTTGTTGTGCCACTCATGGCATGCTCAAGTGGCCACTCATGGGGGTACTTTAATTGCTTGCGCCAGCCATCGGGCATTATCCCAAAAGCAATGTCATGGCCAAAAATGCAACTGGTTGATCTAATGCCAACATACACTCTTTCTTCTTATCCTCAGCCATACACAACTGGCATGGAGATGTGCGTTTTGGTCTGCCACTGGATGTCGGCGATTCAGTGGACATTGTCGAGGAGTGCACATATTGGTATCGCGGCTCCTGTCCGCGTAAGTCTCGAGCCGTTGGTCTCTTCCCCAAAACCTATATACACATCAAGGATCTATCAAAAATTGATCCTGTCGTCGCCGAATGTACTCAGGTTCTGCGCGAATGGTCGGAGATCTGGAAGCGACTTTATGTGGTAAGTGGCTACAGTCAAGTTCGATATATTTTGGGTTGATATTTAACCTTTCCCAACAGGATCGCGAGGCATACAAATTTCAAACACTACGAAAAGTTATGTTTTCCATATTGGAAAGTCGGCGAGAACTTTTGAGTGCCACCATGACACAGGATCAAACATTGGAGCTGCAAATGGTTGTGGTTTCGAAAATCGATTGGGGCAATCGGTAAGTAATCTAGGAATTAAGTATTGCAAAAGTAGTCCAAGTAGAGCCATTAAACTGCGTGATCAGAAAAGAAGCAGCGACTCCATTTTTAAGGATTGCCAAAGACACTGAATAAACTATCCCACAAAATCAGGTATATACGAGCTAGAAAAAATCTGTTAAAAATAAAATTGTTTAAAAGGTAATGGAATTCTTTTAAACAACCCGAAAACGTTCATCTGATTTGGGATCAAATTATTCTAAGCCCGAAAAGCAACAGACAACACACAAAATATTACTTTATTTATACACTCAAAAAAAGTTAAAGTCGGTCCTGCCCGACTCCGATATACCCGTTACTCAGGGAAATCAATGTCGTATAGCCTTCCCTTATGTTAGTTAACAAAGCATTAACATTAATGTGAACATCTGTCATTTATTATTTAATCTTTTTGACTCTAAAAGATTATATATATTGGCCACATACACTAAACTGTAAAATATGAGCTTCATATCTTAAACATTGAAATAAACTTCATCCGCATATAGACAATAGTCGTCTACATACAATAATTGGTTGCTCTAGCTCCAAAATCAGTTGTTCATACAGACAGACGGACATGGCTATATCGACTCGGCTGTTGATGTTAATCAAGAATAAAAATACTTTATGGGGTCGGAGATGCTTCCTTCTGCCTGTTACATACATTTGCACGACTTTAGTATACACATTTTACTCTTCGAGTAACGGATATAAAAATCATCAGTATGATGGTATCTTGGACTGGTGAAGCAAACTTCATGCAATTTTTTAAAGGTATACAGTGCGTCGCTTGCCCCTCTTCACCTCTTTCTTACAATCAAGAGCTTTTTGAAATACTTCATGAAGTTTGCTTCCCCGTGTAAATCCAGTCTTACTAATATTATAAATGTGAAAATTTGTTAGAATAGGCGAACCATCGACTGTAGAAATTTGCTGATCACATCACATCTTAGCGAGCTTCTGAGACTCCGGAACAATCGCAAGCACGACGGGATGAGCAAGTTTAAGTTTTGATAATCATTGGTGGCGTTCACCAGCATAAATCGGTGACCAAAAATTGACTAATTTTGTTAGATGGTGCTGGTGAACGGGCGTTATGTGCAATCATGATTGCTAATTTTCGTGATTGTGTTAGATGTAAGTCCATCAAAGTATTTCTTTGTTAGATTGATTTGATTTTGTGATTGTTATGGATAGCAAACAGCTAACAGCAATAAACAAAGAATTAATTTTGTGAAAATTAAAACAAAATGGGCAAGGAATCGTCTTTGCTTTTTGCATTTGCAGCTTTAAATACGTCTCGCATGTCTGCCACACCACCGGCACCCGCTTGCCCAGCTCTGCCCTAAAGATGACTCGCTCCACCGAGGTGTGTATGACTTGTGCCTATTTCGGTATGGCCTGCAGCACATCCAGCATGATCCAGAGCTGCACATCTTTACTGTCATTTGGTATTCGCTGCTGCTGGAATGTATTGATCACCTCAATCCATTTGCAGCATGTGCAATGCAATGCATAGACGATGCAGCACAATCTCATTCAAATCGGTTAGAAGATACCTTTCCTCCGAGTCTATCATAGAGCTGCAAGAAGGCCCCCCAGTTGATTTCATCTGCAAGGCGTTCTCCTCTTCGCTTACAAATAGCCAATCTGGGACAACCAGAGACAACCAAGTCGCCACCGAAGAGGTTGAAATTTCGCCATATCGTCGTTTTTGATGACAGTCACATCCTATGTAATGGATTGTACTTGATGTTATTCATATTTTATTATTTTTTTATTGGCATTCAAAAGTTCAAAACTTCGATAATTTTGTTGGCTGCAAATTCTATAAAAAAACCGTTCACCACAGCAGCCAAACACTTTTGTTTATTGTTGATTTATGTAAGATGATTGATGTGTGCTGGTGAACGCGCTCATAGTTCGGGGCAGAACCCTGCCCTCTGCCGCCCATGTAAAGTTTCTTTACTTTGGCAACCTACATTTAATGACATTAAAATCAATGGCCATCTGGCACAAAATTATGTTTGTTTGCTTAGATACTCGCTCTTGTTATGCTTATTTCTCCCTGTTCTATATTTAGACATTGCAGCTGCGCAGTCGCTTTTTCAAGCTCCCTCGCAGCAGCGCAGTCGCCAGCGACGCTTTGGTCGCATTAAAACATTTTTAAAGAGCAAGCGAGTCATTTAGGTTGGAGAACTTAATTAAAGAAGACTTGTTAAATTATTTGTTCGCCGGGTTAATTTCATTTGGTTTGTTTTTAACTTGAACAATTGGGGAGGCAAACGTGTCTCTCCACAATCATGAAGACGGGAAAATAGACGGATGGTGTAAATCGAATGTTTCGGAATATCGCGATATTTGCAAAATTTTCATATAAGTTTTGATTATTAAGAAGATTTAATAGATGACAACTGTAGACGGCTAAATAGGAGGAGTAGATTAAGTTGCTCCATTTTCGTATGAGTTCAGATTATTCGGAAGACACCCGGGTGGTATGTAAGGTAAAGACCGAATTTATGAATGTGTGTAGATTATCTAAAAGCCTCGATAGATGGAAATTATAAAATAAGCTTAGCCTCTATGTTTTGAGTTTTAAATGTTGAAATTGTAGCAACGCACGCTGGGTAATTGCTAGTTTGTAATAAATTTGAAAATAAATTTTTTTCCCCTAATACTCAACGAATAAAGCTTATTTTATAACTGCCTAAGCGACAAATAAGAACCATCTTTAATGAAACTTTAATAAAATTGTCCAAGCAAATGAGCCATTATCTGAAAGCCGATTTGTCAACTTGAAAAACAGCTGTGGTTAGACTGGAATAACGAGCGACAAAAATATTTTGTGTGAATGCTAACTCGAAATAACCGAAGGAGATATTATCGATTGTATACTATTGCACAAACTTAATATACTGTGGTTACCTGTGGTCAGAGTATAAAAAATTATAATGCCTTACTGAGTTTTGAACCCAGGTTTTGCTGCCGTTTAGTTTAATGGCTTGACATCTACACCAGTGCTGGAAATAACTAAATGCTAACCAAATGTGCTATAGGAAATCAGGCAAGCAATGGGCGCAGCACTGTTTGAAGTGATTACCAAAACTAGAAGTTCTCATTGCAACCAGAGAAATAGTATTTAAGGGCAGGGCTGCTTAGTTGTGGACAGAGCTCGCAAAAAACTCTCAACACTTTTAGCGTGTCAACAAAAAACAGTTAGGTTACGGACACAACGAAACACAGCAAGCGATAGACAGTTTAAGTTCTGTTTTTACTCATTTCTGTTGCGCTTAGAGCAAAGACCCTTTTTATTAGTTCCTGCTTTTCACTGACACTTTTGCCGAGAGTATACGTCCGAAGTGTTTTTTGCGTATGTATATGTGTTGTAAGGTTATCGAATGACCGACTCGTTTGTTTTGTTCAACCGAACACACGTAACAGAAAACTCATGACGTGCGGGAAAAAGTGTTCCGCTCAGAGAGAGACCGCTTGTGCTGCGCTTGATTCTGTTTTTTACTTAGGCGGGTCGTATTGAAAAAATGGTTAACAATTTTTTGCGAGCTATGGTTGTGGAATTTCGGGTTAGTGTATTTGGTTATTGTCAAACTGTTAAAATTTTGTAAATTCGATTTTTCCATAGCTCAAGGAGGGTCGGGACTAAGCCAATATGCATCATTATTAGACAGCGGATTTTGCATATTTTTTGACAGATTTTAATCCTAGTAGGCCAAATTCAAATAGTTACAAAATTAAATGTTATTAAACTATTGCTAATTGGACTCTAAACTCTCGCTTATTTAAACTGCTAAAAATTCAGTGAATACAAATCATTTTTCGCCAAGAATTGGAGAAATTTGTGAAAAATGAAAACTAAAATTTTCAAAAAGCCACCTTAAGCCACCTTCCAAGTTCCCTTCCCCCTTCAATCGCGCAAAGGCAATAGCTGAAATTGTATATAGAATAAGTATTTATTACAACTTTGAACTTAGATAGCTTGGTTGGTTTCTTTATGTAAAATGTGTTCTTTTCTAGCAATAATCACAATAATTTTGTTATAAACAAAATTTCTTAAAATTACGTACATTTGTAAACTAAACGTTAGGACAAAAATAGCGAGAGCATTTCATGGGAATCTACTAATTTATATATATATATTCATTATATACTCATTTATATATTCGTATTTGTATCATTCGATTACTAAAAATGTAAAGATCAACGTTTGGCGAGCGTGCGAGCTGCGATAAGCTGATAAGCGGTAAAAGTGATCCTGATCTCGTGACAATCGCAACGCCTCAAAGAGCAAACTATCGGGCTAATTGTTAAACTTAAATCGTATATTTAAATGGCGCATCATTGTTAACGACGTTACTACGATACCAAGTAGCATAAGCATACATGGATATATGGGATTTAATATATTCTCCACAAACTCCAACCTACAAAATTGCACGGTCTGCCAGTGTCCTCTCAACCTCTCTGTTTATGTGTGTATGTGTCTGTTCAACGATCTGCTTACTGTCCTTTCAAACAAGTTAGAATAATTTTGCTAAATAAATTTTGTAGCTTTTACAATTTGTTGTCCTGTCCAAACAGTCTTAGTTGTAAATATGGGAAAACCTAAAGCCTAGAACGCTGCTAAACACCTCGTGACACAACTCACTATCTCTGCCTACAAATATTATTGAGAAATCATTGAAATTGTTTGTCGAATCCACAGTTCAACTTATGTCTCCGTCTCCTTGCCGCCAAAGCTTTCGACAGGCGGATAAATGGGATGACTAATGGGGTTCATTTCCAGTGTCGAAGGGGCCGAGGGTGTGCGAGAGGCACCAAGTAGGCCGCACAGTTGTTGCAGCATATCACTGTAGGATCTTGTGCTGAGATTCTGGCTCAAGAAGTGCAGGATCAGGAAATCACCAATCTGCAACCAAGAAAAGTTAGAATTCCGTTTTATGTCGAACCAATAGAACCCACCTCCAAGCGTCTAATAAGACCGGCTATTTCCTTGCGTTGACCGGAACGATACGAACGCTTGATGATGGTCTCCCTTGTGGTGGGCATCATGACCACCACCAGTGAATAGAGCACAGCCACGCCCGAGATTGTGGCCAGTATAATAAACCAGAACCTGTAATCAAGTTGAGATATATTATAAAAACTATGAATGCCTAGCCATCACTACTCACCATAGGAAAATGTAGATCTTCTCGTTAAGAATATTCAGCGCCAATACACAAAGCGTGTCGTGCTTCTGTAGGGAACCACTGGGACCAAACTTGCGGAATGTACACTTAGTCAGTCTTGGAAATATTTCAATCATTGGATCGTAGCGCTTATCCTGATCCATATTGGAGAACTTGACCACATCTGTACCATAGGACATAAAAGCACCGCCCAGAAACTTATCCACCATGAAAATGTTGACAATCACATTGACAAAATTGAGCAATTCGCAGAAGAAATAGGCAAAGGAGTAGCCATTGTGAGAGTTGAGGCTATCCATGAAGTATTTGATAATACGATCCTGACGATCTTTACGATAGTCCTCCGGCACCGTGACCATGCCACGTAGCCCATCCGTGATCATGCGTATCTTGCCATCCTCCATATTCTTCCAGATCCAATGCGGTATATAGAACATAAGACCCTGCGGAAACAGATTTAATATTAGTACCTCTATTCGGGTTTTGTATCACAAACCAAGGCTTACCTGAAAGAACAACACAAATGGCACCCACTGATAGTAGCTATGATAACGCTTCTCCTGACCATATTCATTGCCCAGACCCGCGGCTGCCACATCGGTACCAATCTGTCTATGCTGCTGTCCGGGTATCGTGAACGTATACGTAATCCAGCAAAATGTGTTGATCACATGCATGGGTATGGAGCCATCGTTGATGCAGCTAATGGGATCCCCTGCAATCAGAGACACAGAGATATGAGAGATAATTTGTGGATGCACACATGACCCCGGTACCCAGTAGAAGTCAAATCAAATCCGAGCGCATTATTCAACTGACGTTCATCAACGTCAAGTGCCATTAGGGCAATCTCCTATGCGGTACATGAACAAATTGTCTCTGCTTGCTTGTGGGTGCGGTTGTGGGCGCAGACAACAACCTGCAACTGTCAGACAACTTTTTGGGTGCGCCCCAACTTGAACATTAACTTTGTCTTTTCGCCGTCTGTTTGAGTCAACACAACAGAATGAAAATAAAAGGGGAGTTGAATGAATTCCTGGAACTAACCGTCAATATTTGACTGTGGCTCCATTAGAGCTGGAGGGGGTACTCGCATTGTTGGAGCACTTCTTTTAATGCCCAAATATTAACATTCAAGTTGGGCCCAAAAATCCAGACAAATTTTATTAAATTGAAAAGGATAAGCGCTTAAATAGGTAAGAGGATTCATAAACAAAAAACAGATGGAAAAGCAGCGAATTGGTTTAATACCATCTTTTGTCAACTCAGTTTCTATTCTTGTAAACACAATTTTGTTCATAATAAGAACTATATAAGTTTCTAATGCATATAGGCCGATAAATGCAGTTAGGTAACTGAATTTAAATAGGCTGATACTAAAAATCTGACGTTTTCGGTCATAAATTAAACGACAGGCGTTTGACTACATGACGTTCACTACTGAGTGAGTTTCATGAGTAAGCGAAATGCAGCGCTTAAAAGGTAATGAAATAACTTTTTGAAGTATTCCTAGTGCTTACATTGAATGCACTCATAATGTACAACTTGAAGAAGACACCTTCCAAGACGGTTTTCATGATTCCAGGCAAGGTATTTTCATGCAAAATACTAGACTAAGGAAGAAGCGACTAAATGAAAATTTTCCAAAACCCACCCCCTGAAAAAATCCTGTTTACGTCCCTGCAAGGGACTCACTGCTAGAACCTCAAAATATCTAAATAATATTTCCCAAAATCGACAGTCACTAAAAAATTCTCACAAAAAACAAAAATCAATTATATTTTCAGAAACGATCTAAACGACTCGTGTGAATTATTGAGGTTAACTTTGATTTGGATTCTTATTTTTGTTTGTTTGGCAGTTTTTTTTGTCGTTTATATAGTAACCACATCACTTTTCATAGAAATTGTGAACTTTAAGCTAAAAAAAATTAAGTTTACACGAAAACCTCGGGTTTTAAAACAGAGACGTACATTCTCTAAAATGTTCTAGGTCTGATCGATTTTGCTATCAATAGTTTGCCAGCTCCAATGTGTAGTTGTTTCGATAAAAGTTTCTGTCTTAGTACTTATTGTATTCGGTACCTTGACTTCAAAATATTTTTGGAAAGATTTTTCGTTTTACTTTATATTTTTAATAAACTCAAAATTTACACTTTAAGTTTTCAATTAAGATAATTTAAGACAATCATTACAAGTCAAGTCTGTTCTCTAAGCAGCCTTCACAATTGCAATATACTTTCCATGTGATCTGTCTGAAGAAAGGAATCTGTATAAAGCACTCGCGGTCACCTAGTAACAAAAATGTGTTTACTAAATGTTTTTGTTTAACGAAGTTCAAGGTATTACGTTGGCAATATCCATATTTCTTATTGAAAATGATCCACCTTCCGATCCTTAGTAAGGTACTAGCCGAACCCACTGAGACTTCGTCAGCGTATAAGGTCTTAAATTATCTATTTATTTGGCCTAAGCTGCTAGATAAATAGTTTTTACCATATTAATTTTTCGATCATTTTCCTTCAGGTGGGAAATTCCAGCATCGGCAAATCATATCACAAATTATTTCTGATAAATTATAGTTTTTTGCATGTAAAATTTTCCGAATTTTTCCATCCAATGTATGTAAAATGACTTGACACAGCCCCAAAGAGATAAAACCGAGCTCCTCTCAATCTATTGGCTTGTGCGCTTCTAATTTTCGCACAGGAGAAAGGGACCTACAGTTTAAGGCCGACCGAAAGGCTGTTTGAGAAGCTTTTGCATGGCTAATTACTACAAAGCTGGCGCCCACAGCAGTGAGGGGTGTCCGGGTGTGAAAGTTTATTCAAAGAAAAAACTTTTCATTAGATGTTCCGAGGAGGGATCGAGATCAAACCCACGACCTCTTGCACAGCGGTCGCGCATACTAGCCGCTGAGCCACACCCGGGCCCATAAAACATCTCAAATTATTTCGCAAAACATCCTTAAAAAGCGAGTTTCAAGTTAATTTGATGATAAATAGTTTTTGCCATACAAATTTTTCGAACATTTTTCTTCACAAATTGTTTCGGATGAAAAATAGCTTTTTTGTATGCAACATTTTTCGAAATTTTTTTCGTGGGGTCTGATTTTTCAACATCGGAAAATCGGGAAAACACAATTATTTCGGGTGCTTTACTTAAGAACCGATTTTCATAAAAGAAACTTTTCTGGGCATTTTCGTCCACTTCGAAAAAGACTAATAGGCTTCTTTCATGCGCGCCTACATTACTGAACAATGGTCTGTTTTTATCAAGCTCAGCACTATTATGTTGAAGCAGATAGTCTCAATAATTGTCAAGTTTAAGGACCATTGTAAACAAATATGGGTTCTTACTAGAGACCTGCACGTGTAAGTAAAAATGTAACATATTTGGCATCGCCGAGTATTAGTAAAAATTATCCGATTTCCCACCTGTCAATTGGCATCTTAGGCATCGTCGCATCGTAGGAATCGTAATCGATATAATCAAAAATAATTATTTGCTTTTTGCAATTTGTATACAATTTGGATACTCTCAACAAAATTAGATGGGGTGACTTCTGGGACTAGCGAGGACAACAGAAAAGAAGTGCTCAAGGAGGAATTAGTTGCAAGAGAGACGTTATATATTAAAGCATACAGCGCATCAATCGAAAGGTGCTCCAGTATGGCACGTCGAATTATGGAATGCTGACGAACCCACCTTAAAGGAGAATGTATGTCCACTAGTACGGCCGACTAACGCTGTATCAACGTTCCGTCAACGAATTTGTGACTGTCGTCGTCCCACCCTTATATCGCTCACAATGTGTGTTAGACTGACGTATTTAACGGCTATCCAGGCACGCTAGGACGACGCAATGCCATGCAGAGAAGCGACATACGCCTCAATCGTTGTCGTCACGACGCATCACCGTACAAACAGCAACGCTGGGTTGACGAAAATACTGTGACTGACCCCAGCCGTACTAGAGGCTGGAAATCATTCTGAATTTGAATTCTCAAAGCAAGCAGGAGAATTTAAATTAGTAGGCTAGTGATTATACTCGTACGATGCCATGATTACTACTCGGCATCGTGTAAAAAATAACACAGATAAATTAAATAATCATTTTACTCATAGCACGATTATTTTTACTCGTAGTCGTACGATTCTGGAATCAATCGTGCAGGTCTCTAGTTCTTACTAAGTTTTGCGACCACAAGATGCAGACATCTGATCCCAAAAATGTGCAACCTTTTTTGTATTTCAAGACTTTGTGCAAAATTTGATCAGCATAGATTGTCAAAGAACCAAACAGACAGATGGATAGACGGATCATGCTGCCCAAAAATGTATATATTTATGTATATTTTATGGGTCAGATGTGGTTTCTTCCTTCTTTGAACTAAAAGCTTTAGTCAAGGTACAAAAAATTTACTAAGTAAATAATAATTTCTCTTGAAAAACTCTCGAAATGACAGCATTGCCACCCGATACAAAATGATGAGTACTTGGTTCAAAAGTACGAAATGCAAAGATTTTGCATACTTTTTAGAAGTAATTAGCATAAAATGGTACTGAAATGGACTAGTTAAAAACATAAATGAAATTTACATTAATTTGAAAAATAAGCTATTAGACAATACTATCTAATTCTTTCCTTCAATAGCTTGGCTTGTACATTTAACTTGACACTATCCAAGACACTCATCAACGGACATTGCGACATGGATATGACTCATGAAATGCTTTAGTCCGAAATCTGATGAACGTGTATTTCACGACGAAGGGAGTGAAAGCACAGGGCACAAAAATGCGGTTTCAGGTGTTTAAATTCAAATGGGTTGCACTCCATTGCTCCCAATTTCATGTTGAGTTAGCAACATTGTTCAAATTGTGTGCACATATTTACTTTAACATTTACAACATTAGCCAAGATGCACTAATTTAAAGCTTACCAATGAGATTGTTGGCCGTAACGATAATGCAACACGTAAATAGAATGGCTGTGGTAATCCTGTAGTGGCAGCGGAAGACCATGTTATCAATAACCGCCTTGTCCAGCAGATAGCGTATCTTGATGAAGCTGGACACAGCCGAGACCATGCCAAAGACCGCCATGTTGTTGGTTGGTGTGCTGCAACAATGCTAACTGTAAAGGAGGAGGTGGACGGGGGAAACAAATGAGAACTCATGTGA
The DNA here is from genome assembly GCA_018904265.1 of Lordiphosa collinella. Classification (NCBI taxonomy): domain Eukaryota; kingdom Metazoa; phylum Arthropoda; class Insecta; order Diptera; family Drosophilidae; genus Lordiphosa; species Lordiphosa collinella. The sequence continues at coordinate 217,437 of JAEIFV010000232.1, forward strand.
AATCATTGGATGTGTGTGGGGTATTGTAATGTTTGTGTTTGTTTGCCTTGTGCGTTATCTAGGACAGACATATGACATATTCCAAATTAGTTCACTGGCTCTGCTGTGCCTGTGCCCGCCTTATCGACAACAAGCCTCACTTACAATTAAGTAAGTGCTGGGGCTGTGCCGGAACCTTGTCTGCCAGTGAGTGTGTGTTGTTTGTTGTGTAATCATCTAATCTAATCTCTGCTAAGCTCTCTCGAACGCACATAGGTTGAATGGCCTCCTGCCCTCCCCCAAAATCTGGCATGAATTGTCTCAGAACCGGTACAGCTTTTGTCAACCCACGCATAAATTTCACTTTGCCCCAAAGTCAAATCCATCTTGGAGCCGAGCTAACCAAACTAACGGGTACGAATCAGGTTCTGCTTTCTTCTTCTGGGCACTATGTGCCCGAAATTCTTTTTCAGCCTCTTTTGTTTATATGCAAATTTTTTTGTATTGTTTCTTTTTGGTTGGTTTTTGGCTGTATTTCATTTCGGCACTAAAAACACACAGACGCACGCATGCTTAGACCCACATAGTCGTCTCTGTCGCTCGCGTGCAAACAACAATTAAAGCCAAAAAGTATCTGTATCTGCGCAGCGGCAGCTACTCCTTTTAAATGCAGTCAGCTTCTGCATTGAACATTGAATCTTACCACGCACACATAGATACAACCCGAAGCACTCACACTCGACACACACACACACACATACACACAGAGAGCACTTCATTTCAACTTCAATTCTTTGCCGTCGTTGCTGCTTTTTTTTACAACAAATTTTTCAAAAGAAAAAAAAAGAAACTGGTTTTAAGGTATTTTCTTTTTGGGAGCGAGAGCAAGTTGGATACCGAGAGCGTCTCCAGGTCGGATGGGATCTGTTTGCCACTGTTGTTGCTCTGCTGCCGTTTTTCATTCTTTTCTCGTAGCTACCAACATTAGCAACCTGACTGGAGCCTGCAAGTTGGCATTACCCTATCGACCCCATCCACACGCACACACACGCACGCACACACTTAAGTGATTCTTTGGCTCCTGCCGCATTTTCGGTCTTTTTTATTCGTATTTAAATTTATTGCTGCCACTTTGACACTTTCAAAACTCGTTTCTGACGCTGCTCCGTTGCGGGCCATTGATTTGGATCTGGTGTTGGAGCTTGTTTTTGTTTCTATTGTTGCGAATTTGTTTGAGATTTCTATTATACACAAACGCACAGACACTCACAGAGAGCACGAACACATGCACGCCTGCGCCCTCAGCTGTGGCCAACTGCATTTGGATTGCATTCAGTGCATGTCTGTGTGAGCGCAGCTTGGTGGTTGGTGGCTCAGATTTATTTGGTTTGGCATACCCGTATAACGAAAATGTGCAGCTGCTCTCAGCGGCGTTCAAAAACCTACTGACTGACGCTAGTGGCCCGACAAGCCCGTCCACTAAACCCAGACCCACACCAGAGCGAGACTGCCTCACACAGATACTCTCGCTCTCGCACTCTCTTTCGCTGGTGAACCAGCCAGCGATCGCAACTGAGTCCGGTTCACCACCAACTGAATTTATGCTCAGGCTGCATTTGCATTTGCTGAGCTCGGTACCTGGGCTCTGTTACCTGATCGCCGAGGTATGAACGTAACCTTGCCACCTACGGTCAGTGCTAGGTAGAGCATTCACTTTTCTTGTGATTTACCATGGCATTAGCTGAATGTTGAGTTACACGCTTAACCCCATCTCTCGAAAAAGGGGAATTTATAGCTTTATAAGAAACTTGCTGCTTCTGCCAATAACTCTATCGCTTCGATCTTGTCCCATTGAGTCTCTTGGGCGCAGTCCCGAAAGTCATGAAAACTTTGTTTAAAATGACATTTGAGATAAACAATTTACGAGGCACGAAATGAAATGGTAAAGTAAAACACAAGAAGTGATATTAAAAAGAAGACAGCGCATGAGCTAAATTAGCATTGGTTTTTTTGAAAAATGGAAGGGAGCAAGGATATAAGATAATTCTAGTTTGTGTTATACAAAAGAAAAGTTTATAATTTTTAAAACTGAAACATAAAGAAGCAAGAAAGTTGGTCAGACTTTCCATGGTACTTTAATGTCTCTTCAAAACAAACACGGAACTCTAAGTATATACTTTGAGGACTCCTTTTGCGTCTTCTTTTCATGCCTCTTATGGAATTACAATAAGATCTTTCCTCTTCGCAGTGGTAACATTTCCAATGAAGGCCTGAGAACTTTTGTTTTTTTTAAATCTTTCTCTTACACTAGAGCAGGGGCGTAGCTGGTCATTGAAACTGAACAAAAGTTTATCCACCATGTCAGGTACTATACTCAGAGAAAAAATAGAGAAATTCATACGTGAATCAAGAATGTTAAATGTCAGAAGTTCGATAAGAATGAAAATTCTTGGTCCAAGAGCGCAATTCTTGATACAAGTAAAAATTTGTAATACCGTTTTTCTTGATCCAAGATCTTCAATACTTGAAAGAAGTACGAAAAATTCTCAAATCAAGTAGAAAAACTCTTGAATCAGGCGTTAAACGTATTCAAACCCAAGATTGCTCATTCTTGAATCAAGAGCATAGTGCATTGTCAATAACCAAGAATGTTCGTTCTTGTTTCAAGAGCTTATCAGGTTCAAAAGTAAGATCGTTAACTCTTGGATCAAGAGCAGCATAGATTCAAAAGTAAGGCCGCCCCTACTCCAATCAAACAACAATTAAAAATCACTTGATTTTTTTTTAATTTTTGATAAAAATTATTTTATGAATTGTCAAGCTATGTAGCATGTTTCAGCCGGCTCGAGGAATACATAACACCACAAAGCAGCAGCAGTCTTTGCCTGTCAACTTGTAGTCCAACAGCCGTCTCTCCGTGCCAGCAATACCATAACTGCTTGGGAATTCCAAGGCAACATGAGTACTAAAATCGATGGCGCTCTCCGCTTGGTAGTTTTTTCACACACCCCTCTCCCATAACAAACAAATACTGTGAGAACGGACTTAACGCTATTCTCTCAAATGTGCTTGCTCTCGTCTATCAGTTTCTTAACCTAACTCTCTCCTCGCCTAAATGCACTCAACTGTGAATAAATTTAGCTCGACTTCAAGAGCGAAATCCTTGAGCGTGTATACACATCATATTTATGATGATTACACAGAGAAAAATATGACGTTAAACAAGAAAGAAAGTTGGTGAAGCCCGACTATAATATACTCTGTACCTGTGAAGTGCTGCCCATCACCGTTGCGACCGGTGCTGACCATAATTGTTTGTTTTCCTTATAACACGACAACCGTTCATCCGATCTTTACCATTCCTTTGGCGGGTCGATAAATAATCCTGAATACTAAATATGTCCAGAGGGAACGAACCAATTTTCCAATTTGCGGGGGCGGGAGGGGGCGTGGCAAAAATTAAAAATAAACTTTATCTGCCTGCAAGTATAAGAAGCATATGTCCCATACACGTCAAACCTCTATCTCTTACCATCTCTGGGATCTTTTTGTTCATACGGACAGACGGGCAGACAGACGGTCATGGCTATATCGACTCGGCTGTTGATGCTGATCAAGATTATATATACTTTATAGGGTCAGAGATGCTTCCTCCTGCCTGTTACATACTTTTGCACAAACTTATTATAATATACTCTGTATACCTCTGGTACAGAGCATAAAAAACAACAAAAAAAAGATTTCAATGTAATGCCTTGAATGGGACTCGAACCCATGACCTCGTCCTTGCAATTCAAATGTCTTGCTATTCGACCACCAGGCGTGTTGGTTTCATTGTTCACAGTCATTTTGCCGGCGTCACGCGCGACCCGCTTGTATCGGTGAGCGTTAAGATGTCCGACATTCGTGTAGAGTGCCAAAGTCCTGAGTTCTCGAGTCCCAGACAATGTAAGTAAAAAAAAATGAATTATTCAAAAATAGAATCTACTTAGGGGGGAGTAAAAGTGGGGGTGAGTCGTGCCGGGTGGTGAAACCCATCCCCCACGCTATGATAAAATTTTGTTTTTTCGAGCTCAAAATGTTCTTGAAACAAGACCAAAATGTTCATGCACCAAGCACAAAATGTGCTTGAAACAAGTCCAAAAGGTTCACGAACCAAGCATAAAATGTTCTTGAAACAAGCCCAAATCGAATATGAGTGAGAAAAAAATGTTCATGGCATACATATGTTCTCATTATGTTCATAAATTGAGAAGCGGGCTTAGAAGACTATCGTCACCAAATGGTCACAATTTTGGAACAATTATAACGGATCTTATTCTCTGCGTAATGCCCTTCAAAGTATGCAAACAGCTGAACCATTATTTTAAAGGTGATTACCGAGCAAACATTTTTTATCGCGGAAGAAATGAATGCGACTCTTTCAGCAGGCATTCTAATCTCCTTTCAGGAAAGACTGCGCCACTCAGCGATTCAGCACTGTAGTTAACTTTATATTGTCATCCAAACCACTTAGAAAAAATCGCCTTGATCAAAGTATAATATTATATTCATTCGTCTAACGTTTACGCTCAGTGAGAAATCTGTTCCCGTTACCGAATTAACTTAACAAAATGCTCATAGGCTTCTGCTTTCCTAACCATCGGACAAAGAAATGGTTTTAGTAAGATCGTAAGGATAAACCTGAAAATATAATTGGGAATCAGTATTCCAAACTAATTGCTGTTTTCAAGACAAACTAAATAGTTTTTAATTTTTCTTAATTCTTCACGTCCCGCTGCAACAACACTAGGCTTCAAGTGGTTTTTTTATGTTCCAGGGCTTAATAAATTCTCTCATCCATCGATCGCTGGACACACACACACAAAGAGAGACGAAAATGAATATCCATTTGCATGCCAAAAGGTAGGGGCTGGAGCTAGACAAGCAACGCCAACTTGTTGCTAGCCACGAACCCTGCCTTCCTCTCCTCCCCACATGGCCCCATCCTGCTCCTTTGTAGCAACTTGGGAGCAAGATGACTCAGCTGGTTAGTTTTTTGTTCTTCGACTTTGCCATAATGAAATGGCATTTCGGAATGACTGCTGCTGTTTCCATGTCCTGGTCTGCTCTGTTTGTTTATTGTCCGTGTTTGCCTGTGTCTGTGTTAGCCTGTCTGTCTGTCTGTCTGCCTGCCTGCCTGAAATGTATCTCACAGCTACACCTTTTATAAAGACATTAAAATACAACATATATGGCATGTGTGATGTTGATACAAATGTATCTCGGCTGCAACCCATAGATACTATAGCATTGAACGTGTTGCCGGTGTCGGTGTCGTTGTTGTTGCTGCTTTTGCTGTAGTTGCTGGGTTTTGTGGTTGACAGCCCTGCTTATCGATGTGTAAATAATTAAATTTTTCTGTATCGCTCTCGAGGCAACTCCATTCCATTCTCCATCTTGTCGGGTCGTTTCTCGTTGTGTTGTATTGTGTCATATCTTCATAGATTTTCAACACTTTAAATTGGAAGTTATCTTCATGCTTTGATGACGCTTAATTAAACAAAAATTTGTTTCTCCCCACGAAGTGGAGATAAAAGCACACTCCATGCGAAACAGTTTTGTGAGATTCATTTTCACCTGTTGAGCTCTGGCCGGGCACTTAATTAAAAGCGACTTAAAGTGTTCATTACCAGCACGGCTACCGTTTCGCCGAGGTAGCAGGCATCTGAGCTCCCGCTTCGCTCATATTTTTTATCCATGAGATACATTTTGAGTCCAAGCATTTCTTTTGGTCACGTCAACTGCGCGCCCGACTCCTACTCAGCTCAAGGCGTAACAGAGGTGGCTCTGCACACACACACACACACACAAGAGCTCACGCTGAGATTGGCAACTCTCTTGACTGGTTCCAGTTCCAAAATGGAGATTCGCTCTCACTGGCTCTCTTGCTCTCACGATCTCACCTGATCCCAACGTCGGCTGCAAAAGCCGTTTAGGCCTCGTTAACAACAAAACGGCTTCTTCTGCTGTTCTGGCTCACTCGAATCGGGGGCTTGTAAAGACTCTCGCCCTCTTGCCATCTCCTTCGCTCTACCTGCCTCTTGCCAACTTGCTCGCTGCGTAAGCCAGGTAGAAGCCCCAGCGTAGCCGAGGTAGCAACATCGTCAACGACGACGTCGGGCAACATATTGCTGATGACGTTGGATTGTTCGGCGGCGGCTGCTGCTGTTGTGTCTGCCAGGTTGAGTTTCTCGTATGCGCCACCGGAATGCCGTGAACCCATTAGCTGTGTTGTGTGCCTCGTTGGTTGTCTGACCGGCCAGCGACTTTGTAAGCAGCCAAATTTATGCGTCATGCGGGCAAAAGCGATGAGAATCCGTGATGATCATCATGTAAATTTCACTGGTTTTGATTGTGATAGAACTCGGCAGCAGCAGCAGGCACATTTGGTCGTGCGTGGATGGTGTGAAGTTGATGACTTCGTATATCTATTAAGATACAATCTTGTTTAATTGATTTGGTTTGACTGAAAATTCCGACTTGCTTTAGAAAATTGATCACTATTTTAGGGAATTGTTTCTCAGAGCTAGAGAGTTGGGTTTATACCCAAATAAAAATGCCAATAAATAGATTTCAGATCGCAATAATGGAATTCAACGAGCTTCTCTCAATCTCTTCCCCAAACCACAATTTCATACAGAAGATAATTTAAATATACATAGTTATCTTGTTATCTCTACTGGAAGTATTTTTGCGCAGCATCGCCATATAAGCCTTACTAAGGTGCTATGTGAGCTATAGGATATAGTCGTCCGATGCAGCCAATTTTTTTTTACTATATATTCAAAATATTTTTATGACCGCGATTCCGTACAAGTTCAACCACAGTGCACTGGTACACAGTACAATTAACATAATGTACATTTAGCGACTGTACAATTTCGAAATTATTCAATTACTTTTTATTTCACCAGCCAACAAGCATACCTTTTTAAAACGCTTTCGTTTTTTGTGTTACGATAATATGAATCAATTCCGTTTCTGAAAAGATGGAGTAGAAGTGAAAGTGGAGATGACTGTAAGTTTTATGAAAATCCAAGAACTTTATGGTAAAGCTGCCATACAAAAGATACACATGGGGAAAAACTCTTCAGTAAATAAGTTACCTTCAACCCGAAATAAGAACAAGATGTTCTTTTAATTTTTTGAGAACATTTGTTCTCAAAAGGTCTTGGGTTCGATCTTCGACAAGTCCGACAAAATTTTTCCTTCTTTATAAAATGAACCAATGCAGGTGGGTTGGTTGGGTCGTTGCTGACGTTGTTGTACTGTAGTTATAAGCGATGTCTCCGATTCTAAGGAATATGGGCGGGCGGACGGAGCAGCAGCAAATAAAATTGGTTTTCGTAACGATTAAAATCGTCACCCAGAATATGAGATCCATTTATAACCTTGCACCAAAATGAATCAAATTTATTACACAAACTTAGTCAAATTTGTTTGTCTTTTAGCTGCCTTGGGACCGATCGGTCGGAAAATGGGTTTAAGCAAAAAAACTAATGTTGTTTCATTGTAAGCGTTCTTAGCTTGGGCCATTATTATACACTTGAAAGAATGAATCATCTCCGACCACATAAAGTATATTCAGGGTGTCCAGAAACTTTTCGTCAGAACTTAAATATAGTACATGATAGCTGTTATCAACAGAAATGTTTTTTTCTTTTAAAACATGGGTTTATGTTGCACCGCTATCAATTTACAACGCGTACTCGACGTAAGAGAATTTCATAGCAATACAAATTATTAATCTCAAAATCACACTCCAAACTTTCCCTTAATTTGGAAAATGTCAATTAAATTCTATAAAACAGAAATTTTCATTTAGAATAAAAAACTGCATCAAAACTGCATTTTATTTTGAGACGTAATAACTTGGAAACGAAGCCACTTAGAGCCATGGTGTAAAATAGAAAATATTTATATTGATAACAGCTATCTTAAAGTTCTGAAGAAAAGTTTCTGGACACGCTATTCTTGATCAGCATGACGAGCTGAATTGATTGAGCTTTGTCCGTCCGTCTATCTGTCTGTCTATTTCTACGCAAACTAGTTCCTAAGTTTTGAAGCTATCGAGCTGAAATTTTGTAAAGAGTCATATTTTAGCTGCACACTTTTTGAGTTTTTTTTATTTAATATCCCGATGACACAAGACATAAAGCTTATAAAATAAGTCATTGGTCACAAAATTAAGACAGTGGTCCGGGCTCATCGCCTAGTGTGTGCGACCGCTGTGCAAGAGGTCGTGGTTTCGATCCCGCCTAGGAACATCTAATGAAAAGTTTTTTCTTTGAATAGACTTTACACCCGGTCAACTTTCTCTGCTGTTGGCGCCAGCTTTGTAGTAATTAGCCATGCAAAAGCTTCTCAAACTGCCGTTTGGATTCGGCGTTAAACTGTAGGTCCCTTTCTCTTGTGCAAAAATTAGAAGCGTACAAGCCAAGAGATTGAGAGAGGATCGGCTTTGGCCCTTTGGGGCTGTTTCAAGCCATTTTACATTACACAAAAGTTTCACGTATATTTAAACTTCGGCACAGACGAAGTTAGCTTTGCTTTCTCGCTATTTATAAAACTTCTCTTTACTTCGAAAGCTCATAAAGGCCTTCAAAATTTACTTTGATTAAAAAGTAGTATGACAAGAGGAAATTGGATTTCTGTTATCTTTTAGCAGCTGTCGGATTTGATTAAAAAAAGTTCATAAAATTCAGAAAAATGTATGAAATTTTCATTTGAGTCGATAGAACGATCTATATAATTTAATGTTTAAAGATGATTTCATGTAAATTTTGACCGCGTCTGCTTCTCAAATGGCATACTCTCTCCAACATATCGGCCGGTAGGTTACGAATCAATTTTTCAATATTGGCTTCCAGTGCGTCAACTGTTGCGGGCCTGTCGTTATAGACATGAGCCTCAACATAGCCCCACAAAAAATAGTCTAAAGGCGTTACCAATTGACCGGCCCCAAGCGTCAAAAAAAGTGTTCACCGAACTTGCCTTTCAATTGGGCCATTGTTTCGCGTGCTGTGTGGCATGTGGCGCCGTCTTGCTGAAACCACGTGTCAGGCAAGCCCTGCTCTTCCATTTGGGACAATAAAATGTTCAATAAAAAAAAGTTCAGTAGTCATCGCATGGTAGCGCTCTCCATAACGTTCCTGCCTTCGTCATCTTTAGAAAAGTACGGTCCAATGATGCCACCGGCCCATACTCGACACCAAACAATCCATTTTTCGGGATGCATTGGCAGTTCTTGCAATGATTCTGACTGCTTTTTACACCATATACGTCAATTTTGTTTGTTCACGTATTCATTCAACCAGAAATGAGCTTCGTCGTTGAACACAATTTTCCGATGAAAAAGTGGATTTTCATCCAAATGTTAGCCGTTGTGGTATGTTGTGTAGCGTCAACTCTTACACCAGCTATATACCCAAATCCTTCCGCGAAATTTTCCACGTAGTGGATTAACAGAGGCCCAATTGCTGCGAACGGCGTCGAATCGATAATTCACGGTCATTAAGAACACTGGCGGAAACAGCTGTAATATTTTCCTCTGTCCGCACTCTACGTATGCGTGTTAGTTGTTTGATCTTCAAGAGATTGAGAGGAGCTCGGCTTTGGCACTTTGGGGCTGTGTCAAGCCATTTTACATTTTACATGTAAATTTGGTGCGAAATTTAGTCACAAGATTCCGAATAGCCGCCTCAGCAGGTCGCCCAAAGTGACCATAAAATGGAAGGAAAGCACGATGCACTTTCTTAACCGAGCATGAATTTTGATAATAAAATTCAATAATCTGCAAGCGTTGTTCGTTTGTAAGTCGATTCATGTTTGACAGTAAAAAGTGACATGAAAACAGCTGAGCTGCCAAAAACAGTGTTACCAAAAAGAAGTAAGTAAAATTAGCTTGTCAAGATGACACAGCCCCAAAGGGCCAAAGCCGAGCCTCTCTCAAAAAGAAAGTTGCTAAAAAATCACCTTTTATCTGTCATTAAACTACGAGTTTTTTAAGCCTAAGTCTTCAGTTTAATCTAATGAGCATACATTTTCGCAGATACAGAGTATATTACAGTCGGACTTGACCGACTTGTTTCCATTAGCATTGTCCACTTATGGGTGCCTTGCCCAGTCAAATATTCTGTCAAGTGGGGTATTTTGTATTAAAAGAAAAATATGATTTATGCGGTCATTAGCTTTCCATTTGGAAAACAATATAAACAAATGGCAATAATCTATTCAATCTGCATGATCTAGTAGACTGGTTCACAGCATTTTAAACATAACATTTTTATCAGGGCTGCAAACTGGTTTTAAACCGAACCAGCTCACGGGCACAGACTGAACGTTCTATTTCAAGTTCCACACTTCTTTTCGGCATGGATTTTGGGACTAAACTAATTGATGGGTTTCGGGGACAGTACTTAAACAACGAGTTCAGCTCTGTACTGATAAAGTCAGAACTGAGGCGGAGAGCTAAACTTTTGGCGAATTCTCTTTTAATTTCTTTCGCGCTATCAAATAGATCTTTGTAACTTGCAAAGAAATCCCTTTGGATACAATCCCATCTATTTGCTTATTGTTAAATTTCGGCACCTTTCTTTGGTTTCTTCAATGCTGTTCCCACTCCCTGGCATTTTCCGTTCTATTTTGGGCCCTTGCGTGTGATTAATGATGATCGCTCGTGAGAGCTGACCAAATCGTATTAGATGTTGGCGCTCCACTCGACTCCACAGGCGACAATTAATTACGAATGCGTCAATTTTATTAAAGCCCTGATGGGTTTCCAAATAAAAGCAGCTGGCATACCTTACCCCTGCCCAGCACCACGACCCATTAATTTATATATTGCATATCGGAACCGCTTGGTACGTGACTAAGTGGCAAAGTTGTTTTTTAGCTGTTTCCTCTGTTATCACTCTCGCTCAACCGGAAAAACGATTTTCAATCTTTGCAGTAAACTGGGACTGGATCTGGTGCCGCGCGTGGGACCGCTAGCCGTGGATCCGCATGGCATAGGCATTGTCAAGTTGTATAATGTGCATGTCAGCAGTGCGGACAATGCCAAGGCCTCCTCGGTGAGTCTCTCTGGAACGTGGGTGGTTAGACGCTTTCAACTTGACTGTTTCTTTCAGAGCCGCGGCACCTTGCGCCGGAAGACTCAGCGTAAAATACTCACCCATCATCTGTACTTTTGCATGCGAGACTTTGGACATCGCATCAGTGGAGATGATGCGGAAGTCTATTTCTTTCTATATGATGGCAGTCGCATGAGGCCGTTGTCCGAGCGATTTCTAGTCAAAATTTCCAAAGATGGTTTCTCCAATTACATAGAAAAGCTGCACAGCAACTGCACGGTGTTTACAGATCTGGGTAGGTAGCACTTGGAAACGCTTTGAAAATGATTTTCTAAAATTATGCTGCTTCAGGTGCTGCTGATCTAAACGAGGATCTGCATCTGGTGGCCGTTGTAATGCGAGTGGGAAAAATCATACAATCCGATTCGATAAAGAAGATTGAGAAGAGTGCCTCTTCTGGTCAGGGTCCAACGTATCGTCGTCCGTTCGGTGTGGGTGTGCTGTCATTGGGTGACATTGCCCAATTCGATAGCAGCCTAGAGCAGTCCTCTGAAGAGCGGGAATACAACTTTAAGTTATACCAGAGCGAGGAGAAGGACTTTCATCTACTGCCCGAACTGATCATTAAGAAGTCCAGCGGAAAATATTCCCCCATCCAGACAGGCAATCAGAATACCCAGGGCATTGTGGTGTCATTGAAACTTCTGCATGGTGGTCTGGGTCAGGCACGACAGGAGCAGCCGCTGCTCTTTCAGGGCTCGGCTATTACACGAAAAATGGGTTTTCCCGATGTGATCATGCCCGGCGATGTGCGCAACGATCTTTTCCTCACACTGGAGCGTGGCGAATTCGAGCGTGGTGGAAAGAACACGGGCAAGAATATTCTAGTGACAGTTGTGGTATTGGATGTGGCGGGCAATGTACTTACCGATTGCCTGTGGGGTGCCTCCGGCATGGACACCCAGCCACAGTATCGATCAATGATCTTGTACCATCAAAATGCTCCCAGCTGGAATGAGATGTTGCGGCTAAGCGTTCCCATTGACAAGTTTGCCACTGCCCATGTACGATTTGAGTTCCGTCACTGCTCGACGAGGGATAAGACGGAACCCAAGCTGTTTGCGTTTAGCTTCGCCAGGCTTATGGACACTACAGGTGCCACTCTGGGTGACGGTCAGCACGAGTTGTATGTTTACAAGTGTGAAGATCCTGCCAAGCTACAGGCAGCCAGCTACCTGCGTCTGCAGTGCCGCCCTCGTGATGCTCATGCCCAGGCCAAGGCGGACTGCAGTGGTGGCTTCAGTCGCAGCTCCAAAGAGGTCTTTGTCCTGCGCTCCCTACTCTGTTCCACCAAGCTGACGCAGAATGCGGATCTCCTGTCACTGCTACAGTGGCGCACCCACCCGGACACAATTCAGGACTCGTTGACTGGTGTGCTACGACTAAACGATGAGGAGCTGGTGAAGTTCCTGCAGGATGTGCTGGATGCCCTATTTGCCATGTTCTCAAACGAGGAAGGCAACAGCACTCAACACTCCGGCCTGGTCTTCCATGTGCTGGTGAGCATCTTCAGTCTGCTGCAGAGTAACAAGTTCCAGCATTTTCGACCCGTGATGAACGAATATATCGAGAATCACTTTGCCGCCGCTCTAGTTTACAAGGGACTCATCACATCCGTGGAACACATGGCCGTATTTATGACAAAGGCGGAGCATCCGGATCCATTTCAGAAATGCTTTGGTTCATTGGAGTATATCTTCAAGCTGCTTATCCAATCGAGACGTTTGTTCGCACGTGCCACTGGGGGACAATACGAGGACTCATTTCGTAGGGACTTGCACTCGCTTTTCACCGCTCTCAATGGCATGTTGGCCGTGCCCTCGTATGATGTCATCATACCCACGCAGGAGGCATTGCTCAATTCGACGGGTGTGGTGCTGGAACAGTTGAAAGACACCTTGCCGGCTCCAGAGCTGGGCATGCTGGCTCGAAACATGCTGGATGCTATACCAAGAGGGGCACCCATTCGTCTCATTCAGGCCAAGCTACATGCTGTCAAGGATTTGGTCTCGGGCGAGCTCTTCCACGAGGATGGTAAGTCAGCCAAAAATGTTTAAAGATCACCCTGCTGATTCGCGTTCTATCTCTCTCTTTCAGACTCCCGCACGGTGGTGCTATCAGTGGCATGCAAACATCTCCGCATGCATCTTAGTCGCCGGGATGAGCTGCGTCTATGTGCTGAGATACTTTCGGAAATTCTTAGCCAACTTTACGAGTTGCAGCGGGAGCAACGCGACAAGGTCACCAACACACTGCAACATGATCTCGACTCGCTGTGCAAAAACATCCTGGGCATTTTGATACGCACCATTAGCATCATAATGGAGGGATCGAATGCGGTGTTGCCCCAGCTGGTGGCCTGCCTGTTGGGCCTGTTGCAGTTGCTCGATGAGACGCACTACAAGCGCTACTGGGACGAGTTAACTCCCAACAAAGACCCCCGCGATCTCAAGGAATTTCTTAGCAAATCTCTCTTGGTCTACGAGGAGCTGCTTACCCAAGACTGGCTTGTCTTTCCCACAGATTGGCTGGTGATGAAGCTGGCCGCCAATGATGTGCTGCGCATGTCATTGGAGGAGTTTGCCAAGCCGCTGGTTTATCGATTCCTTGGCCTACAGGCCTTTGATTCCCAACTCTGGTGGAGCTATTTTAGTCTGGCTGTTTCGTTCCTAACACAACCTTCGCTGCAGCTGGAGCAGTACAGAGAGCCAAAGCGCTTAAAGATACTTCATTCGCATGGCGATATGCGTGTGTTAATGGGCTTCCAGATACTCAGCATGTGGTCACAGTTGGGTGAACAGAAGCTGCACTTCATACCCTCAATGGTGGGGCCATTCTTGGAGGTTACACTGGTACCGGAGCCGGCTCTACGGAAAGCCACTCTGTCCGTTTTCTACGATATGATGCAGTGCGAACAGGTAAAGATTAACAGTGCGGAAACCCAGCTTGCTAAGAAAAACGAACCCTTCAAACCGGTTCGAACTCTCTAAACTCCTCTGAAACTGAATCTCCTCTTTTTAGGCTGCTCGAGGATCATTTCGCCTGGTAGAGAGTGAGCTTATCGATAAGCTAGATCTACTCATCAGCGAGAACAAAGGCGATGACGAGTACAGAGAACTTTTCAGTACCATGTAAGTTATTTGCCATAGATTAAGTCAAAGGTAAACTACGTGTCTTTAGGATAGCTGGCATTGTTCCATACTAAACACACGCAGTTTCTGTATATAAATGTTATGTATTGTCTGTGTATATATCAAATCTCACTTCACACTCACTGCAAATCGCCATCCATATCAAAAAAGGGAACATCTCAGCTTGGTGTAAGTTCAACTCGCAACTTTTTCCTTTGCTTACGTAGTGTTTTTCATCTCCCTCTGTGTATTCTGTTTCCTCTGTACCAAATATTCCCGAGTCTTAGTCATTCAATAATTGCTTTTCTATATCCACCAGCTTGCTGGAGAAAGTTCAAATAGAGAATCCCAACTGGAAGGAAGCGGGCATCGCCTTTATAGCTTCTGTTACCCGCCTACTGGAGCGCCTTTTGGACTATCGCAGTGTGATGCAGGGCGAGGAAAATCGCGATAAACGCATGACCTGCACAGTTAATCTTTTAAATTTCTACAAAAATGAAATCAATCGCAAAGAGATGTATCTGAGGTGGGTTTAACTCTCGAAAATTGTTGGATGTCGGATAATGATAAAATCTCTTTTCAGGTATATTTACAAGTTGCACAATCTACATTTACAGGCGGAGAACTATACGGAGGCCGGCAATACGCTTAAACTGTATGCGTGCATGTTAAGTTGGGATCGAGAAACTCAAAGTTTTGCCCCGTTTGATAATAGCGGACAGCCGGAGTGGCAGCGAAAAGAACGACTTTACCATGAGGTAGGAATTCAAACACTTGGTGAAAATAATTGGAATGCTTGGAAAGTTAAACTAGTCCTCAAGTTCGCTCTTTAACGTTTGCATAGAAGCGGCTGGACCAATTCCTAATTGCCTCGCGAAGGTTTTGGGAAAAGAAAAGTCTATTACATATCGTTTTCTAGTTCAAGTTAATTAATTTGTATCGGGGGAGACACAGAAATCTCTAGAGATTTTGCCGACGGTTGGATTGCAAATCTCTCAAAAAATAGGTCGGAGCCACAGAAATTCGAAAGATTTCGTTTTCTTTTTCGAAAGTCGTGCTAAAAGGTGTGTGCATAAGATTATGATCCAACTACAAAAACAGTGCTAAATTGCGATGGTTCGTGAAGTCGATTTTGGTTGGTTTGTGTATTGGCTGGTTTGCCAAAATCTCCTAACAAAATACGATAGGTTTTTGTGGCACCTAAGAATTGGTTTTCGGTTGGAAGAGGTTTCTGTGTCACCCCCGTATATGTTCTTCCTAAGTTGTACCATTAATTTTCTAGATGTTTTCAAATTTCCGAATATGTGACATATGCTTGTGACCTATGAGTTCATTTCGCACACTTGCGAAATTGAATTCCTCGAAATTTAAAATGATTTTACTTCAAAAATTATCCGATTGGAATGTCTGTCATCTGGACTTGAACGGCAACGATATGCCAAATTGCTCCTCCCAAACGATAAATAACGTACAGGAAAAGAATCTCCTGGCTAATTCAGTGGAAGCACTACAAAATTTTCATAATATCTTCCCGGGGAAGAAATAGGATACTCACTTAAATCAGTTAGCAACAGCAAGAAAGGATTGCAGTCTGATGATAGGAGGTTGGTGGCAATTGAAGATAAACTAGATTAAATGATTTAAAATGGACGACAAAACATTCTTAAAGACTACATCAATCAGGTATTGGCAAGGATCGATATGAAATTTAGATCGTATCAACGTATCGATTAAAACTAACAAAAAATAAGAAAGCAAAGCTAACTTTGGCTATGCCGAAGATGCTTCTTTCTATGCGATCCGAAACTATAATACATTTAAAAAATGCGCGTAACGTCTTATAGCTAGTCAGTAAACTGAACCGAACTGTATTTCTTTGTAGGGACGACTACCGTTGCGATGGTTTGGTCTGAGGTTCGGTTTAAATTAGCTATTTATTAATATGAACAGATTAGTCTGACTGCGACATTTTAATAATTTACATACCGTACTATCAGCGCTCCAAAACTAAATTGCTGTGATCTTTGTCCGTAAGTCTTCACAGCTTCTATGAGCTTAATCATACAAAAGCATGATACCATTATACAGGTACGGCGGATATGTCATTGTGCTCTCAATTTAGTCCACATTATTTTAGTCTATTGCTGTCATTCCATGTGAAAGGTTGTCACACTCTCCGCTCTCCGATTGCCGGCGTCAAATTTAGTGGAGGAGTTTTAGTTTGCACAGCTCACTTTGTTGTTGATATTGATTTACATCAAGTATGAAATTTTGAAAATCAGTTTTTTTCCACACACTAAATTTTTGTGCTTGTGCCCTGTCAGACTCTCTTTCACTTACACACTCTCTCTTACATACTCTCTTCTGCTCACTTAGCAAATGTTGTCAGTCCACATGTTTAAATGTGCGCCGTAACTGTATAGTTGTATCATGAGCAAAAACAAATGTGTATATCGGCAATGTGCGATACCTCTTCAATGAACTAAAATCTAATATTTCGTGAATTATCGGTAAATACGAGGTGTGTTCAAAAAGTATCGCGAATTTTGAATTTTCGCGGGTTACGTATATTCGAATTTCGATTTTTTTGTGGCGTTATGTTGCTACTCATGTCTCTCATTTATGCGACTTAATTGTTGACAGCTGCTTCGCTTGCTCGTGTTTTGGATCGTCTTCGATTTTTACCTCAATTGCGACCAAAAACAGCATCGCATGAACATTGCTAATGAGATGTTAAACTCTGTCCGCGACGACCCAAATTTGCTCCAGAGGGGCATAACTGGTGACGAATCGTGGGTTTATGGTTATGACGTGGAAACCAAAGCTCAATCATCTCAATGGAAGCTGCCGCACGAACCAAGACCGAAAAAAGCGCGCCAAGTTCGGTCGAATGTGAAAGTTTTGCTGACAGTTTTCTTCGATTGCAGGGGCGTGGTGCATCATGAGTTCTTGCCACAGGGAAGAAAGGTCAAAAAGGAATATTACCTGCAAGTTATGCGCAATTTGCGCGAAGCAATCCGCCAGAAACGCCCGGATTTGTGGAAGAACAAAAATTGGCTTTTGCACCACGATAACGACCCTGCTCACACATCGTTGCTTGATCGCGACTTTTTGGCCAAAAACAATAGCACAATGATGCCGCAGCCACCGCATTCCCCAGATCTGGCCCCCTGTGTTTTTTTCTTGTTCCCTAAACTGAAGAGGCCCATGAAAGAACGACGTTACGCTACGCTTGACGAGATAAAGACGGCATCGAAGGAGGAGCTGAACAAGATAAAAAAAAATGATTTTTTGAAGTGCTTCGAAGATTGGAAAAACCGTTGGCACAAGTGTATAATATCTCATGAGGATTACTTTGAAGGGGACAAAATAGATATTCATGAATAAATAAATAATTTTTGAAAAAACACAAAATTCGCGATACTTTTAGAACACACCTCGTATACTGAAAAATACCAATCTAGTATATTTATAGTCTCCTTGAGTGTACTGGCAACAAAGCGAGCTTTGGGTCCAAAAGTCTTGAGTTTTTTATACGGAGTTTTTTGTTTTGGCAGATCCTTTGTTGAGGTGTATACTAAGCTTTACATTTAAAACGATTTAATTAATAACGAGAAAGCAAAGCTAACTTCGTCTGTGCCGAAGCTTAAATACTCTTGAAACTTTTGTGACTACTGACTTAATTTTGTGACCAATGACTTAATATATAAGCTTAATGTCTTGTGTCATCGGGATATTAAATAAAAAACTAAAAAGAGAAACCATTTAATTGGGGCAAGTTGCTAAATAATTGCAAACCCTTTTTCTTTTGCCTCTACCCAGTTAATCTCAATCAGCTTTTACACGGTCAAGGCTGCGGCGCAACGAGTTTTTTGTTGGATATGAGCTAGAGCATTAAGGGGCACACCTAGTGTGATGGCCTAAAAAAAGGTGATTTTTGGGAATTTTTATTAAAAAAACTACTTTATCAATTATTTCAAAATTTTAAGAATATATTTATACATGTTTCAAGAATATACAGTGAAATTTTTGAAGAAAAAAATTAATATTGTCTGTACAATGACCTACGATAAAAAAAAATCAAAAATTGACAATATGGCGGCGTTTAAAAAAAAAAAGTAGAATTTTACCCCAAAATTTTGGTCGTTTTTGGCCTGCCAAAATTAGATTTTTTGATCAAATCAAAAACCGATAGGTCATTGTACGGAGAACTATATATAGAACATGTAAAAAAAATTCGATAGTGATCGGATCATTTGTTTTTGAGTAATCACTGCAGCAAATTCGGAAAATGCTGTTTCAAGAAAAACGCGTTTAAAGATAAAATGATCGTCTCTCTAGCTGCCGAGCGGCTGCTCTTTAAATTGCTATAACTCAAAAACTATTTGAGATATCGATTTGAAATTTTAATATGTTATTTTAAAAGGTGTAATCTACCGAAATATGAAAAAAAGAAAAATCGATTTTTTTGAAATTT
The DNA here is from genome assembly GCA_018904265.1 of Lordiphosa collinella. Lineage (NCBI taxonomy): Eukaryota > Metazoa > Arthropoda > Insecta > Diptera > Drosophilidae > Lordiphosa > Lordiphosa collinella. Next base: position 236,198 of record JAEIFV010000232.1, read on the forward strand.
CACACTAGGTGTGCCCCTTAAGTTTGTCTGAGAACTGGCTCAAGCTAAGTTACCAGCTAAAAGTCTTAGCAACCGCTTAGATAGCTTTTATTTATATGGAGTTGACCCCAGGTTAATCGATTTAGCTTGTCTGAGTACTATGCTTAAGCCTAGAAGAGGCTATTAAAAGGGCAAGGGAACGATTGAAAAAAACAGAGAAGAAGAGTAACGACCAGCAAGAACTCTTGAACGACAATACACTGCACCTTAAGTTGGTGTTGTTGTTGAGCATTAGAAATAGCGTGATGCGAAATTGATCAAATTCTCATATTAGTTTTGATTATCATAAAGGATTTGAAAGGAGTACAACGATCGAGCGGTAAAAAAATCGTGAAAATTGAGATTATCAGGAGGATGTGAAATTGAGATTATCATGAGGCAATTTAAGACGGGTAAGTAGACGGTCTGAAGGGACGTAGCAACGCACAGCATGTTTCAGCTAGTTTCAAATAGAAATAAGAAAAGTCGAAAGTTTTATCCTTAAGAGTTTGGATATTTAGGAACCGGAACCGAACCAAAACCATGTTATGTGCCAAACCGGGGCCGAAAACCACTAAACCGTTGTTTTTGATTTTAGAACTATTATTTCATGCGCAAATTTTGTTTTTTGAATTTTCCATTGATTGCGATTTTGCTTAAATTGAGCTGGAGTTATATTTCCTTTCAAAATGAATGTGGTAAATTAGAGGGGACCACAATTGCAGTTATACTTAATTTAAGGTAGGCGCTTAACGCGATGAATTACAACGAACCGGTTTCTGGTACGGCTCAGCATTTTCAAAAAGACACTACTTCGGTTAGAGGTTTGGTCTTACGATCACGTAGAACAGGTTAAAGTTCACCTTTCACCCACCTAATTCCATTACATTCTTATCTTCTATGTATGTTTCCACTTAACACATTGCAGATCCTCAAATACTTTGATAAGGGCAAATGCTGGGAGAAGGGAATTCCCCTATGTAAAGAACTGGCCCAGCTGTACGAGACGCGACGCTTTGACTATAACAAGCTGAGCGAGATTCTGATACTGGAGGCCAAGTTCTTTCAAAATATTTTGACACAATTGCGCCCGGAGCCGGAATATTTTCGTGTGGGGTTCTATGGCATGGGACTGCCGCTATTTGTACGGGTAAGTCAGCGGGGCAAGGGCTTGCCTTCTCAGCTACTCATAAATATCATTGCAGAACAAGCAGTTTGTCTATCGCGGCCTGGAGTATGAGCGCATTGGTGCTTTCACGCAGCGCCTGCAGACCGAGTTCCCCTGTGCTCAGATTCTGGCCAACAACAGTCCACCGGATAACGCTATTTTGAATGCGCCCGAACAGTACATACAGATCAGCAATGTAAGACCCATGGGCGATGCGCAGGCACTGAAAACGGCCATGGTTCCGGTGCCGGAGAAAATAGCTCGATTCTACGAGGTGAACGATGTGACAAGATTTATCTACGATCGGCCCATGTACAAGGGGCCCATCGACAAGGACAATGAGTTCAAATCGCTATGGATAGAGCGAACCATCCTGGACATTTCCAATCCCTTGCCGGGCATTCTGCGCTGGTTTGAGGTCAAGCAAAAGACCGTGCAAGAGCTAACGCCAGTGGAGTACGCCTGCGAGATTATAAGTAATGCGGGCAAGGAACTTTCCGAGCTGATTGTGCAATACCGACGTGACCCCACGCGCAACATAAATCCCTTCTCGATGCGCCTGCAAGGCACCATTGATGCCAATGTGATGGGAGGAATCAGCAAGTATCAGGAAGCCTTCTTCTCCGAACAGTTCCTCAAATCTCCACAGGGTGCGGGCCAACAGGCCAATGTGCAACGCCTGAAAAGCCTAATTCTGGAGCAGATTCAGATTCTGGAGCAGGCGTTGGAGCTGCACGGCCAGCTGGCACCCAGCGGTGTACAGCCGCTTCACAACCGGCTGCTGGAGCGATTCTCACAACTCAAGCAGAGTCTGTCGGGAATGGGTAGGCTCAAGCGGCAGCACTCGGAGAGCATAGTGAACACACCGCTGCCGCCGCTTCCAACCGAGCAGCGAGCAACACAGGCGACCAGTTCCGCTGCCAACGTCAATGCCAACTATGTGTATGAGCTGGACGAGATATACACGAGACCCGGCGATACTCTTAGGCCCGTAGAGCCCCTTAACTCCTATCAAACTTTAAGCAAGGAGAGCCTTACCATACCCCTGGAGGAGGCAGCTCCACCTGTGCCCAATCGGCCTCGTTCGCAAAACTTCCTTTCCAACGGTGCCATGGATAGTCCGGAAGTTCCACCCAAGCGTCAGCCAGCAGGCGGAAGCTCTCCCAATGCTCCACCGCTGCCGCCACGCGGCATCACCCCAGACAAAAGGGCCTCCAATCCGTTGATTTTCAATGACTTTGGGGCAGCCGATGCCGTTGGCCGTCGCCATTCAACTCAACAGCAACAGCATGGCCAGAAATACTCCGTGGTGGACATTAGCTTCGATGATCCAGAGGCTGATCAGCAGCCGCACTCGCTGCCACCAAATCTCCAAGATGCCGGTGGTAATCTGAATGTTTGCTTTGCCCCCAACGATTTTCGCGATTCGGGCATCTCCACCACCAGCTCCCGTGAGCTGAATCACTTGAATCTCAACAATCTCAGTGAGGATTCGTCATCCATTTCAGTGAGCACAGTGCATCATCGCGAGCACTGCCGCATCAGTTCCAATGGCAGCCTGGATATGCATCCAACGTCGTCGCTGAATATCACACAGCGTGAGAGTTCAACTAGTTCCTTTGATGTGGAGGATTTCCCAGTGCCGCCGCCACCCATACCACCCAAATCTTTGGCCGTGTCCGGCAATGGACTGGCGATCAACGAGGAGGCACAGTCACCCAATCCAAGCACACTGAATCACAATCATTCCATACACAATCATCATCATCATCCACATCTCTATCAGCCTCATCAAATGGGTCCGCAGCAGAACGGCGACGGCGATGGTTATAGCTCGCCCCAGCACCAGCAGCAGGTAAATGGGGGAGCTAATCTGCCACCGCCACCGTTACCGTCTGCTGTTGAGGCACCAGCCGCAGCAGCATCATCGAATCACCCACACGACGGTGGCACTTTTTGAGTTACAATATGTCGCTGCCAGCACCCACCCGATCAGCCACACCAGCCACACAATCCAAACTCGTCCACCTCAACTGCTAGTAGCACCAGCGCGAGCATTGAGACGGCCACAGAGACCTCCGATTCCAGTTCGTCCACGCAGTCGATGACGCCTCCACCGCCGCCACCCCCACCACCACCGTCATCATCTTTTCGTCATTTTCACCAACCGGCAACCACCTACTGCCAGGACTGCCTGTCGTCGCCATCGCCCCCACCTGCGATTATTACAGAGCAAGCTCTAGTGCATGCCACCCCGGGGCCAGCAACGGCACCACTACAGCCACACATTGAGCACTGCTCTTGCGGACTAAGTTTCTCGGTGGTGCCAAATCAGCAGGAGCAAATGTCCTCCTCAGCTTCAACGCTGGAACGGCACTCATTTGGCCATCAAATGGAACAGCTGTCCAGCTGCCAGCATCATCATCATCACCAGCATCAGCACAGCCTGACCCATGCGCATGCCCAGACAGATTTCTCCTATGCGTTGCCCTAAATGAACGAAATGGAGTTGCCTCTTTAGCCCACAGAGAGTGAGATTGAACTGCTTTTAGTTAATACTTCTACTTTAAAAGTTTTTTTTGTTAATTTTCCAAGTAGGAAATGTGTTGTTCCGAGGGCGAATAGCCATTTCAACGATTGTAATTAGTTCGGTGCCAAATTTTCGCTGCAAGTCCAAAGCGATATTGTAAACAGATGTTGTAATACAACTATATATATGTATGTAGTTCTAAGCCATAATTTAACCATTACATTTACTATGTTAATATTCACAATTTATACGGGGAATTGTCGCTAAAGTTACTAAATCGAATATAAATAAAGTTGATAGAAAACAAGTTTCAATTGAAAATCAAATACTACAACCGAAATACTGTACTCAAATCCCATGAAGGAACGCAAAATACTAATGTAAAACCCAGACGAAATGTGCAATGCAGTTTTTACTTTACCAGATTTACATACATACAACATATATAATGCATACATATTTATACAAAAGTTAGGAATTTAAAGGTGCAACTAAGTAGCTTCATTACGAATAATATAAGTTTTCCAATTTTGTAAAATTTTTCGAAAATCTACATACTTATGCATGCATATACACATTCAAAAATATATACTTTTAGATCATGCAACAATCAAAGCCGTTAATCGCATTCGAAATAATCAATCAGAAAATACTAGTCAACAGCAGCTCGAATACATTTTAACGATGAAACGAAATCAAATCAACTAAACACGAAATGTTCATAAAATGCATGACACAAGTGTAAGAATTTACTACAAAAAATAAATAAAGGATAATTTAATTATATAAATGAACAATCATATTATTTATACACAAGTTGAAAGTTGGTAAAACCAAGGTGGCAAATCTTTAGAATTCTGTAGGATCGTTCAGGAGGTACAAACAAACAAGACACAACCCCACAAAGCACAACCCAAAACCAACACACGGACAACCCTTTATGCTCAAGAATACTATAGGCCAAATGTTTCCCACTAAACCACACCAGCCCCCCACAATGGAACAGGGAGAAAAATAATCTTGCCGAATCTTTGTTCAGAACTTTATAGCTTGCTTAAGAATTTTCCCTATTTTCGGTGAATTTTAATCAAGGAGGTGCGGGAGTTCAGTTTATTTGTTCTGAAAATTTGCCTTTCAGACTCTCCGTTTTTACTGTATGCTCCACTTTCAGAGAATTGTCCTTAATAATATGTTTACACTCATTATCAAAGTAATTCTTCATCAGACTGATATTGTTGTTGCTGATTATCGCTGTCTCTAAGTATACAACATCCTTTACAACCTTGCGGGTGAATACTCGCTCTTCGTTTTGACCTCGTTTACTCCGAAGCATTTCAGTTTTGACTGTTACTTAATATCTAAAAACGACCGGAGTCTTCAGGCTCTTCCCAATGAAATTATATGGTCTGTGGTGGAACTTTCAGTCGCTTAGATAAGGCCCAGTCAGTTGTGCTTATAAATGGCTTAAGACTTTCACATAAAATGCATGGCAGAACCTTATATGCAATGGGTACACTCAGAAAAAAATCAAGTACTTTGTACTTCAGTTAAGTTCAAAAACGGTGTCAATAGTATAATAAGTAACGAAATACTTGATTTAAGTACATAATTCTTATTTCAAGTACGATTCTTTAAATCCGGAAATACATGAGGATATACGGACTCCTAAAAATTCACAAAGAAGGAACTCAACTTAGGCCAATTTGCTAGTCATTAGGTGCACCCTCAAGAGGGCTATGTAGGTACATGGCCCAAATTTTAAAGAATATCACAGCTGATTCCATATATAATGTGAAGAATTCTATGGAATATAAGCAACGGACCAATAACATCCGCACTTCGGAGGGAGAGAAATTAGTTTCATTTGACGTCTCTTTTCCCGAGCGTTCCGATAGAATTAGCATTATACTTAAGGAAAAAATGGACATCAATACAGGAATACACTGATATACCAAGACAACTTTTTATGTATATAATTAAATTTTCATAATGGACAACAGATACTTTAAGTTTAAGGTCCAAATATACACCCAACTGAAAGGCCATTTATCAATCTCCGTTCAGTATATGTTTTTGACTAGTGCATAAATTTATAGGTTTATCTTGTAGCACTGGGAAACAAGTTCAAATGGGAACCCCAGCATCTCCGATAATAGCAGACATTGTGATGGAAGAACTTCTTGACACAACAATTACGAAACTTAGTCACTCACCAAGAATACTCACCAAATATGTCGAAGATTTATTTGGGATAATTAAAGAAGCTGAGATCCAGGATACATTAGATGCACTTAACTCGTTCCATCGCAATTTAAAATTCACCACGGAAATAGAGATGGATGGAAAACTACCATATTTGTATTCCTCCATAAATATACATGGAAATACAGTTAAAATAAAATGGTATAAAAAAACTTATTATCAGGACGAATAATCAATTTTTACTCCAAACATCCAGGGATTAATACCGGTACTAGTAACCGAAATAAACAGTTTCAAATCGAAAACGAAACCGGAACCGATACAATTTTTTTTTGAGAACCGAATACCGATTACCGTTATTATTGGAATCGATAGAACCGGAACAAAACCGAAACGCTGGTACCGGTACGGTTTGAGTTTTTTATCTTTGCAGAGCGAAGAAGAAATCATAAAACATTTTCAACATTTCAATTTTGCGGACGCAGATAACGACATTCTTCTACATCGAAAGGTGTGGGCAGGCCCGTCGCAAGGGGATTCCGTGCCAGGGGCGTTTTCTTATGTTGTAAATAGTTTACTTCAATTTTCGCCAAAAATCCGGGCCTCTTTAAGAAGTCCGGGACCGGGGGGGAAACCGCACATCCGGAGCCAACCAAGGCCGACTCGAAAACCGCACATTGGTCCCTTGCTGGGGAGCGTGTCTTAGCCGATTCGTAAACCGCAATACGGGTGTTTCAGAGGTACGCTGGTAGTTGGTACTTACTCGTTGATCTGCTGCTCCAAGGGGTTGACTCGACCGATGCCGCGCACTAAGTGAAGTGCCAGTCCGTTCAGGCTCTGCTTTTATAGGCCGCTGAGCGCTGTCGGCGTCGACTAATTAACTAATTCTAGCGAAACTTTAATATAGGAGTTCAGGGGACTTATTTCTTCTAGGACTAATTAATACTAATTATATTATTTTTAGATATACTAATGTTGCAATCCCCTGGGGCTACGCACTATGGAGGAACGTTACCATGTCACTGGACTATTGATGGAGCATTGAAAACAGCTCTCGTGAACCAATATATTGTCTTAGCCGGAAATGGTACTCAAAAGCTATGGTTAAATATATAAACTTAAACATCGAAAAAGTAAACAGTTCAAAATATTCATAGCAGAAATTTTTCTAAATTATAGCCTATTTCTTTCTACTGGCATCATTTCTATCATTTTCGTTTCTTGAAATTTTTGTCGTTTCCATTGATCTTGCACTTTTTGACGCATGAGATTTAATAGTCTAGCATGTCTGTATATTGATTTGTTTTCAATGTGAAATGCAGGCCTATAAGATTTTCATGTCTCTTGCGTTGAACAGTGTAAAAGCTACCTTATTATGGTCGTCATGTAAGTCTCAAATCAGTTTTAAGTGTTCTTTAAAATTAGTCGTTTACTAAGGGCAATCTGCCTGCCAAATTTGGTATTTGTAAGCAAACAACTTCGCACTCTCCCGTTAGGTAATTTGTACACGCATATGTTGCCTTTTTATTCATATCATACAAACATATCTTGCCTTTAACTATGTGCTAGAATTTAATAGTAATGAATACATAACAGAAAAAAGGTAAACATTTTATCGAGTTTATCAATTGAATTTAAAAATGTTTAATGTTATTGCCAATAGTTTCAGACTAACAGCGATCATAAGGGGGAAGGAGAACCTCTGTTATGCGGCGTCGGCAGACGATTCATTAGCGGAAAGGATTTCACGAAACACTTCTTTTTTGTTGACGCCTGCGACTACTTTAGAGTAAACTATATTAAATATACATACGCATATACCCTTTAGATGTATAAATAGATATAGCGGGTGCTTTGTATAGACTGCTTACTAGTTAATTCTATTCCTGATTCAGGTTCTTGATCACGTAATTAACAATAAGGGCGAATATCGTAAAGCAGATAATGATCACTAGGTTCGAATAAACGGACTGCCAATTTAAATATGAATTCCCTCCACTATTCTGCAGCGATGCGGCGCCTCCACTGGCTGCGCCGGCGCCTGCTCCTGATTGTGCATCAACGGCATCTGCGGCAAGGTGCCTATTGCCACTGTTGGCAGCATTTGGCTGATGTGGATCTAAGGCGGCAGCGGGAACTGCTCCGTTCGCCAGGCCATTGGCGCGCTTCGCTGCGTTTGATGTAGAGGCAATGCCCGCTGCCGCTGCAGCGGCCCCCTGGGCGCCCTGTAAGCGCTGCTTGATCTCATTAACGATATCGGGAAAAAGCTCACAGAAATTGTTATTGCGCAGGTTAAATGCCATCGACTTCTGGGCAAACACTTGTTTGTCGTAATTCGAGGACTCAATGGAGCCCAACGTGGGCGTGCTCTCCAGCTAAGCGAAAGGAAGAAATTGATTATTAATTCAGCCTTAGGAATGAGGAAATAGCTTACCATAAAACTCAGCAGACCAGTTAGTATAGTGCCCACACACCAAGTGGGATTCCATGTGTCCGGGTGAAAATCTACAGACGAACCATTCATATAGTAAGTACACTGATTTGTGGCAATTGTCTAGAACAGGCCCCTGTGCTCAAAAAATTCAAAAAAAAAATCCTGCGATCATTCATCATTCAAAAAATTCGCTGCGGACATCCAAATTTAAGCAGGTGTTTTTCTTCAAATAAATAATAAAACAAACACCATTTTTTAACGACTTACTCCTAGAATATAACTGCAATAGCATTTTCAGTTTCACAAAACAAACCAATAGCAAACCTAATGAATTTGGTCTAATTGACGTGGATGAGGTTTTTTGATTTGAATTATGTTGCAGTTGAAGACAAAATGTTAAAATTGGCCCTTTACAACCCGCAGTTTTGGAACGTTATTTATTTGAGAGGATAGTGGAGGACTTAACTTTCATAAACAGCATTCGTTGAACACTTTTTTGTATACGTCCTGTGAATCGGGAATCACTTGTGGAATTGGAATTTTGAAATATATTCGAAATATTTTTGTTATTTGGCCTTTAAAACCGGTCAGAGCCTTTGCATGTTTTATGTGTGGGAGTTATTGCACTGGTTGTTAGATCTTTTTGGGGGCTTTCACCACGAAAGTCCTTTGAACTGGAACCCCAAATCCAAAGGTTTTGGGTTCGAGCCTTGGTTCGCTTGAAGAAGAATAGTTTCGACATTCGATTTATTAAAACGTTTTATGTATTCAGCAGATAAATCCGACTTAGAATTACTAATTTATGAATGCCGATTTCAAGCGGTGAATACTGTGTTTACCGATTGCGACAGATAAAATTGGTAAACATGATTGGTGAGACAGTTTTCCACCCAAAAACTACACAATATCCACGATTGGGCCGTATTTAGGGTGAAATCAATTTGTAGAATACATGGGATTAAATTGATTACAAAATAAATTTGCTTTTTTATTAATATTGAGTAAAGCGTTGGCTGAACCAAGGTTCGAACCAAGACCTTAGTCCAAGAACCTAGAACCTCAAATTTCCGAACATTAACCGCGAACCAGCCCTGATCAATATGTTATACAATTTTTATTATTCTTTTTTAAAATTATGAACGTTAAGTTCAATCTTTTAAGAACATTTGTAAACAATTTCATCTTCCGCGAACCCCAAACTACCCGAACCGCGGTTCGGTTCAGGACCGGTTTGCAGCCTTGAAATTAAGTGCAAAGACAGTAAAAACAGTTTTTTGAGCACAGGTCCCTTTTCTAGACAATAACCCACCTCCTTGCTTCTGGTTAGACTGACTCACCTGAAATGCTCAAGCACAGCCGGGTGTTTGTCTTGAAGCGACCGTTCGGGGTCAGCATATAGATCGACGGCGGCTTAAAGGGAAACTCGCGCGGAAACAACAAGGTACCATGATAATAGCCTCCGTAGTAGGGTGAGTCCTCTGGTCCCTTGACGCAATAGTGCCACTCCAGGATGTTATTTGGCAACGGCTCAGCTGTTATGTAGGGCAAGGGATCGCGCTTCAGACGCATATAATCCTGTTTCATGCGGGACATGGCCGTGGGCTGCTTACGTGTTGCGCCGGGCGCCGACGACGACGACGACATTTTTGGCTAAAAATTTTTTTTTGTTTGTTGATTTTTCTAACGATTTTTACTGTTTGTCTGAAATGAAACTGATACGTCATATGAAAATTATGAGTGTTGTCGTTGGTGTTGACAAGTAGTTCCCTATGTGTTAGGTTGGGAGGGGGGTGGATCGAATCAGATAAGCGTGTGGGAGGGAGTGCGCATACACGTGGCCCTTTTTACCAAGTTATTAAGTAAACACCTACTGCGTTACATATGCACACGTACCCACCTCCTTGCCTGACACCTTCCTTCTCCAGCAAATCGGAACAGAGCCTGCCAATAAAAGGTTTGATTTGGGGAATGGATATCGTACACGGCCAGATAAAAGTCGCCAGCTGTCTTTGGTTGCTTTCTCGTGCCGTTGGGTAGGAGAAATGGTTAGTGTGTTGTTTTTTAGCCAAGATAGTTCGGAAATTGCGTTTTTTTGTTGCTTTTTTTTTGTTAATTAACAACTGTAATTTACAGCTGCGAATAGTGTGACCGCAGGCCACTGGTGCTAGAATACTGAATATCGAAAATCAAACGACTATCGATATGTTATTGAAGTTGCCACACTTTTCACTCACTGACAACCAGGTGGCCACCTGGTGTATATAATTTAAATAATAGCCGCCAGCTGCAATAAATTTCAAAATTTGCTTACAAACCCTCGTCATCAACAGCGTCACTCTTGGACTTTGGCTGCATGAAATTATTTGGAATCAAAACATTCTGTAAAGCCTATGCCGTTGTAAGCATGACCAAAAGATAAGCGGTTAATCAACGTCTAGTTGAAGCGTGATCGGGGAGGAGTAGCAAAGACCTAGGACTGGATTGCTTATCAATTTTGTTATTTGTTATGTTAACGCCCGCCTTCTACGGCGATGGCGCATTGGAAAACAGTTGTTGCTCCGACATTACAAAGTGCAGTCCATTTCAAATCGATTCCGGAAGATGGCTTCAATAGGTAAAATTGGGTTTCTGGGCGGTGGGAACATGGCTAAGGCTTTGGCCAAGGGATTTATAGCTGCAGGTGAGACCAGACTAAGACTTGACCTACCACACCTTCCCCACTAACAGGCTGTTTTAGGTCTAACCAAACCCAGCGGCTTGATAGCCAGTGTCCATCCTGCCGATAAAATTTCACAACAATCCTTTCAAGCTCTTGGCATTGAAACAGTCGTGCAGAACGCCCCAGTTGTGGAGCAATCCGAGGTGATTTTCATATCCGTTAAACCTCAAGTGGTGCCCACAGTGCTTAAGGATATCCAGCCCATAAGCGCCGGCAAGCTTTTCCTCTCCGTGGCCATGGGCATCACCCTAAACACCCTGGAGACGAGTTTGTCGCCCAAGTCCCGTGTAATTCGCGTAATGCCTAATACACCGGCTCTGGTGTGTTCCGGATGCTCGGTTTTTGTACGCGGCAAGCAAGCCAACGATGCAGATGCTCAGATTACACAGCGTTTACTTGAAGCTGTGGGCACCTGCGAGGCAGTGGATGAATCCCAGCTAGATATTGTCACAGCTCTCAGTGGCAGTGGACCGGCCTATGTGTTTGTAATGATTGAAGCCTTGGCCGATGGTGCGGTGCGAATGGGTATGGACCGCCAACTGGCATATCGACTGGCCTCGCAAACGGTCCTTGGAGCCGGACACATGGTGCGAGATTGCTCCACTCACCCCGGCCAGTTAAAAGATCAAGTAACCAGTCCCGCGGGCTCAACGGCAGCGGGTCTAAAACAACTCGAGCTATCAGGTAAGCAAACAAATTGGTTTCGCTGCTGATAAGAAAAGTCGCTTATCGCTCAGCTTAACCCATTATTGCTTCATTTCGATTTGCAGGTTTTCGAGCAGCGGTGGCGGGAGCTGTGGAGGCGGCCACTGAGCGTTGTCGGGAGATTTCGGGCAAACCGAATTAGGCGCACCTCTATTTGATTTGTTTAAAATAAATGTAGTTTAGATAATTGCGTTAAGCCAACGCAAATATTAATAAAAAGTAGACCAAATATTGGAAAAAAATAAAAGAAAATGTTATGTTTTAACATTATGTACAGAAGAACGAATCGGTAAGAACGAATTCTTCTTGAATTTAGTATTTTTTCTTCTTAATTTTTAAAAAAGAAATCTTCTCAAATCCAAGAAGACAATCGTTTTCGACGTCAAGCTTGAGGGCGAGGGAAATGCGGGAAGCCATTAACGGAGAGTACGAGCAACAAATTATAACAATTCTCTCACTTTCGCTCTCAGCATTGGCTAACACTGACACCCTCAATATATAATATGAATTTGACGCCGCGGTAGACATCCGAAATGTGGTGCCGTTGGCTGAGCCCATATAGGTTTGTCCTGAGCTTACGTCCCAGTAAAGGAAAGTAAAAAATAAAATAAAAACAATTTTAAAATTAATCACAGTAAAAGGAGTGGTGGGGTGGTGGGGTGGTTTGCACTGTGCTACCACCACTCCTACCCCCGACCACCCCCACCCACTTGGATCCAAAAATATTCGTTCTTACCGTACTTTTGACATCATATATTCTTGATATCAAGAACAATCTTCTTGACTTTTTCTCTGAAGAGAAAAAAAATTTCAATTTCTACAAATGCATTCTTCTTTTCTTTATACAGTGATTAAAAAAAAATTTTCCTTTGGTCTTCCTTATACCCTTTTTACACTGGGCGCAGCTTCGAAATAACTGTCAATGTCAAAGCTGCGAGAGTTTCTCCTTTAAGAAATATATAGTCTGGGTGACGTGACTCAACAGTAGTATTAGCAAATGCTTACTAGATTGTTATCGGTTTCAGTGGGTGTTCTTTGAGAGTGTCGCAAGTGCTTGGAGGTTCCCGATCAAAAAATGATAAGGTTTTGACTCAGCAATTCATGCATCTCGACTCTTTCTGGTTAACCACCAGCAAAAAGATACCGAAATATCAACAGACAGTCAGAAATATTGGATCAAAGCAATTCAAACTTCCTGTAGACCGCTGAAAGCGTTGCTACCAAATTTACCGATTCATAAGGACCATACAATGTTTCAGGACCACTTCTTGGAACTAATAAAAGACATGGCATGACTGCGGCGCCCAGTGTGAAAAAGATATTAGTGAAGTATTTTGCATTAAATTATATATTAGAGGGGGCTTAACCCCCAAGTTTATGTGACTGATAGCTTTATGTAGAAAATAATAAATCGGCCCTAAATCTATATTTGACAAGAGTGGTCATGTTACCACTTTGTCAAATATTACTACTTCAGACCAAGTAAGCACGGGTAACAGTACGTATGAGTGGTACACTTTAAATCCATATTGCAGACACCCATTTTTAATACCCTTGCACACACATAAATAGCATAACAAACTGTTAATTACTAAGTTTGGAATCGATCCCAATTAAAACAAAAAAGTTTTTCTCACTAGAACTTCTTTTCAGACCGATTACTCAAACTGCAGCTATATGTTAGTCATCCGATTTTGACAAAGCTTTGTAGAATTGTGTAAAATTATATTAAAAAAATATATGCCAACGTAAGAGACGTTTCTATTGAAAACAAAAAAATGTTTCTCACAAGAACTATTTTTATGACCGATCGTTCCTATGGGAGTTATATGCTATAGTCCTCCAATTTTTACCAAAATTTAAAGAATTGTGTGGGAGCACAGTTCTTTAAAATACATAGTTTCGAGGACATTTCCATTGAAACAAAAAAGTTTTTCTAACTAAGACAATAGATTTTACTTTTCTATGACAGCTATACTATATAGATGTCCGATTTCGACCAAATTTGGTGGAATCATGGAACATTATAGTGAACTAAGAATTACGAAGTTTGGAGGCGATTTCATTAAAAACTAAAAAGTGTTTCTCACTAAGACTAGTTTTTCGACCGATCGTTCCTATGACAGCTATATGATATAATCATCCGATCCGGCCGGTTCCAACAAATGTGCAGCGTATATGTACAGAAAGACTTCGTACAAAGTTTGATGAAGATAGCTTTCAAACTGACGGAGGAGATAGCTAAGAAACAGACAGACGGACTGGGCTTAAACCACTAAGCTCGTCGTGCTGATCAAAAATATACATACTTTATGTGGTCGGAGATGCTTCCTTCAATGCGTTACAAACATCCCCACTATTTTATAATACCCTCTACAAGGGTATAACAACAAACTGCAAGGGTATACAAAACTTCTGCCGAGCTGAAGCTAACTTTCCCCTATTTTTATACCCTTGCAGAGGGTATTATAAAATTGTACAGATGTTTGTAACGCATTGAAGGAAGCATCTCCGACCACATAAAGTATATATATTCTTGATCAGCATGACGAGCTGAGTTCATTTAGCCTTGTCCGCTGCACATTTGTCGGAACCGGCCGGATCGGATGACTATAGCATATAGCTGCCAAAGGAACGATCGGTCGAAAAACTAGTTCTTGTGAGAAAAACTTTTTTTGTTTTTAGTGCAAACGTCCTTATCATTGGCATACACTTAATTTATATATTTTTACACAATTCTACAAAATTTGGTCGAAATCGGATGACTATAGCATATAGCTCCCATAGGAACGATCGGTCGAAAAAATAATTCTAGTGAGAAAAACTTTTTTGTTTTTAATGAAAACGAACTTATCATTGGCATACACTTATTTTATATACTTTTACACAGTTCAACAAAGTTTTATCAAAATCGGATGACTATAGCATATAGCTGCAGAAGTTCTAGTGAGAAAAACTTTTTTGCCTCCAAATTTTGTAATTAACAGTGCATTATGCTTTTCCATGATTTCACCAACTTGGTCGAAATCAGACATCTATATAGTATAGATCCCATAGAAAAGTTAGGTCCAAAAACTAGTCTTACTTAGAAAAACTTTTTTGTTTTCAATGGAAGCTGCAAGGGTATACAAAACTTCGGCCTAGCCGAAGTTAACTTTCCCGCTATTTTTTTTAAGTTTTTATATCGTTAAGCCTTTTTACACCAAAACGTACGATGACCTTACAATATTCCATACATCAAATGCTCGCTCTAATGTAAATGTAGAAACTTAACTCTCGCCATGCTAATTATTTGCAAAATACTATACAAACAAATTAAGAATAAACAAAATTTTTAATTTGCGTTTTAACCAGGGATTAAATCAATACCTGCACAGTACACGGTTTTTTATTTCGGTATTCCGGTACTTACCGGAATATATTGAATATTCGGCCCTGGTCCGAATTCTGAGTCGGTTTTCGTGTAAACGTTTGCATTTAGAGTTTAAACTTAACAATGATATATAGAAGGTTTGACGAGAATCGGAATTGTGAACTTTTATTTGAAAAAGCAACGTTTACACGAAAACCGATTCAGAATTCGGAACAGGTCCGATTATTTTAATGCAAATGGGAAATATTGAGGTCCGAGATAAATCCAGCTTATTTTATCCATGTGTAATCCAACGAATCAAATTTCATCTTAAATAAATAATTCGCTTAACAGCTCAAATATAATTATCATGACTATTCCAAATTTCACACTATTTTATGGAGTCAACATGCATCATAAAGAAATTTGATTTGATTTTGGGTCGAGGCATTCTTTAATATAAATCAAAGGTGCCCAGAGTCACTATATATGAAATTTTCTTAAAGACAGCTGCATGTGTTTTTAAAAGGAAATGTTTCGGCGTCAACAACCAAAGCGAACAACACACAAATTTTTTTTTGCCTCATCTGTGGACCAAATGTAGGAGAGAAAGGACATAGAGAAAGTTGTTTTTGTGATCTGCTGTGGATTGTTGTGCACAGTAAGTGTTTTTGCCAGCAGTTATGTCTTTAAGCAAATTGGCCGTGAGCACCCCTGATATAAATCAGTTGATAGGATTTTCGACACACTTGAAATTTTTGCAACGATTTGGTATTTGGAGCTGCTACATTTGTCTCATTCCTACTTGAAGTATGGAAAATAAGGACGTGTTATCTTTGCTTCTTGGCGTTACAAACATCTGACCAAAATCATGATAGCCCCTGTAAAGGTAAGCAAGCGAAACCGTACCGATACCAACCTTGGCTTTAAAGTTTTCACAAAAAATACGTGAAATAAATTAATAAATCGAAAGTACTTTTGATGGGTAAATCAATACCAAATTATGACGACGCATACTATCCCTACTAACCGATTATTAAGTCAATCGAATGAAAAATAGTATTTTTCTAGCAGAGTTTCTAGAAGTTTCATACAATCCCAACAAAACGAGTTTCAAGTTAATCGGATGAAAAAATAGTTTTTTCCCGTAGAAACTTTTCCGGCACTTTTTCGACGCTTGGGGGTCAAATTATCCAAAACTTCGACTTAGTTTCAACTTTCATCATAAATGCAAACTCTTTCCCCATTGAAGATTGTCGAATGAATACTAAACAATTCCTTAAAATGTTGATATTTTCAAACTGTGGGTGCCTTTCTGGCACCAGGTTCTGATACCAGCCTTGAATGAAAAATGTTGTAACTAATGAAATAAAATAAACTACCAATTTTGTGTATTATTTCATATTTAAACTAATTCACACTTTTCTTACATATTTGGTCCACTTAACTAAAACTTTTTGCGCTTTTTGGAGCGCGCCAACTCATTAAGCTCGCCCTGTTGCACAGAGGCCTCCTGGTAGATGCGCTTGACCTTCTCATGGCGCTCCTTATCGCTGCAATTGGAATGTGTGTTAATGTATTTTCTCTTTAGTGAACAAATTGAGATGGTTAACTCACCTTTGTAGTTGCTGCTTAAGTTTGAGCTCCTGCACAAACGCCGTGTCCCGACGAATCTCACGAATGGCTCCCTTCTTCTCGCGCTTGATCTTGTGCAGCAGCTTGGCACGTTCCTCCTTGGCCTTGGACATCTTGGGTCGCCGCTTGTCATCGTAGACGGTCTCAAATCGCGGTTCGAGCAGACGCAAAGCCTTGGGCTTTCGTTCTGCTGGTGCTAGAGGCTTGTGCTTTTGCTCAGCCAACTGATCGAGTAGCAATTTGGCTTCCCTGTGATGCTGCTGCACATGTTTGGGATAGAGCTTGAGGGGCAGGCGTTTAAATAAGGGCAGAAATGGAGTGGCTAGATTACAAGCACCAGGATGCTCCGCCACCAACTGCATGGCCTCTGCGATTAAACGCAGCGTTGTGTCCAGGGCACGCACCTTGAAGTCCAGGGTGATTGTGTGCGTAACCAGATCCAATGCCTGAAGTTTCTGCAGCTCCAAAGCCTGACTCTCGGATGAAGTGGATGCTGGAACGGCCAGCAGTTTGCTGAGGGGTCCAGTTTGCTCGAAGGGTGGTGTAACCTCCATGGTCTCTACCTCTCGCTTGGGTATCGCCATGTGGCAAATGCCTGTCAGAAAATTGAAGGCAGCCGGCAATAGACGCTTTGATTGTGAGCCAAACTCCAGAGCTATGGTGACCAGAAATAAGCCCATGGCAATGTCTTGCCGTGTGCGAACCCGTGCCCTAGACAGGATGTGTTGCATGAAGATGTATGTGGGCGTGGCTAGGGGATGTCGAAAGTCAGAGGTGGAGTACAGATTGGCCACCAGCTTGAAATATATGAGTGTGTCCAGAGTGGGATAGGATTTGTGGTTTTTGCGGTAGTCCTCATACTTTTCCTTGATCACATCCAACAAGGTGTTAGACATGCGCTCAGTATTTAGCTGGGTGAGGTCATACAAATGCGGCATAAGGAGGCCAATGAGTTGGAAATGCTTCTGAATATCCTGCTCACTGGCATCCTCGAACAGGTCCTTGATGTAGTGCAGCAGGAAGGAGTATAGCTTGACTACGTTCTCTCGGTTGACCCCGTCGAGCTTGGGATGATTGCACTTGATAATGCGCTCTATGATGAGGGACTGCTGAGCAGGCTGGGCATACTTGGCAAGGAGCGAGACGAAATCCTCATAAGTCTTGGGCATGCTAATGGTGTAGGGTATACGTGCATTGGCGGGATCAATAACAGATGAGGATTTTGCTTTTGATGGCTTGGCTTTGGCTGTCTGTGGTGTCGGTTCCAGCTCTGGCTCCGACTCACTTTCCGATTCCTTGAGGTCACTTAAATTATCCACTTCAGAGTCGTCGTCCTCCTCCTCCTCTTCACCCTCGCCGCTGTCATCTTCATCTTCCTCTTCGGCACTTACATTTTCCGCTTCCTCCTCTTCCTTGGCTCTACCATTGAGATGCGTACCCAGATTGCCTTCCAGGTCGTATGCGAGCGTATCATCCGCTTCATCATCGTCGCCCTCTATCAAATAACCATCGTCCAAATCGTCAGCCGAACGATGAGTGGGTCGTGCATTGGCTGCCGTCTTCTCGTCCTCCTCGCCTTCAGCCTTCATGCGACGCAGTCGTTCATTCTCCAGCTTCTCTAGACGCGTGGCTTCCTGCTTGGCCAGCTCCTCGGGATTGATAAGTTTGTCGGTGACACTGCCACGCGGTTCGAATATCATTTCCTTTAACAGCTTATCATACGCATCTGGCGGTGGCCGTGCCTCCTGCTCATCCTTGGTGGCTTTGGCCACCAGGGGCAACAGCATCTTGTAGTTGGCATCCAATTTTTCGGTGAGATCATATACCTCATCCTTCTCCTTGGCAATTTCATTCTTGCGGCGTTTTTGCTCTGTAATCATTTCCTCAATGGCTGTTTGCCGATCCTGGTTGGTATCGTCACCGCCATCACCGCCGCCAAAGTGGGCTGCAGATGTGAAGTCAGCTAAAATGAGGAGAAGGCATCAAGAGTTAGGTGTGTTACGAAACCAACAACAGGCGTTTATAAGTTTTTAACTCTATTTTATTTCACTTTGCTTTCTGCGTTGAAATACGTGTCCTTGCCTATAAAATCCAGAATGAGAACGAATTAAGCTCGATTATAAAAACAGAATTCCTAAAAAACCACTTAGGAATCAAAATTTTTTCAAGTGCAAACTCTTTGATTGGTGGAATGTTCTGGAATCAAATCCTCTAGAGCCAGAATGTCCAGAAAAAGTCCTTTAAACCTCAAAATCAGAAAAGAAATAACACAAGTTTACAAAAAAACGAGAGCGTAAGTTAAAGTCGGTCCTGCCCGACTTCGATATAGCCGTTACTCAGGGCAATTAGTGTTTAATAGCCTTTCCCTATGTTAATTAACAGAGCATTAACATTAATGTGACTATTTGAGCCAAAAGTGAATTTTGGGGAGGGAGGGGTGTGGCTAAAATTTGAAATAAACTTGATCTGCGTAGGGACAATAGGAGTCTACATAAAAAATGTCTTTATAGTTTCGCAAATGGTGGAAATCATTAAGTCCCGGAATAAGGTGCTATTACAGACATATTGGTGTGCATTTATAATTTTGCGAAGGACCCTACTTATACATGTTTTTACTCTCTTAATGGTAGTGTTGCATACCACACTTAAGCGTAGGGAGGACAATGGTCTTTAGAAGTCTGACTTTAGCCTGAAGGGAAAGGCCATTCTCTGGCGGGAGTAACTTCCGGCGTGGGGTCTTCAGGTAAGCCTCCTATCCAGTGTAACGCCTAGATAAGTAATGGTGTTCTTATGGGCAATTTGAGCTCCGTACGAAGTGTAAAAGTAGCAAGCTGCGTCTTATCTACATTAACACCTATTTTCCATCGTGAGGCCCAACATTCAAATTCGTCGAGAAATATCTGAGCTTTTCCAGAGGCAGATCTGCGACTGTTGCTTGACGCCAAAAAGACAGTGTCATCGGCATAGGTGGCAGTAAGTGAACCTTGAATATTAAGATATGGAACGTAACAAGGATCGCGCTTCACGCACTTCAACAGAGAAAGCTCTGACCGTCAAAAAAGAATCAATAAGGCTTCACAAACACTCCGGGAGTATCGGCTTCAATTTATACATCAAACCCTCATGCCAGACTCTATCGAAGGCTTGGCGATGAACTACTCTGTGAACCTGTTCTACTGCACTGTGACGGCTGCGAAATCTAAACTGGTGATCTGGGAGCGTAGACTCAAAAGAGTCAATAGTCAAAAGCCTTGCTAGAAGAAGTCGCTCAAAAATCTTAGAGAAGGTAGGCAGGAGGCCAATAGGGCGATAAGATAAAGAATAAAGAAATTGCCTCATTTGGGAGTGATTTGACTACCTTTCCGTCGACAGCATCCAATCCAGGGGCTTTGCTAGGTTTAATCGAACAGGAACAGGGTTGAATATCCCAGGCAAATCGACTTTACATTTTAAAGTGATCTTAAATACATTTACGGGTCGTTCTTTTCTAAATGGACTTCTTTCCGGAGTCACCATTTTTGATTTCAATAATTTTTTAAGTTAGACCACGACATGCCCAAATTGAGATATGAAACAAAATATAAGTGTGAATAAGTTGAAATCGATTTTTGAGTTCAGCAATTCAACCAAAAACAAGAAAGAAAGTCGGTCAAGCCCGACTTAATATACTCTGTACCTGTGAAGTGCTGCCCATCACCGTTGCGACCGGTGCTGCCCATAATTGTTTGTTTTCCTTACAACTAGACTATCGTTCATCCTATCTTTACCAGTCCTTTGGCGGATCGATAAATAAACTTGATTTCAAAATATGTTCAGAAGGTTTATAAAACTGTAGAAGATACGACTTTTTTTCTAGATTAAGGCGGCGGGACGGGGCTTGGCAAAAATTGAAAATAAACGATCTGCCTGCAAGTATAAAAAGTTTTTGTCCCATACACGTCGAACCTCTATCTCTTACCATTTCTGAGATCTGTTTGTTCGTACGGACAGACGGACAGACAGACGGTACAGAGTATAAAAATGATTTTTAATTCAGTTGAAGACTTAAATGAAATTCAAATTTTGAAAATAAGTTCTAAATTGATCACAAAATTAAGGAAAATTTACTTAATGTACATTTGGCAACTGTAAGAGTGCGTAATTTGCCAATTACTTTGCATTTCACCGGACAACATGCACAACTTTTTAAAAAGATAAACGCTTGCATTTTAGTGCAGCGAGAAACTGAAACTCCCTAGATCCGCTACTATTTACCATCCAAGCCCTCGTCCTCCAGTTCTTCATCATCGGAACGTTCATCGCGGTACTGCTCAATCTCCTCCAGCGTTTGTCCTCGATGCGTCAACAGCTCGTCATCGTTCAGATTATACTTCTCCGTTTTCTGTGAGGCCCGCACCTGTGACATCTTCTCGGCCAAATACCGCGCATTCATCACCGATTCGGTCAACTGGTCGCCACTTAAATGCCGGCCAATGCGATTGTCTTTGAATCTGTTCGTCTTGTGCTTCACCGCAAACTGCTGGCCCAGGGTCTGAGCACGTTTTTGCAAGGCCTTGGACCGCGACACTCCTGGCATGCCGCGATCATGCTTGCAAATGCGGCCCAAGATTTTGAACTTCTCCTTGTTGACATGGATGTCGAACGGATTTTGCCGCTTAGCCGTCTGCGCTGTGGCCGTTTCGAAGGGGTTGCTGGGCTTGACAGACTTTTTGGCATACACGGCATCCGAGTTGGCCCGTTTATTCTTTACTCCCATGTTTTTTTTTGGTTTATTTTAAAGAAATTGAAAGCATAGAGAATAACAACAAGAGACACACACGTGCAAACAGCGGTTAATGTGACCGCCCACACTAATATGTGGTCACACTGTCGGAGATGCCAAGTTAAATTGTTATCGAGTTGAAGTCACGGTGACAGTGTAATAGCACAGCGACCGATTTAATATACATATTTGATGTATTGGCATGTTCCGGTTTTTACTTTGGTGAATTCTAATTTAGTACCTACATGTAGCATTTTCTGGTAAACCATTAAAGTAATGTGTATCAAACCCTAAAATTTGTACTTCTTTTTAATACGAAGGAAAAATATGAAAAAAACTTACAGTTACATTAAAAAGTTACATGTAAAGGTGCTGAGTCTGGGATGACACGAACAATTTCTACCGACAATTTCTAAGAACAATTTTTCTCTTATGGGAATCGATATGGGTGAGAGTGAGACAGACCGCTGTTTAATTCGCCACACAATAAATTGCTGTTGACGGCAGAGCAGCCGGCAAAAATTGTATTCGGTAGGAACAATATTGTCGCTAGACAACAATTTTCTGTGGCTGCTGTGTTGGATTCTTATTTACTACAAACAAAGAGTGAACGTGAATAATTTTAGCTTGCAATCAAACTATTAATTTAATTCAATAATAAAACATGAAAATTTATATTATTCATTTAAAAAAAATGCCCCATTTAAAATTCAAGTTGTTTGTTTCTCAAGCTGACTAATAGGTCGGTCTACTTCTCTGAACATTTGGCTAGCCAAGCCACAAGAAGCATGTTAAAAGTATAGATAGACTGACGGTCAGACATGTCTAAATGAACTCGGCTCTTAAAGGCGATGAATATTTATAAGTTATTGGGTCGGATGTGCTTCCTTCTGTGAGTTACAAACAACTGACTTGATTACTTTCTGCAAGGAATAAAAATGCAATCTAAGAGATTTAATTTAATAGTCTGATGAATAGGCGCCCCAGACAACTGGATGTCGCTTTACTATTTTAATAAGACAAATTTTGTCCTGTCGCCATATCAAAAATTGTAAATGAAATTAAATAAAGTGAAATTTCAAATTTGCCAATTTGAATTAAATCAAATGACTACATCAGGCAGTGTGACCTTTCTCGTTTAAGATTCCAAAAAAATTTGCCGACGTACTAAATTCACAATGAGTTTCAGCATTTTTTTGTTATTTTTTTAAAGAATGCGCCGACTTTGCCGTGTTCGTCGTATTCGCCCAACAATATTACGTCGAGAAATAATCGTAAAAAGAAATAATCGTTTAAAAGAGGATAGAAACCGTTCTGGACTCATAATTTCAGTATTCTTTGTTACTTTTTTTCGCGACCGAGCCGAACCTGAATCGAAGCACAAAAAAAAGCTGGAAATTGATCGGTTCTAACCAAAAGTTTGCTGATTTCACTGAGAATTCAGTACAAGAATTTAGTGATTTCGCTCAAATCGGCAGATGCAAATTTTAGTAAAATCCAACCTTTTGCTTAAAATTTGATTCAACGTCTTAAGGTGCATTCTGATGAACAATTTAGATTTAGCCAGGTTTATACGGCTGAAGATACGTTCTCATTGGACCACTGTAGTAGCTCATTACCGAATCAGTAGAAAAATTAGCCCCAATTTGGATTTGGCGGTCCTTCATTTTTCTTTTTCACTTATAAAATTTAGGATTTTTCATATAAAATGGTTTGAAATCACGGCCTTTTTAGTGATAAATTATTATATTTTAAGTCAGCTCAGTGCGAATCGCACATTGTACATAAATTACTTCTGACCCTCAGGCTCGACATGAAAAATTGTTTTACAGGCCGTTTCGGCCGACTGTTCATCATATTTGACGTTATTTTTGTTTTTGTACTTTTGGGAACCGCATAGAAGAAACCATCTCTGACCACATAAAGTATATTTATTCTTGATGTGCAAAACGAGCTGAGTCGATTGAGCTTTGCCCGTCCGTCTGACCGTAGTCCCTCAGTTTTGAAGCTATCGAGCTGAAATTTTGCACAGAGATATGTTTTAGCTGCACACTGCACATATGTCGGAACCGCGAAAATCAGATGGTCACTTCTTGTAGCTGCCATACAAATTTTTTTTTAGTTTTTTTTTTTAATATCCTAATGACACAAGACATAAAGCTTATAAATTAAGTCATTGGTCACAAAATTAAGTCAGTGGTCACAAAAGTTTCAAGTGTATTTAAACTTCGGCACAGACGGAGTTAGCTTGGCTCTGTCGATTTTAAAATAGAGTGTTTTAATAAACAAATTTTCAGTATTAACGCAATTTGATTTTATAGTTCTGGTCCTGGACTTGCTTGCTGCCTCGGGACTTAGCTTATATGGTACTACTAAAATAATATCAGCAGCTGTGAAAAGGTGACAGCTACTTCAAGTTCGCTCATCTCTAATAGCGACTACTCGATAATAAGTTAAGTACTCGATATTAAGTTATCGAGCGACGTCGCCATTTTCGATAGTCACTCGGAAAATTTTCGTTCTTGATTACGATTAGCCACGGCGAGAATTAAGATTTTTTATGCAGTGATATTTATTATTAAATTTAAGTAGATATTGAAACAGTTGCCGTTGTTTTTGCAAGTTTTTCTTATCTCCAAAATAATCAAACTTGTAAAATAAGCAAATGTGGTCGCACTAATCTCAAGTTTTTTTTCCGAATTGATTTTGTAATACAGTTTTAGTGAACTTGTGTGGAGTTGTGTGTTAGTATTCACTGCTATTGTTTGAAAAGAAAGAAAAGTGAGTTTGGTTGTATCGCTGCAATGAGTGCAACGCCTCCAGATTTGTTGTTGTCTGCCGGGGGCAGAGAAGTCTCGGCGAATGGAGGGAGTCGCGGTGACAAGGAGCGCTCCCGTTCTAAAGATCGCGGCCGGGACAAGGACAAGGAGCGTGACAGGAAGAGAAAGTAAGCATAACCAACACTCCAGTTTTCCTTGTGCTACATCAATCTATTGCCTTGCAGAGATCGGGACCGTGACAGTAGGGACCGGGATGGCCGACGACGTGACAGGGATAGTCGCGAACGTGACCGAGATCGTGACTCCCGCTCGAACCGCAGTCATTCGCGCAATCATGAAGATTACGAGAGACGACGCTCGAAGCGTTCCCGCAGCAGAGATCGGGATCGAAAACGCGACCGTGACTCACGGTCCAGGCGCAGCAATTCCCGTGGCGGCGACTATGAACGCAGTCGCCGACGACGCTCACGCAGTCGCAGCTATGAACGACGCCACAGCGAACGCAGTCGGGAATCGCAACGTAATAGTCGCGAAAGAAGCAGCCGAGACCGTGAGAGGGAACGCGTCCATGTGAATCCCTTCGATACGTCCAACAATCGTAGTGCCCTGCTTGAACAGGAGACGCGTATACCATCTTTGTTTGAGCGACAGATACAGCAGCCGGCACTGGAGACCATTCGGGAGGAGACAAGGGAATCACGCTTCGATCTCTCCCAAACCATTCAGGAGCTCATGGGTGGCGCCGGTGCCGGCAAGGGGTTCGCCTCGTTCTTTAGCAATCAAAATAGCAACGATTCGATGAGCAATGGGCCCTCGGAAAACTCAAGTAAGCATTAAATAAAATAGAAATCGAAATTAGCCTTTTCACCATTTCTTGAATTTCAGTGGACAGCGCCGCTGAACGCAAACGGAAGCGCAAATCGCGCTGGGGTGGCAATGAATACGACAAGACATTTATACCCGGAATGCCCACCATTTTGCCCTCCACCCTGGATCCCGCTCAGCAGGAGGCCTATTTAGGTAATGTCACCCAAAATTCCTTGCACACAACTAAGATTAAGTTGGCAGCTAAGTTAGTTGATAAGCAATGTTTAGACCTAAGCATAACTAATGAGCAAGAAAGGCGAGAACCCAGCCAGACGTCCCGGCGGCGCGTGCCAAGCAGAGCGAGAGCGTAAACACAGCAACAACAACTAGAAATTCGCATTGAGCAAACTATAATAATCTCTCGTTCTCTTTTTGAAGGGATGCCGGCATGCGACACAAACAGTACGGACACGAGTTCCAAAACGGGCTAGATCAATTTTCAATAATACGAACATTAACTAATCCAATCCAATCAATAATCATTTTTCAGTTAGGTTAGGAAACGGATACACAAAACGAAGCCAGTTTCTCGCTCTCACTTTAACTATCATATTTACAATCCAGTCCAACACTATCGAACTTAATTGATTATCTTCCTTTTCTTATTTTAAACAGCATTTAACGTTTACTAATGTCGAGTTGGTGCTCGATTTTCTTCCTTCTTTTCTAACGCCTTCTAATTGCAGTTCAATTCCAAATCGAGGAGATCAGCCGCAAGCTGCGAACGGGTGATTTGGGCATCACGCAGAATCCGGAAGAAAGGTTTGAAAACAGTTCCGATCCCTGTCTCTCTTCCCACTCTAATCGTAAATTGAGCACACACATCATCACAGCGACAATACACAATAGTCCGGAGGATGCAACGGAAGGATATCCTAAAATTCTAATGATGATTTGAACAGGTTTTGAATGGGGGACATGACTAAAAAAATTGGTACTGCTTAATGGGATGGTCACATATTCAATTGATAGTTTAGCTGGTTTAAAACTTAACCCTCCAACAAAATATTCCAAAATCCATCGTAACAAAAGTATTAAAAGTTCAAATTGCAATTTTAAGTCGATGTAAAAGCGTCTAGGTTTCAATTTTACTTTGTACAGCGCTTCAACCAGAGAACTGCATTTTTTCCGGTCAGGGCCATGATACTGATTTATCATTTGGATTCGTAGTTCATGGATCTTAGATTACATAACCAATGAATATTTCTTTGTGAGTCAAAATTGGATCATAAATTTAATACAAAACTATCTGGGTCTGCTCTTTAAAGTTAATAGATTGGATCTTGCTTTATATATTAATCCTCTCTTCTTTTGGGTGCTCCGGTATCCGACAGTATTTTCTATATCACCCTTCTTTTTGGATTCTTTACAATTTTGGCTATTTAAGTGGGTAAATTGACATGAAGATGGTACTTTAATCAAGTAACCCAAAAGAATCTATTAGGTTCGGGTACTAAACTTTTAACCTCCCAGATCTGAACCCAAACCAAACCCTTCTGCTTCGAAAACGGGTCGGTTCAATCTCTTAGTTATATTTTGAATGGATTCGGGATTCCCGCGGGAATCGGGCGGGACGGGATGAAACTTATGATTTTAGGTCGGAATCGGAACAGGACGCGATAGCTTGTGTCGGTACCGGGACGGGATTAATGCAGCATCACGAAATTTTTGGGGTGCCGACTTATTTTGTTGTTAGGGTACAAATCAAATCAAATGCGTATTTAAGGAAGCTTTATGTCGATATTCGTAACGAGTTCGATTGGAATAATGCTAAATTCACTGGTTTTAACCATTGAAACTTCTCGCTCCAATCGATCTTGCCTTGCTGTAATCCAAAAAATGTAGTTCTCTGGTCTAAACTATTAATTGTTAGTGGCTCCCATTCCAGCAACCAAATAAAACATAACTAATGATAATTAACAACTTCTTTAGGGCGAAGGGGCCAACATCCATTAACCCCATACCAAAAACAAAACACAAAATGATTATCACTTTAATATCCTAGGTAAAGGGGCTGCTCGGAGGCCAACTAAACACTGAGCTCTCTGCTCCTTTATAATATTTAATTAAACAAAATTTTCAAGGGCACCGTTTCAGTTTGATTCCCCTAACCACAAATGTAAGCGCCTGGAAACAATCGATTCAGATTCTACATTATAATAATGTTAATTTCTTCTCTTCCACCAAGCCTTTAAGCGTCCAAAATGCATTTGCGCATTTCTTCTAAAAGAAATAAGAATGAGGGGTGCGCTGCAAGCTCCAGCAGACCAAATAGAGAAAGTTCCGCAACTGCAAAACAAATCGAACGAATTAATCAAAATTCTTCTTTTCTCAATTCCCCAGCAAATTTTATTCTGCTAATCAAAACTTTTGCTAATGATCTTGATTAATGAATTTGATTTGCAACTTACAGCATTTTATACGTTAATGTAGTAACTATTTACGATAAGTCCATTTAAGTATAGTCAAGAAAACATGCAACGAAAAGCAAAGACAACGCTCAGAGGAGTTCAACCCTTCAGTTTCAAAAAAGACCCCACTTCCGTTTGCTCTGCTCATCCATAGATCTCCCTCGCCGGAGCCCATTTACAGTTCTGATGGCAAGCGCTTGAACACGCGGGAGTTCCGTTTTCGCAAGCGTTTAGAGGAACAGCGTCATCTGTTGATTGTCAAGATGCAGTCCGTGAATCCGGAGTTCAAGCCGCCAGCGGACTACAAGTAAGTGATTCGAATTGAAATGAAAATTAATATTAATTTGATTCCCAATTGCAGGCCTCCTGTTACACGTGTCAGCGATAAGGTCTTAATTCCACAGGAACAACATCCGGACATCAACTTTGTTGGTCTGCTGATTGGACCACGCGGCAACACACTAAAAGCCATGGAGAAGGACACTGGAGCTAAGATCATTATACGCGGCAAGGGATCCGTAAAGGAGGGAAAAGTAGGTCGGAAGGATGGGCAACCTTTGCCTGGCGAAGATGAACCTCTGCATGCTTTCATCACAGCGCCTAATCCGGAAGCGGTCGGAAAGGCTGTCGAGAAGATTAAGGATGTTATACGCCAGGGCATCGAGGTGCCGGAGGGTCACAATGATTTGCGTCGCATGCAGCTCCGAGAGTTAGCCCAGTTGAATGGAACACTTCGCGAGAACGACATACAGCGCTGCAACTGCGGCTCCAATGAACACAAGTCCTGGCAGTGCCCCGACAAGCCGATCATCACCAACACCATTGTGTGCACCTCGTGCGGTGGCACTGGCCACTTAACCAAGGACTGTCGCAACAAGCGTCCAGGCTCGGGTGCTCCCGGCATGGCTTGTGAAGACTCGCAGGCTAAAATCGATGAGGAATACTTGAGTCTGATGGCTGAGCTGGGCGAGGGACCGCCACCAGCAGCACCCAAACCAGAGGTTCCAGCCGCTCCACAGCTACACCGGGCTAGCTACAGCATCTTCGACAAGAAGCCCTCGCAAATGCAGGCCATTCAGTCGCCGCCCGGCAACTCGTCGCGAGATCACCAACGCGATATGGGCGGCTGGGGCGCGGCGGCACATGAGCACAGCATGGGAATGGAGCATGGCATGGGTATGGATCAGCATGGTCTGGGAATGGACCACGGCATGGGTTTGGCAATGGATCATGCGATGGCGGCATATGTGCCAGCACCACCGGTGGCCCAAGCCCCGCCTCCAATGCCGCCTCCTCTCATGCCGTGGATGACTGCACCACTCCCACCGCCTCCTTCCACGGAGTCCATGAATCCACCCATACCGGGCACATTGCCGCCGCTCATCCCACCTCCACCCGGGACCAGTGCACCGGCAATGCCACCCTGGGGCGGTGGCTATGGTGGCTGGAACGGGGGCTATGCACCACCTCCGCCACCGCCCTGTGCTCCGCCCCCGCCCGCATTGTCGCTGTCACAGCCGCCACCACCGCCGCCGCCATCCAATTAATCTTGTACGCGCATATGACTATTTATAATCAAGCTAAGACGATAGTGCTCCATCTCACACGAGACTGTCCCTGCAATCAATTAGCAATCTTTGACTATTCGCTTACATCTTGTAATAATCCAGTTGCGCCTACAAAACTACTTTGTATTTGACGCTGCGCTTCAGTTAAGGATTTTAGACGCCAATAAATAAGAAAATAACTTCACTTTGTCAAATTGATTTGCATTTATTTGTTTTTTGGCACATATAGAAATTGTACACATGACTCCTCGCTAGTTTGTGAGATCATAAACCAAACCGCGGAACGGAAAGACTTGGCTTATTTTATCGTCGCGTTAAAGAACTTTTGGTATAGACAGCGAATTCTTGTCGGTGCGGATCTGAACCCATCAGAACCAGTTTGGTACAGGTTCCTTAGATGCCCGAACCGAACGTTATTTGAAATGTAGCTAAGAGAATATACAATTTATTGCGCTAAGATACCTAAATTATGGTATCTTCCAATAGTTGGAGACTTTTTTAGCTTATAAGATATAGGGCCCTGTTCCGGTTTTCGAGTCGATTTTCGTGTAAACGTTAAAATTTTGAATCCAATTTGAATTACTTTGTATAGAAGGTGAAAAATATGTCTACGGTTACTAGATCTAAGATATAAAAAGTCGAATTCGTTGGAGCAGCTGAAACCGATTGCTCTCTCAATGCCAAGTGAATTCAATTCGAGAGAAAATTATGACGAGATCTAGTAACCACGAATTAATACAACTTATATGCGAAACATTAATGTTTACACGAAAATCGAATCGAAAACCGGAACAGGACCCATAAATAAATTAAGGGCCGATTTCACATCTTCTAGATAGTTCTTAGTTCATCCAACATGTGCTTAACGGAATATATGTGCAGTAATCAAGAATTTTCAACAAATACTGGAAAATGTTTCGACTTTTGCAAAAAGCTATCAGCAGTGAAAACCATTTACAAAACGAAGATTTTTGAAATACAAGTTAAACTATTAAAATATTTAAAAAATAAAGAACAATTACATTCAGAGCTCGTAAATAACAAATGCACATTTTTGCCTTTGTTGTCTACTCAATAACAAAACCGAAAAAAAACATGCACGCTTGCTCTTGCTCTGAGCAGAAGTCGCAAGCTCAAACAGACGCCTCACTCACTCACACATACACACACACAAACGCAAATGACTTATCTTCTTCGCTCGCGACGATTCGCTCAATGAATGAGCATGGCAAAATGTAAGCAAATCCATTGGTTGTTCGTTGAGCATTGAGCGATCGTTCATGAGCCAATGTTAACGGTTCATCTCTGACTTTTTGTTCAAAGGGATTTACCGACCCTTTGACATCCAAAAAACGGTCAATTTTTATTTGCCAGCTCTGCTTACATTATAATCCATTTCTCTTTTTACAAACAAACGTTGAATGCTTTCAAGCTATCTATGAATCGAAAGGTTATTGAATTTCCAATAATAGCGTTAAGCATTGTTTTCAAATAGGTTTTATAGTTTAAGCACAGTAACCCAAAATATTTCAAAACCAGAGCGTAAGTTAAAGTCGGTCCTGCCCGGCTTCGATATACCCGTTACTCAGGGCAATTAGTGTTTAATAGCCTTTCCCTATGTTAATTAACAGAGCATTAACATTAATGTGACCATTTCAACGTTATGTGAGCAAAAAGTGCATGTAGCGCCAAAAAGTATGCAACGCTTTTATAACCTTTATAACTCTGCCATTTATTATCCGACCCTAACGAAACTATCAGAGATTGTAGACATTGGGCCCATACACTACACTGCAAAATACGAGCTTAATATCTTTAAAATTGTTGGAGTTATTCGAACATTTTTATTGTGGGGGCGGGATAGGTCGTGGCCAAAATTTGAAAACTGTAACTTAGGACAAAGGAGCTACATACAAAATTTGGTGGCTCTAGCTCTTCTAGTCTCAGCTAGGTGTTCATACAGACAGGCGGACTTGGCTATATCGACTCGCTGTTGATGCTGATCAAGATATATATACTTTATGGGGTCGGAGATGCTTCTTCCTGTTACAACTTTACGACTTTAGTATACCTCTTTACTCTACGAGTAACGGGTATAAAAATAAGAGTAACAGACTCCCGAAGTTTTGTATACCCTTGCAGTTTGTCTTTCTAAATAAGACTACTCGACCTACTTTTCATGGGAGCTATTCAATAGATGTCGAATCGACCAATTTATGGAACATGGAAAAGCAAACAACCTAACTGTACACTTTTTCCATTTAAAACAAAAAGTTTTCTCACTAGACTTCTTTTTCGACTTATCATTCACTGCAGTTTATGCTATCATCCGATTTTGACAAAATTTGTAGATTGTGTAAAATATATAAAATAAATATATGCCAACGTAAGGGACGTCTTCATTGAAAACAAAAACGTTTTCTCACAAGAACTAGTTTTTGAATCGATCGTTCCTATATGCTACAGTCATCCGATTTTGACAAAACTTTGCAGAATTGTGTAAAAGCATATCAAATAAATCAATGCTAGTTCTAAGGCCATTTCCATGGAAAACAAAAAAGTTTTTCTAAATAAGACTACTTTTTAGACTACTTTTCAGACAGCATACTTATAGATGTCCGATTTCGAAAAATTTGGTGACTGGAAGCACTGAAATTCGAGTTTGGAGGCGTTTCCAGTGGAAAAGTTTTTCTCACTAAAACTAGTTTTCGACAAATCGTTCCTTTGACAGCTTATGTATAGTCATCCGACCGACGGTTCCATAAATTGCAGTATATTAACCAAAGACTTCGTGAGTTTGGTAGATAGTTTTAAACGACGGAGAGATACAAGAACCGCGACGACCCCCAACCCCCCCTACGCCTGGTTCTTACATAATGATTGTGTTAACGCTTTAGACACCACTACACACGTGAACGACATTACCAGAAACTCCGTCCGGTTGAATTCATTAGAAACTCTTAAACTAAACTAGAAGCTTTCTCCCCTACCCCCCAACCCCCCCAAGCCTAGCTTTGCAGCACCCCACGTTCAACTCCAAGGCAGCAACCCTCTTGAAAGATTGACAAAAGCGCGACCCTACCAGCCCCCGCCCCACGCTCACCGCCCCCGTGACTCCTCCCCCTCCCCCTTTAGCGCCCCCCCCAAGGCCCCCCCCCCCCCCCCCTCCCTACTTTTTACATGTTTTTAATTCGGGAGACGGTTTCTTGGTCCTCCTACCTTTTTGCAGTCCATGTATAAAAAAAGTAAACTTCTCAGTAGAACGAGCCACCGCCCTAACCCTACTCTCAAACGTGGACGAACGGGACATTGAAAACGTGGTCGAGAAACGGGTTAAAGGCAGGCAGGCAGTTGGGTCACCTGTCCAAACGGCTATCTCCGATTTCGATTTGATCCTTTGTATTTTGATATCTACTAAAATAAAAAAATGTTGAAAAAAATCAGACCTGAGCTTAGAAATCAATTCTTTCGGAAGATAAATAATCCTATTACTAAATATGTCCGAAGGAGGAACGAGCCTTTATCAATAAAACTTTCGGAGCTAGGGCGTTTTCTTCAATTTGCTAGGGCGGGAGGGGGCGTGGAAAAATTTAAAATAAACGATCAAAATTCACTGAAATATTTGAAGTTTCTTAGAATTGTCCCCAGTTTTCGATTCGAAGTTTCTTAGAATTGTCCCCAGTTTTCGATTTTGAAATACGCTTTGTGCGAAAAAATCGACCCCCCTTTTTTGAAAGTCATACTCCCTGTCAGTCTCTCTCACTCTCTGCTGTTTTACAAAATCAATCAAATGCTACAGTATGCAATGAGTTTAGCGTTCTTTAAGTGACATCCATTTGAGAAGCCATTTATTGATTTATTTGTATGTCTTTGTGTTTGGTGAATGTTTAAATTTGTGTACAAAATATCCGAATCATATTTACAAACATTAGATTATCAACCATGCTTGGAAAAGTACTGCTTAGACTCGTCCACATCGGGCTTGATGGTGGCCGGATTGGTCTTTGGATTCCAATTGGCTGGGCAGACTTCGCCGTGCTGCTCCACAAACTGAAAGGCCTTGATCAGACGCAGCACCTCATCAACGGAACGACCCACGGGCAAGTCATTGATGGAGTACTGGCGCAAAATGCCATTGGGATCGATTATGAATGTGCCACGCAGCGAAATACCATCCTTTTCCAGCAGAACATCATAATCAGCTGAAATCTTCTTGGTCAGATCTGAGAGCAGTGGATAGTTAAGCTTGCCCACGCCACCGTTCTTGCGGTCGACATTACACCAAGTCAAATGACTGAAATGAGAGTCCACAGACACTCCCACCACCTCTGCATTGATATCACGGAACTCCTTAATGCGTTCGCTAAATGCAACAATTTCCGTGGGGCAGACGAATGTGCTGCAGGAGGTGGGAGTTGAGGTGAGTAAATACGATTGATACAGGGGTTCACTTACAAGTCCAACGGATAGAAAAACAAAACCAAATATTTGCCTTTGTAGTCCTCGAGCTTGATTTCTTGGAAACTGTTGTCTATCACGGCCAGACCCTTGAAGTCTGGAGCCGGCTGTTGAACGCGCACGGCGCACAAAGGAGCAGCTGGTTAAAGTTCAGAATCAATACTGCAATTTGAGCCGGATGCAAGATGGCATTACTTACTTTGATGCAGCAGTCGACGGGCGGTTTGCTGTTGTTGGCCGGCAATGTTTTTACCAATCAGTGGTACCTGAAATGCATAGATAATTACCAGATTTTGTTAAGAGGTCAGCGGCACATTACGTAATCGCAGCGATTTACATAGCGTGCATATGACAAGCATTTTCTGTTAGACAACTAAGTAGTTAGAGCACTTACATTGCGGAGTAATGTGCGTCCAATGAATGACATGATCAGATTTGTATCTTGCAATAAATGAAAGTAATGCTCAGGACCGGCACTAAGCAGCATTGCAGTGTCAATACAAAAACAAAACAACGACTGTCTTTTAGAGATGGTACATATCGATGACCGATGGAAAAAATCGATATTTTTACTTGCTGTGCTGTTAAGAGCCGAGACTGTTAACATTAACATTTACTCTTAATGTTAACATTGGTCCGCGTGAGTGGTCCGCGTGAGCATGAGTGGTCCGCGTGAGTGGTCCGCGTGAGCATGAGTGGTCCGCGTGGCGTGAGCATGAGTGGTCCGCGTGAGTGTTGCAGGAATCGATATATGTTATCGTATTTGGTAAGTGATGGGAAGTTTTGTCTTGAAGCGGCATATTTTGAGCATTTAAAAATAAAGTGCGAGGAATCTTCCAATTCGTTGCAGGTATCACATCTGTTGTCGTTCACGACGTTCATTTTGGCCAGAGTAAATTTGTCAAAAGCATGTCCCGATAATATTCTGTTTATTTGCTTGATCTCTGTTGCTTTCATCTTAAAATTTTAATGGTGAAACCAGGGTGTTTTGGAAATAACCGGGAAAAGTTCACAATAGCCTCTGTATTTGGTAGCTGCAAAGTTCCAGTATTCTTGTTCCCATTGAGCGTTTATTGTCCTATAAATTGTAATTACCAGGGACTGTAATCATTATAAGTTTTATAATAAAAATTATAAAATAATGATTAATTTTAATTTTTATTGATTTACTCACAAAATAATGATTAATTTTGAGTTATACTTTACAACTCAATCAATAATCATTATTTTTAAGCAAAAAATAAAACTTATGACATAATGATTATTCTATAAGTTTTATTTTTTGCTCAAAAATAAAACTCAAATTGTTATTGCGGCCTTTTCTTAGGGAGTAAGTGAAAAATTTTTGTATATTCCTAATCAGTAACCCAAGACCAAGTCCATTTTTGGAAAAAAATTCTTGAAAAAATATTTGTTGAAGAAAATATTTAATTATTTTATTTTTATTCAATAACTAGCTGAATAACCGGCGCGCCCGGGTACTTATGATTCTTAAGAGAGCGATTATATTCAATCTAGTGAAGGCTGCATGTCGGTATAATCATTTTGGACCGTTTTTCTCTATATACACGTCTTCATGACAATCTAAAATTATGAACATCTTGCAAATTTCGCGATTTCTTCTACTTGGAAACCTTCCCGGCCTAAGATTCCACGATTTAGTCTAGTGGCTGCGTCCATTTTTAGGTATAGCATTCTGTCAGTTAATGAAACAACGATTTCTGATTTTATTTTATCATACTTTGCAGCTCATTAGCTCATTAGATTTCTTGACGTCACCACTGGCATTTGCAGGCCATAAAAATTGCAATGTAAGAATTTTGAAGCTGTCTGAATTTAATACAGAAAAAGGCATTTTTTGAGTGGTCACAAGATCAACGCATGCATCCTTTACCTTACTTGGGCACATAGTCACGAATTTTTTTTTCTGGAACTTCAGCCTTTTCTTCCGCCAACTCGTTCACATATCTTTTTGTGCTGCTCAACCAAATGGCGCTTGAGATTGCAGACATAATTTCCTTGGAAAATTTCTTTACAAATTTTGCACTCAGAAATATTCTTTCTTCAAGAAAAGTAAAAAAATTCCGTGACACACAATTACTTTGATGACACTGAGAAAATAGGATACGTTGCAACGTAACGCTGTTTGAATCCCATTTAATCGAGTTACAACTGTCAAATTTTCCAGTTCTCAAACTCAAGTTTTTGCTCACCAAGGCTTTGAAGGACTGTTGTTTCTTATAGCGTTCTTTTCCGCATGAACCATCAACCCAGCTGGACGTGATCAATCTTAAATTCAATTTTAAATCAAATTTAAATTTAAATTATTGGTTGGTCTTGGGTTACTAATTAGGAATATACAAAAATTTTTCACTTACTCCCTAAGAAAAGGCCGCAATATCAATTTGAGTTTTATTTTTGAGCAAAAAATAAAACTTGAAGAATAATCATTATGTCATAAGTTTTATTTTTTGCTTAAAAATAATGATTATTGATTGAGTTGTAAAGTATAACTCAAAATTAATCATTATTTTGTGAGTAAAACAATTAATCCTGAAAAATCCTTAATCATGGTGAAAATGGATAAAGGATCCTTACACAAGAATTTTAGATATCTCTCGCTGTCTTAAGTTTGATTTTTTGATTTAAAAAAACAATAATCATTATTTGCAGTCCCTGGTAATTACCGCATCTTTAACTGACCAAAGGCAGCACTTGAGTGAGAATTTGTAACCGAGCCGTCAGTAAAGTATATTTCAAAAGATTTATTTTTGAGTATGGCTAGTTTTTCATTAAAGAGAATTTGTATTAAGTCAGTGCTAATTTCATTTTTGTTTTTTGCTGTCTAAGTCAAAGACTAGTTTTCTGCAGCTGAGAAAGGTTTCCGAAGCAACTTTGATATGATTAAGTATATGCTCCAATTCCAAGTACACTCTGCGATACCTTGTATTAATTTCAGAGTTAGCTTTGAGTGTTGCACATGCAGGAAGATCATAAGCGAAGACTTTGACTAGTTCCTTAGCTGTGGTGAACTTCACTCTAAATTTAGGTGGGAGTTCAGCCGCTAAATGATACAAAAATTGAACAGGTGTTGATTTTATTAGCCCAAGGGCTCTTCGTAAATGAAAGTTTGAATGAACCGTTATCTTGTCGATAGCTGCTTGAGATATGTTACTGAAGGATGAACATGCATATTCCATTCTGCTTCGTACAAATGATCTGTAAATTGTAAGTCCTTGCCTTGGATTCACTCCAAAATGGCAGCCGCTAAGAATTTTAGGAAAAGCACAAGACTTGTTTGAGTTTGAGATCGATCTGTCGATGTGAGCAACAGGAGATCTATTTGCACTGATGATTCTGCCAAGATATTTTATTTGATCAACTTCGTTAAGGATTGTTCCAGCATGTACAATGTTAAGAGGCTGCCTCCTCCTGCTAAAAAGTATGATACTAGATTTGGCTGGGTTGAAATAAAGATTTATCTCTTTACAGTCTATTTCAAAAAGAGAAATTTGCTGCTAGCATGTTTCTGGCAGTGGTAAAGTTGTGGTGAAAGGTTACAATGAAAAAATCATCTGCAAATTGAAAAATAGTGCAGTTTTCATCATTTCTTTTGTGTAGACTAGTTGTATACAAATTGAAGAGTGTTGGGCTTAGGCAGCTGCCCTGGCAAACACCTTTATTGACTTCAACTGTGCTCTTTTCTATTACTAGGAAACGTTTAAGTAGGAATTTTTGTAACCAGACTATAATGTGGTCATTAAACTTCATTTGCCTCAGTTTGTCAGATAGAATGGGAATGTTAACACAATCAAAAGCCTTCTGCAAATCAAGACACGCGGCAACTACTTGAAACCCTTGCTTTTTGAGATAGCTAATTTTATTGATGAGATCATTTATACATTGGGAAGTCGACCGATTGCGTCTGAAGGCGTATGATCTATCAGGGATCAAATTGTTTTCTAGTATGTGTTTGTCCATTTGGATCTTCAGAAGCCCTTCTAGACATTTAAATAGTACACTCAGTAAACAAATTGGTCTGTAGTTTTGTACTAGGCCATGATCCAGGTTTTTTTTTTAGGGATTGGAACTACACGAATGTTTCTCCATTGTTCTGGAATTTCACTCTTTTGCCATATGGTACCAATCACATTAAATAGATCTCTTTTTTTATTAGGGGGAAGCGATTGGATTAGTCTGTAAGAGATGCCATCCAGACCTTTTGCAGAGTCCGGATTTCTGGTATTTATAAAATACACAAAGTCATCGTAATTTAAGGGTGGTGGTGGAATATCTGTCGGTTCGTCCTCTATGAGTGGGCGTTGAACGCAGTTTGCGGTATTTGGGACATTTTTAACCAATTCAAGGAAGGTTGCTTGTAGCTCTTTATGTTTTTAATCTTTTTCCACATCTCGTTTGGAGAACTTGAAATTTCATTCAAGAAGTTTTGGAAATTTTCTTTTCTACAGTTTTTGATGTGTGCTTGAAGACTTTTTTCAGCAGATAACACATTTCTAGCGTCAACGAAGCTTTTTGTAGCATAGAATTTTTCCTGGCAGCATTTCTAAGCCTAAACAGTTTATCTGTTGTGGGGTTCCACCATTTTTTTGGAATATATCTGTTGGAATGAGGGATTGCAATGGTGTTTTCTTTAGTTAAGCTCTCTAACTCTTTCTGGATATTTTCGATATTTGAAAAATTAATTTTTTTAAAGTCTGATCTCAATTTGTTGTGAAGTATTCTTGATGACGTTTGGTTTGAAAGTTGATTGTTAACCTTTATGACTATAGGGTAGTGATTGCTATTTGTTATTTTGCAATTTATAGCTTCCCAAGATGTGATTAAGTCAACGGAATTAGTAAACGAAAGGTCTAGGACTGAAGTTTGGATAGGGCTATGAGAGTAAGTGGGAGAACCTGTATTAAGACATATAAACCTGTGATCTAGCATTTGTTTTTCAATTATACGACCCTTTGGTTCTGTGGTTGCACTTCCCCAGGTAGTCGATTTGGCATTGAAATCACCTCCAATTATAGAGGGCAAGTTTAGGTTGGCACAATATGCAAAAAGATTTTTTATTCCGTTCTTAAATGTGCTGATATTGGTAGCTGGCGGAATGTAAATGCTGAAGATGTTGCAATTCCTGTTTAGGTTTAAGGTTTGTATACCTATCGCTTCGATAGAAGAGTTTAGATTTACGATTTTGAAGCGGATATGTTTTCGGATGTAGATACCAACACCTCCATATCCGTCTTCTCTTGTTTTGCAATAAAAGTTGTAGTTTAGAATACTACTGGAAGAGTTATCTTTTATCCAAATTTCTTGTAAGATTGCTATGTCGTTGTTATTGTTTAAAAGGAATATTTCGAGTAGTTGTTTGTTATTGATTGCATTTAGGCTTTGTATGTTGAATTGAACTATATTCATGATTAGTTGGGTGAGGTTAAATTAGAAATGTAGTTTATTTTATGTGAGTCTATTTTAGCATTTGCTAGGTTTATTTTGTCTCGAAGTGAAAAAAGAAAGTTTTGCAGTTGTGGGTCAATGTTTTCCATACAGGATTTCTGTATGAAGGACGAGAGATGGGCTGACACGGAGGTCAACTCCTTCTCTGCAATCAGCTCCGTCTCAGAATACTGAGAGGGCTGATTAGTTCTTGTAAATTTTTTTTGAATGTTGAAAGAATGTTCTGAAAGAGCTTGTTTCC
Source organism: Lordiphosa collinella (assembly GCA_018904265.1). Taxonomy (NCBI): domain Eukaryota; kingdom Metazoa; phylum Arthropoda; class Insecta; order Diptera; family Drosophilidae; genus Lordiphosa; species Lordiphosa collinella. The sequence continues at coordinate 275,514 of JAEIFV010000232.1, forward strand.
ATTGTGACATGGTTTCAGCTGCTTTCTCGCTTTCTCTTATTGCGTTTTGATTGTTTTTTACAACTTTGGCGTAAGAGTTCAAGGCATGTACCTCTCTGGCAGCCTCTTTAGCACTATTATACACACTTGGCTGATTCAATGTATTATTCTTTAAGAATGGGAAGCTTTGAATGTTATTCAGTTCCGGAGATATTTTACCGAAGAGACTAGGGTACTTTGTACGAACCTCCTGTCTGGAAAGATTTTCCAGGGACATACACTTTTGTATAGCAAAAGCTTTTTGGCGAGCGGGACAATCCTTAAAGGTGGCCACATGCTCCTCTTTGCAGTTGCAACAACTCAGTTTATCACAGATTGTTTCTTTGGGATGAGCTATTCCGCACTTAAAGCATTTCGATACAGACTCCTTACAGTGTTGAGCAAAATGCCCAAATCTGTAGCAGCGATAACACTGGCTAAACATTATATATGGGGAAACCTTGACCTTGGTATACAGCAACGTAATTTCATTTGGAATTTCATTTCCGTAGAACACTAATCTAATTCTGTTTGTCGGCACTAGTAACTCTTTGTTGTCTCTGTCCTTCCTCATTATCCTAATGATTTCACAAACTGGGATTGGGGATACAATTATGTTCTGAAGTTCCTCTATGGAGAACCTAGCTGGAATGCCAAATGCCATTCCTGTCTTGCACACAAAGTGTTTGAAAATCTTAGGTTCATAACCTTCATTTTTTAGATTTAAATTTTTGGCCAGATTATTCGCACTTGAGGCAGATTTGCAAACTACTTTGCATCGACCGAACCCAATTTTATTGACTTCACTAATGCCATCCACTTTCAGTTTGAGCAGTGTAGCCGACAGCTCTATGGGATTTATTGCCTTGCGTTCCGAATTTGGAACTTGCGCCGCATCTACATACACCATGAAAGGACCCTTGTGTTGCTGGTCATATTTATAATCAACAAACTTTTTTACGTCTTCGGTTTTTTTCTTGTCATTTTTTACATACGTGTTTTCTCCGTTCTCTTCTCCAGTTCCGTTCTCCGTTTCCATTTGTACAGTTTTCGCCGTTCGCTCGTTGTCCGCCATCTTGTTTTCCTGTTCCTCTTTTGATCCATTTTCCATTGCCATGTCGTCAAGAATTTGTTTTTTGAATGCCTCCGATTTGGCCAAAAATTTTGGCTCAAACTTTCGCTTGTATTCGCCCCCTCCCTGGGGGCGCCTTTCAGCCATTTTTGTTGTGGGTTTTTTAATACCCGTTGTTTGTTGTTTTTTCCTTGCTGTAATTTAAAAAATTTTTTTTTTTTTTTTTGACACTTCCGTAAATTTCGTCCACAAAATCACACAACCTCTCGGTTCAACCTGCAGAAGACGAATGATGAGCTATATTGATACTTTGCCAACACATGACTGTGATTAATATTTTCAAGTGATTTCAACAAAAATTCATTGGTATAAAATCACAGGCGTTAAAATAATACTTCTGCACTTCAAAGAGGAGCTCAACTAACATAATACAAGAATAGAGGACTAGCTCTGCCCTTCAAAACGTTTCGCTAGACATAAAGTCACCGTATAAAAGAATATTTCTATAAGTCACAACGAACTAAGCACAGTTAACGCGTAATTACACATCTCCAATTTCAATCGTAATCGAAATTTCTTATCGACTACCAAAAATGGCGCTTAATTGAAAATTGACTATTTATCACGAAAGCACCGACTTAAGCGACAAAGTTTTGTTCTTGAAACCAGGTCCGGATGGACATGTTCGGGCCGAGTGGATAGTCAATTTGTGAATATCGGAGGCCGGGAGGGGGTGTTCTTTATATTAATAAATTATATTGACACAATTCACATTTAAAATGAAAGAACTCTAAATAAAACGCTATTTCAATTCGATTTTTTCAATATTATATAGCTCTTAGATGTTTAGGTGGTTACTTTTTAATGCAAATCAAGAACTTACAGTTAAATGCAATCACATAGTTTGTTATGGTTTCTTATGCAACGATTTGTAAATCTTTGTAACCTTAGAACCATTTCAGAAATCCAAAATAGGGGAAAGTTAACTTCGGCTCGGCCGAAGTTTTCTATACCCCTGCAGCTTCCATTGAAATCAAAAAAATTATAGTTTTAGTGAGAAAAACTTTTTTGTTTTCAATGGAATCGACTTCAAACTTCGCATTTTCGATAGAGTTTCGAGGGAAAAACTGCTTTGAATTTATTGCAAGACACGGAAGAATCTTTAACAGAGCCAATCTTTAAAATATTAAATGTTTTAAATATTTTCCGATAATAATAAAGTTGTGATTATTTGATTGCACTAATTTTGCTTTCCCCGATTCGCCCCTGAAGCGCGCTGTGGAATAGCAGTTTTCAATAGCAGAAATAATTCTGAGCATCTGTAAATATGTATAATAAAATATTAAGTTAGATACTAAAATAAATATTCAAATTACAACTTAATAGTATTAGAAAATAATAAAAGCACGATATTTCTAACAGCAGCTTTCCAGCAACGCTGAACACGCTTTGGCCACTCATCGATCGCAGTGCGTACCGCATGCATTGGGAAATTGAAGACTGCTCGGACAAGGACTTAATATTTGGGTGTCGAGTAGAGCAAGCCATAGCCTCGAGAACGGACCACAGTTTGTAGTCCAATGGATTCTGGTCTGGGCTACCAGCAGACCTATCATACGTAGAAATAAAGTTCGGTACATGGTTTTTACCCATGTTTGAGTCATTTTGTACAGCAGTACGGTAACTTTTCCATTTGGTGAAAATTTTTCTTCCGGCTATAGCAGTTGGAAACAGACCACGATCTTTAAATAAATTTTAAAAACTTTAATTAGAAATTATGGTATATATTGATTTTTGTAGACGCAATCGGAAACGATTTGTAAAACATATGTTAGAATTGTTGTTGGGTTTGGTGACCTGTTCTTAATTATTTAAGAAATGCTTGTTTGCCGGCTCAAGGTCGTGTGTATTTCATGTGCTATAAATTATCAGGGAGAGACTCTCAATAGTTCGATAAGAGTGAAAATTCTCGATCCAAAAACGAAATTCTTGATCCAATTTCTTGAGTATCCAAGAGCTGCAATTCTTGATCCAAATCGGTTACAAAACTTCATGTGTAAAAAAAGAAGGGGGGAGGGGGGCAGTGGAATTTAGGGTGATTTCGGAGGGGGAGGGGTTGCCTGGGAAATTTGGATGGGGGCGGAGAGGGGTAGATACCAACCACACCAACCCACCACCTCACCCCACTCCATTTATTGTGAATTATTTTTATTTTTATACCCTGTTCCCATTAAAAATGGGAAAAGGGGGATCATGAAGTTGTGCAAAAGTATGTAACAGGTAGAAGAAAGCATTTGCGGCCCTATAGAGTATATATATTCTTGATAAGCATTAACAGCCGAGTCGATTTAGCCATGTCCGTCCGTCTGTCCGTATGAACGCGTCGATCTCAGAGACTATAAGAGATAGAGCACATGTAGGTAGGTGCATACCCGATTCAAATCGAGTTTGTTTCAGATTTGGAAAATTCCTCCCCCTCCCCCCTTTAAGCGCAAAAGACTGTCACTGCCACAATTTGTAAGTTAGACCCTCGAGACTTTATATATATCATGTAAGGCCCAATATCTATCTATTCTGAAAAGATCACTAAGATCGGACAAAAAACATCGAAGTTATATACGAATAAATTTTGCTTGTTGGAAAGAGGGGGTCTTGCATTATCAGTTATCGCGCGCGGCCGCATGCCATGCGTTTGTGTGTATGTTGGAGTGTGTGTATGTGTGAGTGTGTGTGTATGTAAAGGAAAACACACGAAATCAAGGGAACAGGGTATTTTGTAGTCGGGTACTCGACTGCAGCTCCCTTACTTGTTATACCTTTGCAGAGGGTATTATAAAATTGTGCGGATGTTTGTAACGCATTGAAGGAAGCATCTCCGACCACATAAAGTATATATTGTATAATCTTGATCAGCATGACGAGCTGAGTTCATTTAGCCTTGTCCGCCTGTCCGTCCGTCTGTTTCCATGCTATCTCCTCCGTCAGTTTTAAAGCTATCCTCACCAAACTTTGCACGAAGTCTTTGGTACAAATACGCTGCACATTTGTCTGAACTATGGCTATAGCATATAGCTGCCATAGGAACGATCGGTCGAAAAACTAGTCTTAGTGAGAAAAACTTTTGTTTTTAATGAAAACGCCTCTAAAGTACTTATTTCTTAGTTTACCATCCTTTCCCATGATTTCACCAAGCTTGGTCGAAATCGGATGAATATAGCATATAGCTCCCATAGGAACGATCGGTCGAAAAACTAGTTCTAATGAGAAAAACTTTTTGTTTTTAATGAAAACGTCCTTATCATTGGCATACACTTATTTTGTATACTTTTACACAATTCTACAAAGTTTGGTCGAAATCGGATGACTACAGCATATAGCTGCCATAGGAACGATCGGTCGAAAAACTAGTTCGAGTGAGGAAAACTTTTTGTTTTTAATGAAAACGTCCTTTTTATTGGCATATTCTTATTTTATATACTTTAACACATTTCTACAAAGTTTTATCAAAATCGGAAGACTATAGCATATAGCTGCAGTATGAATGATTGGTCGTTTCTCGTTTTATTGGCGTATTTCTTATTTTATATACTTTAACACACTTCTACAAAGTTTAATAAGAATCGGATGACTACAGCATATAGCTGCAGTATGAATGATCTGTCGAAAAAGAAGTTCTAGTGTTTTAAATGGGATCGCCTCCAAATTTCGTAATTAACAGTGTATTATGTTTTTCCATGATTTCACCAAGTTTGGTCGAAATCAGACATCTATATAGTATAGATCCCATAGAAAAGTAAGGTCCAAAAAGTAGTCTTAGTTTAAAAACTTTTTTGCTTTCAATGGAAGCTGCAAGGGTATACAAAACTTCGGCCGAGCCGAAGTTAACTTTCCCCTATTTTTTTATTTTATTTCTTACTTACCTTTACTGCGACTCGAACTCGGGACCTCAAAAGACTGCACTCACAGACACCACCGCTGACATAGCAACATTAAGACTAGCATCGTCCAAATTTATATTATAAAGTGACGGGGAGCGCTTTTCACTCGATTGTTTCCCCACACACCCCTCTCCCAAAAAAAAAACGATACAGTGAGAGCGGGTTCATCGATATTTTCTCAAACGTGCTTGCTCTCCTCTCTGTTTCTTTTCCTCACCCTCGTCGCCAAAAACACCAAACAAAACGAATTGAGGTCGATTTTAAGCGCGAAATTTTTTAAAATTTAAGAATAAATACATTATTTTTTTAAAAGCCATCGTACTTAAATTATTCGTTCTACTTTTTTTCTGTGTGTATGTACATATGTACGGGCGTGTGCATGCATAGAAGCAAAAGTCAGTGGCGCTGTATATTACATATACATTAATGCAAATTAAAGTAAAATCACTAGTCGGCATAATTATTTTGACAAAAAAATTTCATAAATAAACCATTTTATCTTTTAAACAAAAAGTCCTAAAATTTTGAAATTTTTATCGAATACTTTCAATAATTCATAAGTTTCCCGCTGAATCTGAATCTAGCGTTAGAAACTCCATATCTCTAAAAGACTAACTATAAATTCGGCATGAAAATGCAGAAAATGGCTAATTTGGCTGTTTTGCTTGGATCCAATGTGCTAGAAAAAATTTTATTTTTAAAAATTTGATTTCTTCATTGAATAGTACTTATTTTTATCTGTTAACTGTGATTAAAACTTAATCATTTCATAAGATATAAGTTCGTGAACGCTCTGCAAATTATGGCCGATTTGCATGCAAATTCGTATTTAGAATAGAATATATCATTTTTGAAATCTTGTCAAAGTACTTATGCCAACCTCCGTTTGGGTAATTCGATTAATATTTTCTAACCCAAGCAGCAGATTGTGGACTACTCATGATTTATTGAAAGCTTATTTTCATACCGGTATTCGATAAAAATTTTGAAATTTTAGGATTTTTTGTTTTGTCAAAATAATTATGCCGACTAGTAGTGTATGTATATTCTGCGTAAGTAAAAGTTAAGTAAAATCGGCTTGTCAAGATGACAACAGCCCCGAGGGGCCATGGCCGAGCCTCTCTCAATCTCTTGGCTTGTGCGCTTCTAATTTTAGCACAAGAGAAAGGGACCTACAGTTTAACGCCGAATCCGAATGGCAGTTTTTAAGAGGCTTTTCATGGCTAATTACTGCAATGCTGGCGCCAACAGCAAGAGGTGTGGCCGGGTGTAAAGTTTTATTCAAAGAAAAAAACTTTTTCATTAGATGTTCCGAGGCGGGATCGAACCCACGACCTCATGCTCAGCAGTCGCGCACACTAACCGCTGAGCCACTCCGGCCACTCCGGCCGGATATACTGCGTCACTGACTTTATATTTGCAGAATTCGTCTAATTTCGTATGGTGGCGTTTTACTTATAAATATGCAAATCACTTTCACTGCAAATCTCACTCATCACAAATGTTCTCTTTTCCAACTCGTAAAACTGTCTGCTGGCGCGCTGCCGCTAAGTAAGCGGACAAAAAAACTAAAATGCGAGCGGCGAGCGTTTGCTCCGCCCAACAAAAACAACGACACTGCAACATTGTTGTCGCCATGCGTCGGTCTGCCCCTCGACAAAGCTCGGAGATCGCCGCAGCGCGAAGTGTTTTGCACCTTGATGTGTACAGAAATGTCAGCGCGTCATTTGCATGCTTTAAATATGTATGAATATTCAAATTTTAAGCTTGTTTTGTACTTGACTCAAGTTTTTCGATCTTACATTCGTGGTTTTAACCATCAATTTTTAGTTAAGTTCGTTTCAGTTAAAATTTTAAGCACAAAACGGGATAAATTCAAGCGCGGACGTACCTGAATCTAGAACGTCACTTTTTTCTGAGTGTAGATAGATGGTACGTACTTTTTCGCATATTTAGTAATCAGCATAATGTATCGATCCGCCGAAGGAATCATGAAGATCGGATGATCGATGGTCGAGTTATAAGGAAAACAAATTTAAATGCTCGGCAGTGACGGTTGCAAAGCGATGGGCAGCGCATTAGACACGCCATGGCTTTTTTGCCACTTTGTATGTCTTCTACATTAAATTGATCAGATATATGCAAATTTTGGGGGGTAGAGAGTCTATCGGATCGGTTAATGTTTCGCGATTAAGTTGTATTAATTTGTATGTAGGTAACAAGACAATCTCTGGGTACTAGATCTCGTCGAAATTTTCTCTCGAATTGAATTCACTTGGCATTGAGCAATCGATTTCAGTTGCTCAAACAAATTCGAGTTTTTTTATACCAGATCTAGTAATCAAAGGCATATTTTTCACCTTCTATACAAGGTTATTCAATTTGGATGCAAAATGTAAACGTTTACACGAAAATCGACTCGAAACCCGGAACAAGGCCCTATAACTGTCGAGCTTGGCGTGCTTTCTTACTAGATTTTTTTCAAAATTTACTTAAATATTTGAAGTTGATTTGCGCGGGCTGAGAATTCATTTTAGACCCATGGTTTCATGGTGAAATTTTTTTGGATTTGTTCCTAGTTTTCGATTTTGCTATACGCTTTGTGCGAAAAAAACGAACCCCCCTAATATATAGATTTAATATAATCTTGTAAACAGAAAATCAGGGATGCAAAATGGACCAAACCGAACCGAACCGCCTTTTTCAGCTGGTGAACCAAACCGCAAACCGAACAGGCGTCCCTTCAAAGATGCTGAACCGAACCAAAAACCACAAATGAAAACGGTTCGGTTTGGTTCAGTTCACTGACGATTGAGACTCGACTCACAAATTTTGGGTATTTTGATCGATCTGCTAAGATAAGTCCTTATTGATACCGGTTTTATGTACCACCCAACCATTTTGAAACATGCAATTGTCCACCGACCTCTGAATATGCCTGTCGTTAGTTAACATTTCTCCTTTGGAAGTTGATAATCGATTTGTTTGCATATATCATTTCCTTTACGGGACGATATTCTCATTAGTCTGTCAAGCCTCTATTCAAATGATATCATTATGGACAAAGCAAGCACATTCAACTATTCAAACTTTTCAATTCTCTAGGAATTCAGTATCGAAATGTTCAAAAAGTCACATATCACTTTAGAAATCATTATATTTCAAATATTGAAGTAAAAGTTCGCGGAAAAGACGCTATAGCTTTAACGCTAGCTTTAATATTTTTAAAAGTTTTTCGGTAAAAGATAGCTTTCTCTGAGAAAATTTTCAATAAATAAAGGATTAGCTAGACCAAATAGAGTTGGTTCAAACAATAACCGGGGGTGTACTACGTCTTACAACCAGAACTAGAACTTTATAATGTGTTCGATCCAACTTTATTTTTTATCAAATAGTATGTCCCACCTAGGTTTATAGTTTTCCAAACTTCTGCAGCTTCAAAAGCCAAAAACAATTACTTTCTGAACAAATTTAAGGATATTTTTGAATGTTAGACTTCACAATGGGCTTAAAGGGTTAGGGTTTGGTGGAATGAAGGGTAATCTTAGAACAAAAAGAAGTTTTGGACTTGCCGCAACTTCAAAAGTCTAAAAAAATTACTTTCCGAGAAGATTCCAGGGTAAATTGCGACGTTATACTCAACAAAAGGCCAAAAGGTGAAATTAATCCAACAAAATCATGGAGTTTTTAACACGTTATCGGACTGCTTTTCCTTCGAAACTTCGGAAAAATATCTCTTCGCGCAGACTTTAGAGAAAACTGGGACTTTATACTTAAGAAATAGCTTAGGGCTTGAGACTCGGACAAATTAAAAACGATCCTTGAACAGAAATGCGTTTTTGACAACTTTTGGACTGCCTTACCATAGAAAGTCTCAAAATCCTTAAAGGCTTATGTTCGGCGGAAATAAGGGCGATCCTCGAAATAAGTTTCTGTCATTTCTGTTAAATACAATTATGAAAATATTTGGTCGTTAAACTTAAGGATGGGCTTTAAGGGTTGAGATTTTAGAGATTTTCGGCATCCAAGAACATAAACATAACATCCAAGAATAAAGTCCAAGAACATAAGTTTTAGGGAAGATCGGGGTTATTTGCAAAAACAGAAACTGGCCTTCATTAAATTTATAATAAAAACTGAATCACTGAACCGAAACGAAACCGCAGTTCAGTTGGCTTCAAAAACCATGTAATAAACCGAACCGGTGGTTCAAAAACTATGTGAACCACTGAACCGAACCAGTCCTTATTTCGAATCGGTTCGCATCCCTGCAGAAAATTCTACTAATATTCAAGAAAATCTATTCTTGAAATCTAGACTTTTAATGCTTACAACCAAGAAGATCTTTTCTCGAAATCGAAAGTTTTCCTGCTTAAGGTGAGTACTGAGAACGATCGAATTTTCCTTAAAGAAATTTACTAGATATTTCTTTTTCGCGAAATCAAAAACAGGAGCCCAAAAAATTATTATTAATGGCGATTTTCGTTTTCAGCGTGCGAAAATACTTTAGCAGTGCAATTTTGAACGCAAAAAAACGTTTAAAATAGCTACAAAAATGACAAATATTAAGAAAACAAACAGAACTCGAGTTAGTTTTCTTAGAACAACAAGAAAATTTCACATATCATACAATATTTGTAGATCTATTAGGGAAATAGCTAAATTGGCAACACGGTCTGCGATTTGAACAACCTCGAAGCTTTCGATCGTTGAGCTCAACCGAATCGCATTTGTAATAAGGGTGAGCGAGCTTGCTTATACTTAAGTGATATTCACAGTAATTTGAATTCGAATTATAAACGCTTACACGGAACTCGAGTCGGAATTCGGAATTCAGTGTTTAGTATTTTTAGTTTTATTTCCCAAAATACAGTTGATAAGTGAAAATTTAGAGGGTAATATATGCACACATGAATGCATACACATGTATGTGGGTACCGGCTCTTCTTAAGAATGGTGAATAATGGAAAATGTAGCAAAATATTTAACACACACTGCACACGCCGCACAATGGTAATGAGCTACCTTCATGTGTATCTATTTGCACTACATGCGCTTTGTTTGTTACGGCTAATCTAGTAATGCCCAAAAGCGGCTCAGGCAGCAACGGCACACAAAGGAAAGCACATCGGGAATTTGGTTTTCTTTGCGGCACAAACAGTATGTATATCCGACGATCTTGATGCCTCCTCCTCGCACAATGTAGATTTATTTTGTTAAATGCATCTGCTTTATGGGCGGAGAAATGCCCACATATGAACTGTTCTCAACTGTTCACATTGCAGTCCCCCACTCCACGCTGATGGTGTGCCAATAAATGGCTGTGCTCTTACTTTCCCGCAATTAGTCAATTCCCATGTTTGCAATTACGTGCTCCCCCCTTTTTGGTCCTTATGCCAGGCAGTCAGCGCATCCATCCCCCACGTGCTTCTCCCTACGCGCTCATTTGCCGGCTTTTTACAATTTTCGCTGCTTTTCATCTGTAATTTGGCGCAAATTACGCGAGCTCCAAGTGCCTGTCTGTCCATCCGCCTGTTTCGTTACGTACTCCGGCTGCTCTTTGGTCGTTAACTTGTTTATGGTGCTGCTGAGCGCCATTTTTCGGGGGGTGGCGGGCGCTCTTGTGTTAAAAGGCAACGCTAAGTAATTATGTTCAACTTTTTGGGGGAGGCGGCCCAGGTGCTTGGTGACTGAGCTGTGTATCCCGTGAAGGGAAAGAGAAGAGTCGGGAGATTTGTTCTTCCTGGAATTTTTTGAGCACGCGCTCCGAATCCTCTGTATTGCACTAATTCCACCAGAACGAGACTGCTGGACTACTTGTACCAATTAAAAATGCCAGTCGCTTTGTCTACTTTGGTTCCAGCACGCGGCCGACCGTATCGTTTTCAATTCAAGCCCAATCCCTCGGCCCGCCCGCTGGATTTGCGCAGATTTGCATAATTTAAACAAACAGGACATCACTTGAAGCCGTGTTCAGAGTGTGTTTATCTTGCGAATAGGCATCCCGAGCAGAAGCGGCTCAGGGCTTAGAAATTCTCTGAAGGCGTAGCCGCCATTCACACGCATTTCGGTGCGCTCAGGTGCCGCTCCGTCTCTGTCATCTTCTTGTCCTCCATTGTCAAACAGATGCCGTCATATTAGCACAAATCTGCTTACCTTTTGTTTCTGCTCGAGTGCCGAGATTGGCCCAGATTCAAGAGGCTCAGGCCGCACTCTTGATTTGTGACAATTGTCACAATGCGCATGGCTTAGGCTCGAGGTGATGAGAGCTGCTGCTCGGGGCAACGCGTAATCCTGATGCAAATCTAGCTAATGTGATTCGTATCGGGATATGGAGCAGTAGCCTCTCTACTGCTCATTTTTCTCCAACACTTCGAGGTGAAATTTGAGAGGGCTGCCAGTTAATTAGGAAAGTGTTTGAAGAAGTATCATATGATATATCCATTTGTTGGTTAGCGTGTGAAATGTCTCTGCCTTAGTTTTATCTTTCGTTCGCTGTAAAAATGATAAAGAATCCACTTGGGATATCAAAGCTGAAGTTAGTTATTTAAAACTTGTGGACGAAATCGGAACAGGAACGGGACGAAATTAATTCATGCTTTTCAAATTTTTTTTGGGTTTCAAAGTTTTATTAAAATTTATAAAGTGTATTAATCAGGACTGCAACCCTCCTAAAGATCAGGTTCTGGTTTACGGAGTAGGCTTAGAAGATCGCTGAACCTAGATTCTGGTTCGAAACGGTGTTGAGAAATAATTCTGTAGTTCGCTTATTAAGAAAATATGAATGTATATTGGAATAAACTTAAGTATTTTATTCATGTATGTATGAAGCATGATACAATAATTTCAAGGTAGCGCACTGCGCAGCTTCGATATTCTCAGTCGGCCTTGGTTCGAAGATTTAAATGTGCAGTCTATCGAGTATCGAGTATATCGAACTAATATTTGCGCTTTATTTGTGGTGAGGCGTAACTCCATTCGAAGCTGTAAACTGTTAGAAAGTCGACTTTAGGCCTTTTTTGGCTGCGTACATGCGAAGACTTCCGCGCCCGATTGTCATTTATTATATTTTCAATAAAATTTGCTTAGTTATAATCATCAGTAAACTGTTATCAATTTACTCTTTGGCGCGTAACCAATTTAATAATAGAAAAAAGCGCTCCCGACTGAACTTGTTTGTTCCTGTAACTAACGCAAAAAATGAACCTTTAAAAATTGTTTACAATATTAGTTTTCCCAATTCTTTAAGACTTGCGAATTTTTGAGTCGCGTCAAAAGAAGCAATGAAGTCGTTCACCTGTCACTTTTTCTAGCTTCTCATTTAAAAATTCCATTTCATCTTCATCAGAAGAAGAACAAAGTAAAAAATCTCTGAAGCTTTCATTCATTAGTTGGTATATTTGGTTTCTTGTAACCAAAGATATAGAATTGTGATTTAAATTAAGATGTAAGATCGTTTTTTTAAGCATTTTCTAAATAGGTACGAAATTCAAACGTATTTATGAATATTGGAAAATGCCATAGATAGAAAATGGCATTTTATAAATTTTATTGAACCTAGCTTTTTTGAATTTTTATTTTGCGCAAAAATTGTTCTTCTTCGGTTCAGATTCGGTTCGAACAATTAATCTCCGGCTCAGGTTCAGGTTCGGGAGGTAAAAGTTGTTCTTCTCCGACTTAGGTTCGGCTCGGACTATTACGATCCCAATGACTTTGTCCAGTGTTTGCTGAACTTTTGAGATTTTTATTCTCTGTACCAGAGGTACACAGAGTATATTAAGTTAGTGCAAACGTGTCCGTATGAGAAAACAGATCTCAGAGATTTTATAGATAGAAGGTTCGTCATGCTTGGGACAAATATTTAGTTCAGGATCAGGATTATTTTTCCACGCCCCCACCTAAATTGGAAAAAAACATCATATCTCCCACAGTTTTAATATAGAAGGTTCGTTCTTTCAGGAAATATTTAGTAATCAGGATTATGGTTAGCGACTCTCGCCAAAGGTGATGGTACAGATGGGATGAACAATAGGACAATAGTCTTGACCGACTTTCTTTCTTGTTATTTTAAAAGTCCATTCTATCAGAATATAAGGTTCTCATCCCGGGTTTTTTTAAAAAGCTTGATTTTGTCGAGGTAATAAATTTAGGTCGGGACTAGGACGGGAATTAGTTGGAAATTAAGATTCGAAATCAGGATGGTTTCTAATATCCATTCCCATATATAACTTGAATACTATGCGCAAAATTCAACACCATTTAAAAAGATCGACTGTAAGATGAAACAACACTTTTTATACCCTTGCAGAGGATATTGTACGGATGTTTGTAACGCATTGAAGGAAGCGTCTCCGATCACATAAAGTATATATATTCTTGATCAGCATGACGAGGTGAGTTGATTTAGCCCTGTCCGTCTGTCCACCTGTCTGGTTGTTTCTATGCTATCTCCTCCGTCAGTTTGAAAGTTGGTACATATTCGCTGCACATTTGTCGGAACCGTCCGGATCGGATGACTATAGCATATAGCGGTCATAGGAACGATCGGTCGAAAACCTAGTTTTAGTGAGAAAAACATTTTTGTTTACAACGGAAACTCCTCCAAACTTTTCATATATCTTAGTTTGGTATGCTTTCCCATGATTCCACTAAGTTTCGGAGTCGTAATCGGACACATATATAGTATAGCTGTCATAGAAAGGTAGAGTCTGAAAAGTAGTCTTAGTTAGAAAAATTTTTTTGTTGTCAATGGAAATGTGCTTAAAATTGCAATTTTTTATTTGGTATGCTTTCACATAATTCTATAAAGTTTTGTCAAAATCGGATGACCATAGCATATAGCTGCCACTGGAACGATCGGTCGAAAAACTAGTTCTAGTGAGAAAAACTTTTTTGTTTTCAATAGAAACGTCTTTTTATTAAATACAAAATGTTATATACTTTTACAGAATTCTACAAAGTTTTGTCAAAATCGGATGACTATAGCATATAGCTCCCATAGGAACGATCGGTCGAAAAACTAGTTTTAGTGAGAAAAACTTTTTTCTTTTCAATGGCAACGTCCTTATCATTAGTTAATATACTTTTAGACAATTCTACAAAGTTTTTTTAAAATCGGATGACTATAGCATATAGCTGCCATAGGAACGGTCGGTCGAAAAACTAGTTTTAGTGAGAAAACTATTTTCTTTTCAATGGTAACGTCCTTATCATTGGCATATACTTATTTTAAATACTTTTACACGGCTCTACAAAGTTTTGTCAAAATCGGATAACCATAGCATATATGTAGCTGCGATAGGAACGATTGGTTAAAAAACTAGTTTTAGTGAGAAAAACCTTTTTGTTTTCGTCTTTTTCATCGGCATATACTTATTTTATATACTTTTACACAATTCGACAAAGTTTTGTCAAAATCGGATGACTATAGCATATAGCTGCAGTACGAATGATCGGTCGAAAAAGAAGTTCTAGTTAAAAAACTTTTTTGTTTTAAATGGGATCGCTTCCATATTTCGTAATTGTTTGTTTGTTATGCTTTTCCATGATTCCAAAATATTTTGTCGAAATCGGACATCTTTATATTATAGTTCCCTTAGAAAAGTAAGGTCCGAAGAGTAGTCATTGTTAGAAAAACATTTTTTGTTTTCAATGGAAGCTGCAAAAAACTTAGGCCGAGCCGAAGATAACTTCCCGTATTTTTTTAATATAAAACAAGAAAGTCGGTCAAGACCGACTATAATATTCGCTGCTGCAGCGAACATTCTCTTGCTCATCTTTAATATTCACTTGGCGGATCGATAAATAATCTTGATTACTAAATATGTGCAGAAGGTACGAACCTTCTTCTATAAAACTGTCAGAGATATGAAGTTTCTTCCAAATTGCATGAAAATAAACTTGATCTGCCTGCAAGTATAAGAAACATATTTCCAATACATATCGAACCTCTATCTCTTACCGTCTCTGAGATCTGTTTGGGTTGATTAGCTTAGAGGTGATAAATCTTATTTTTGACATTTTCAGTATCAATTCAAGGTATTTCATTAATTTTTTTCTGATTGCTAGATTCTTGAAAGATGATGTTTAATCTGGATATTGATCGATTTTTCTTTCTTAGTGTGTGTCTTCAGATTAAGCTTTCCGTTTCAGGAGCTAAAAGCATTTGGGAGTTGCCATGACAAGCGACGTAAAAACAGAAAGCCCGACACAAATATACTATATGTAGCTGCGAAAGTGTATGCGGTAGCGCACTAGACTTTCCTCTTAACTTGCCTACAGTTCATCCGATGATAAAGTGTATCATATAGTTGATATTAATATGAGAAAATATAATATCCCAGTCGGATTTGTCGGAACGTGGTTCCCAAAAGAATGCCTTCTGGCACACTTCTTGTTACTAGGAAGAATGCACTACCAACTTTTGCAGTATAATAGATGGCAAATAATCTGTATGAAAACTTTTGGCAGTAGGTTAGAAGCGAAGAAGTCTGCACAACATGCAAACGTCCCTTCTAATGGCACGCATGCAGCATCCGTGCTATTGGAAACCAATATGCAAAATGAGGCCCGATCGATTTTTGCCAAACATGATCATTTTGCTGTATGTTGGAAGGCATCAAATCTGCATAGCATGCAAACATGCAGCATGGATCAGAGAGAGCCGAACGTTTTTACGAAGTTGAACAGTTCCTGCTGCGTCTCGCCCCTATACAGAAGCGAAAGGAAGATTGCAGGTTTTTGCAACTACTGCTTAGTGGCAAAAGTTGTATACGAGATGTGCACGCAGTCAAGTCCGACTGGGCAAGTCCGAATGGGTTTTGCTGCTTCAGTCTATTGATTTGAATATTTGTTGGACTACGACAAAATCCAGAAGGATTGGATTTAATTTATAAAATATTTTCTTTCTCTCGTAATTTTGGCAAACGACTCTTTAGAGCATTTTTACTCTGAAGCAATACAATATATAGTTATATGGAACAGGCTGCCATATACGAGGTGTGTTCAAAAAGTATCGCGAATTTTGAATTTTCGCGGTTTACGTATATTGGAATTTCCATTTTTTTGTGGCGTTATATGCTCTTTTTTTTTTCACTCTTTTTCTCGTTTTACCTACAAAAGACTTTTGACGATCGTGGGCTCTCCACCCCCCTCCAACAACGAATTGTGTTTTTCTGACCAAAATTTCCTTCGTTTTATTGTTCTCGACCATGCTCTTCGACCTTTTTGTGTTCTCCACGAAGCCGGGACGATCGTGTTGGTTTGTGCCGCCAATCTCAATCCCCCAACCGAAAAACGCGGTCGTGTTTTGCTGCGTTTCTTCATCAGGCGTGCTTGGTCTTACCACGGACGTATACCGGAGCCATTCGCAACCCGCCGGTTTTGGGAACATCTTCGCCCGTACGCCCTCCAATCGTTCTTGCGCGCTTGGCCAAAACAACTTGTGCCGCGCCACCGTATTCCCCGATCTGGCCCCCTTGACTTTTTCTTTATCCCTAAACTGAGAGGCCCATGAAAGGACGACGTTACGCTACGCTTACGGATAAACGGCATCGAGGCTGAACAGATAAAAAAATGATTTTTGAAGTGCTTCGAAGATTGGAAAACCGTTGCACAAGTGTATAATATCCTGGGGATTCTAGGGGACAAAATAGATTTTCATGAATAAATAAATAATTTTTGAAAAAACACAAAATTTGCGATACTTTTTGAACACTCCTCGTATAGGCCATCAACGCTTTTTCCCACCATACATATGTATAATAGGCTATGCTGTGTCTTAGCAGAAGGTATGCAAACTCTCTTAAAAAGGTTTCAGTGGTTCACACAGTTTTTGAACCAAATGAATAAAGTTGAATTGCACCGTCGAAACTAAATTTAGATTGGTTCGGGACGGTCCATAACCGATTTGCATCCCTGTAATTTCTATTCGATTTTTCTTTCGTACAATTTATTGTACCCCGTACACTTCCACTGAGTTTGTTCTGCCTGAAATTTGTGCGAAAATGGCGTGAAAGTAATTGCCATTGATTTTGTTGTGGTTGACTGCTGTTTTCGTTTTAAGAGAGCTCACATTGCATTTTAACAGCGCCGCACAATTTACAACAATTTGAATACATTTATAAAAAGCGCTTTCAGCCGTTAATAATAATTGCTCTGATTTAAATTTTAATGGCAATTGGTGGTAAACAAATGTGTTGCAGACAAACGAGGCCAGTTATTGGTTCGAGTGTTAATTTATATTCATGTATTTACGACCAGAATGCATCTGGTCAAAAGTGTTTTTTGGTGCGGACAATTGAAACAACTTGAGTCCATGCGAATAGGCTTGGCCAATTTTAATTTAATTTAAATAGAATTTGCTTTGTGAGTCTCTCAGTTTGCCCACTTTTCGTCAGCTGGCTGTTGATTTGATCAAAGCAATCGCAACAATTCAATCACTTTGATGTTTGTTGTTCACAAAAACACAAAATAAACAAGCGTCTGCCTGCCACGCCCCCTTGTTGCGCTGTGTCCGACATTTAAGCGCCAGAGTCATTGCTTTTTAAACATCAATGTGATTGCATTTACCCCATCCATCTGTACGACACCCTCGCCTCTAACCCGGCAGTAACATGTAATTTCTTTAATGGTTTCCTGAAATGCCTCCCTGCGCAATGGGGGCACGAATAGCCTAAAAATTGTTGCGTGCAAAACATAAAAACACAAATTTTGATTAAGGTGAGGTGCAAATATTTTTGGCAGGCAACCCAAGCTGTGGGTTCTGTTCTGACTGGAAATAATGCTGTGTATTAGTGCCAAACTATGAATGTTTATACATGTAAGAGAGTGTTTTTTCCAAAAAATCAAATGGTCCAATGTCGCTTTGATATTCTAAAGTTGAATTCGGATTTTTTTTAACTTCCGTTTATCTGTTAGCGAGATTGCAAGTTAAACTGAATTTTCATTTTGCAAGGCTACAAACCTCCAAAACTAATCCTGTCATAAAGTCGTGGGTTGGGTTCATGGATCAGTTTATAAAAGCAATAAACTAAACAGAAAAAAAGGATATTAAAATATATCCATTTGATGATTTCCGTATCCATTTGGACTGCATATGTCTTTAATTTCCTTTTTCCTTTTAATCATCCTACGGATCTGAAAATCGTCCAAAGGATGACCATTTTTCATATACCTTGATCGATTTTCAAGTCCGTTGGATGATTAAAAGGATATTAAACATGATTAAAAGGATATTTAAGACATATCCATTCCAAATGAATCTTTTTTGGATCTTTTTATACTCTGTACTAAAGGTACATAGAGTATATTAAGTTTGTGCAAAAGTATGTAACAGCCAGAAGGCAGCATCTCCGACCCTATAAAGTATATATATTCTTGATCAGCATCAACAGCCGAGTCGATATAGCCATGTCCGTCTGTCCAAACAATTATGGGCAGCACAGGTCGCAGCGGTGATGGGCAGCTCTTCACAGGTACAGAGTATGTTATAGTCGGGCTTGACCGACTTTCTTTCTTGTTTTTCTGTGTAGAGAGGTTGATGGCCCAACTAGTTAACCACCATGAAACATATCTTTAGGCAGAGTATTTCATCTAAATAGATAGGTTTTCGAACATCGTATGAGCATACGCCTGTCTTAGTGGAAGAAAGTACAGTACATTATCTGTTTTCTAAAAAATACCAAAAACCTATCACCAGCATTTTTTTTGCTGCGGTAAAAATGCGATTCAATATGATACATGAAGTACAGGGTCCACTTGGATACTAACATCTCCCCTGAAAATTCAAAACCTCTTGAAAGGCTGCGGATGACTTCACTTCATATTGAACAATTTTACACCACCGAAATAGGCTTGAAGAAGTTTGAGGGATTTTAGTTATACTCTTAAGAAGTTAGTAATCGGCGACTAAGCTCAAGCTACTAAAATAGCTTACTTCTAACTCAATTTATAAACTACACATTTATAGAGGGGTCACACACATTTTTTTTTCATTTAATACATACCTTACACTAATAAAAGCCAGAAATCTACAACGAGCTGCCACGAGTACAATCGCTCAGCGCTCAAAGCTGGTCAAACTCGAGTATTGTCAGTACTCATACTCAAGTTGACTCAGCGCTTCGGCCACGAGTCGACAAAAGCCCCTTGTTGATAAAATCGAAGTTCTGCTGCGAGCCGTCAAGGCTCAAGTTTGTTCATTACAGTACTCGTGATTACTCTTAGATTCGGCCGCGAGTCATCGAGAGTACTTGATGCCAAAGATCTGCTGCGATCTGTTACGAACAGCGCTTGTATAGTACACAATCGTCAAAAGCACACAAAAAACAACAATTTGTGAGAGCAAAAGAGATAGCATGATAACCTTATTTTTTGCATTTGTATGTATTTTGCATACGCTTTCTCTTTACTTCTTGTGGCATGTTGTTGTTTAAAGTTTTCAATACTCAAAAACAATTACATAAGAGGCTTGTCGAAGCTCGCCTTCAACCAGAGGAGTACGTACGAGTAAATTCTGTTGCGAGCCCGAGTAAACACGAGTAGAGTGTCGAAAAGGCTTGGCCATTGCTGGCAAAAGGCTTATTTTGACTCGTACTATGAAAAGCTTGTTCATACAATTACTCGTGCGAAACAAAGAGCTTGCTGGTTCTGACTCAATGTCATGTTTGCGATCATTTCGAGTGTATCGAACCAAGGCGACGAGCCCATCCAAGCCAAGTAATGTCACGAGTCTGACCTCTAATACATATCTAACACTAATAAAAGCAAACGTCTTGAAAAGTAAAAATTTGCCACTGCGTTTTTTACACCGAAATTAATATCAACCAAGAATTGCTGGCAATTTTCTACAAGCCAGGTGGTTACACATTTGGTCACTTTGAAAGCTCACAGCGATTCAGAGTTGCATGTAAAAGCTTATATAAAAACTTTCCTAAGCTTTCTAAAGAATTTAAAAACTATATGGAAACAAAAAAACACCGGATTTTCAAAAGTCAAAATTTGAATTAAATGCCTGGCAAAAATTTTAAACAAACTTGATCTGAATACAATAGGACTGTACGAAGAAAACATAGTTGCTTAGTCTCCTCTAGTCTCTGAGATCTAGCTTCCATTTTCTTGTTAGAAACATTTGTACGACTTTAGTATACGCTTTTTATTCTACAAGAAACGAGTATAACAAGCAATAATCTCCGTACTCAGAACGATAAAAAAATCATTCAACCGAACCTGTCCCTGTCTCCGAGCTGCTTGTATTCCCGACTAATACTATCGGACCTGTTCCGAATTCCGCTTCGGTTTTCGTGTAAACGTTGACTTTTCTAATTTTAAATTTACAAATTTATATGGTGGGTGACAAGCATATCTATGGTTACTAGATTAGGCTTGAGAAAATCGGAATTGTTCAAACAGTTGAAATCAATTAGTCAATGCCAAGTGGATTCAATTCGTCAAAAAGAGAGAACCTGATAGAGATATTCCTTTTACTTTCCATATAAAATTCTAAACTTCAAAAAAGAAAAACCAACGTTTACACGAAAGCCGAAGGGAAATTCGGAACAGGGCCGATAACTCCCAAATGAGAAAATTGACTTAGCTCATGGCTTTAATTTGGGGTTCGGAATCGGTCTTAAGCTGGGAAAATATAAGCCACACATTTAATTTTAATATTTAACATTATTTCTGGGATATGGCTACACAGCGCTTTGAATATGGTTCGGAACTAATCCAATCGGAACCAAAACCAGTAGTGAAAAACCATTTTACTAACCAATACCCTAAGTTTTCAGCTCACATATTAAATAAAGTCCCAGAAATGGCCAGTTCTGAAACGGTTTAGTTGAGTTCGGATCAGGTCTAGAGTTTCTGATTGTTTGTTGAACGATTCCTGTATGATGAAATCTTTCTCGTCAGTATACAGAGTTCGTCAGTGGGCATTGTTTAATTCCTTCGATTTTGTCTTGCGTTCTTGTTTCAATGCTGTTATGAGCAAGTGGCTGGTGTGCTGATGATGCGCGACATGCTGTCGTTGCTGATATTTATCTCACGAGACATGATTTTCTGCTTGCGCATTGGATTTCGACAAATTCGATCTTGTAGGGCTTGGATGGCTTGGGGCGTTCGCATAGTGCGCGGACGGCCGGATTTCGGACGGTCTTTTATTCCATCAGTATCCTCAAATAACTTAACGGTTCGATACACAAAGGTTCGTGTGATTTCCAGTGGGCGCCACATCAGAAAGATTTCCACTTTTTTATAGCCGTAATTATGCATGAAAATGATAAATCGAACCGTAATTACTTTGAAAAATGGTTCGGCTCACTTATCTGACGAGTTATAAGATGTAAATAAAACTATACTAGTAAATTTTGGAAATTTTAATCGTGTTCCTAAGATTATTATTTTTTGACCCACTACAAGGGGAGTTACTGATTATCGGATTGATGTAGCCTTTAAGGATGACGTGTAAAAAATTTTAGAACGGGCAGTGCCCTGGTGGCATACAATCTAAGGGAATAGTTATTCAGGGTAACACATGATAAGAAAATGAACGTAAAGTGAAAAACTCTTGATCTTGTGGCACCATTTGAAATATTAAATAAACATAAACAATAAATAAGCATAAATATTAACCATATTTCAATCTAAGCTTACTTGCTAGAAACAATGAGCATTAATTTTAATTCATCAAAAAATGTTTACGTATGAATTATGTACTTTTTAGCTACATCTACCCATTCACTTTGTGTGTGTGTGTGTGTGCCTAAACGCATTAAAACACTTCATTAAGCCAAATCCTGTGTGATATAACAAAAGCAAGACACGCACGCACTCACAAGCTGTAGCTTTCAATCCCATTCCCATCCCTTTCTCAAGTCCTGACCAAAGCATATGCCTCTTCAACACACTTGAACAGCTTTATTACCGGAATGAGTCGAAGGGAAGGGACGCAAACATGGAAACTATCGTCAGTCTCGGGGCTCATTTTAATAACACAGAAGCGGCGGGGCAGGGCAGCATTTGCATTGAGGGATCTGAAATCACGGCATGTCAGAAACCATAAAGTGTATAAATACCATGTATAAACTATTTACCCTTGCTCAGGCCAGCGCTCGTTCTTGTATCCTTGACATCAGGAGTGCGGGCACGTGATGTGGGCTTTCATCCACTTTGATTTCACGTTGTTTGTTGTTAATTTTACGCCTGATTACAAACGTGGGTTAAAGGCGAACCCTCTCTGATTGATAAAAATCTCACGGCTGCCCTAAGAGGCGGTGCTGCACTTTATATTCATTTAATTTCATTTGCACTCGATCCAGGCCAAGTGCACAGCTCTCCATGTTTAGCCAACACGGGACGTGCGCCTTGAATTGCTCACTTGAGCGGGACAGCATGCAAATACGTACCCGAATATATCAGTTCTAACTATCTAACTAAAGTTGAGCACATAATTGCAGGCTCTAGCACTCGCCTAGACTTGATCGCGATCTTGGCTTAGAGCGGCGCCAGACGACTCAGCCTGCAGTCCCATGAATATTTTTGATAATAATAATAATTTTTTGACCTTACTTTGGGATTCTTACTATGCCTTTTGTGTGCGGCTTGCGCTCAATGCAAATGTGGAAGGGAAGGGTGTGTGCTCGCCTTGGAAATTGCGCATATCTTAAGCCGATCTAATGCGCATCCAGATCCAGGTATCACTGCTACTGTTGACCTACTGTTCGTTGTAATGGCAACAAATTGGATTACAATTAAATTGCATTTACATACACTGCTCAAACAAAGGCCGAGCCTCAATTAAAAATTTCAATGATTTCTATTTTTATATGCCGCGCTTCTCGTTATCCAGCTGTGTGCATTTGAGATTTCAACGATAATTATGGTCATGGTGTTCGTCAAAATATGAAAATAGTTGAAGCAAAACGTTTCAGAAACGGTTTATTTTGAGAAGCAATCTAGTTGGTACTTGAATGAAGATTTACTTAAAATGAAATGAAATGTATCTTGCTGAGATATGTACAATAATATGATTATTTTCACATACTCTTGAAAAGTGTAATGTATTATAATTTGCACCCAGCTGACTTGTGGATATTTGGCCGTGCACCTCAGGGTCGCCTAATAAAATTTTTGTTTCTAGAGTCTTTCACAGCATGGAAGCATTTTAAATTAATGCAAAGCGTTGCTTAACCCTCTAGTTCCCAAAGTTTGTTTTTGCACAAAAATAATATATTTTTATACTCTGTACTACAGGTACACAGAGTATATTAAGTTTGTGCAAAAGTGTCCGTGTGTCCGTCCGTCTGTCTGTCCGACTGTCCGTATGAACAAACAGATCTCAGAGATGGTAAGAGATAGAGGTTTGTCATGTATGGAACATATGTTTCTTATACTTGCAGACAGATCAAGTTTATTTTCAATTTTGGCCACGCCCCCTCCCGCCCCCGCAATATTGAAAAAACGTCATATCTCCCACAGTTTTATAGATAGTTCGAACCTTCTATATCGATCCGCTGAAAGAATTTTAAAGATCGGATGAACGATATTCGAGTTATAAGGAAATCAAACAATTATGGGCAGCACCGGTCGCAACGGTGATGGGCAGCACTTCACAGGTACAGAGTATACTATAGTCGGACTTGACCGACTTTCTTACTTGTTTTTTATAGCAAAAGCAAAGCAAACAAGAAAGATACTCTGTACCTGTGAAGTGCTGCCCATCACCGTTGCGACCGGTGCTGCCCATAATTGTTTGATTTTCTTACCTTCTATGTATAAAACTGTGGGAAATATGACGTTTTAGAGCGAAGCTCTTTTACGGACGGTCGACTGGGGAATAAATCAAGAAAAAGAAAGTTAATAACTTCGTTGCCTTTGGGCATAAACGTCTCAAAATCAGTACTCGGGGGTTTTTGGGTGCGCTGATTGCATTTCTGGACATTTTTTCCGATCGGGTAACTGGGGGCTGACTTATCGAGGGGGGAGGGGGATGAAATTAATCAAAAAATCGAATGAGCGCGCCAAATGGCAGAAGGCTGTAACCTGCAATAAATACTACACTTTCATAAACTAATCAATAATAACTCAATGAATTGCACAAAGTTAAGTTTCGCAATGTTATTGCAATTGGTGTAAAAAGGCTTGGTTAATTGTAAACAAAAAACATTAATTCTGAAAATGCAAATGCAGAAAGCAACACAATGAGGACAGCATTCTGCATTTTCAGTGATGACGATAAATTTTTTGAAAATGTGCTTCAGTGAGGAAGCCTTTGAACTCGGCTAAAACGCTCACAAGCACGTTTCTTCTTCAGCTAAATAACTTTTTGTTAAAAAAGCCATATTATAAACCGAACCGACGGTTCGGAAACTGTGAGAACCACTGAACCGAACCAGTACTTATTTTCGATTGGTTTGCATCCCTGCTATAAAGTTCCTACATATATATATTCTTGATCAGCATCCTCAGCCGAGTCAATATAGTCTTGTCCGTCTGTCCATCCGTATGAACAAACGGGGGCATGAAATAACGCCAGGTGAAATAAAGCCAGCGGGTGTTATTTCACTTTCAAAATAAAGCCACTAATGAGTGAGAAATAACGCCCGCGGGCATTATTTCACTTTTAGGAGTGAAATAACGCCCACGGGTGGTATATCACTTTTTTTCTAAAAACTCATAGAATTTTACTGTCATAAAAAAGTCATCAATTAAAGGACCGCTGATTTGCCAAGACGCATCGACCTCTCACTGATCTTCATATCACAGAGATATAAATCCTTAATAATTGTAACGAAATCATGAATTCTTGTGAACGAAAGTCTGCTAAGACCGTTTTTTCTTAAATTGGTTTTGTGTTTTGCCTGCGGCGCAAGTTAGAATAGTAAGCCTCATAGCAGTAAATAGACATGGAACCATTTAGGCTACATAGGTCTTTGAAATTTATAGAGTAAACCTTTATGGCCATACTACTAATAGTATGCCCTGAACAATTTTTTAAGTAAGTTCACTCACTTTAATTCGATCCTGAAAGTGTTAATAGATATAAATCAGCGATGTCCAAAATTTGAAAAGGCAGCCACGCGTGGTTGGCAAGCCAAATTCTGCCGGCGTCGCAGTGAAACATATATAGAGAGAGAGAATAAGTGTATTGTGTGCGAAGCAGCGAAACACAAAGCCAAGGTGACGTTTTACTGCTTTACACTGAAAAAATAAAATGCGTGCGTGCGTGCAAACTAAATTTTAGTTTGTTTTATGTTTGAATCGCACGCATTTTATTTTTTCAGTGTAAAGCAGTAAAACGTCACCTTGCCTACGTGTTTCGCTGCTTCGCACACAAGCGAAACGCTTTCATTGTGTGAGTTTGGACACCACTGATATAAATTGTATTATAAAATTGTGCGGATGTTTGTAACGCATTGAAGGAAGCATCTCCGACCACATAAAGTCTATATATTCTTGATCAGCATGACGAGCTGAGTTGATTTAGCCCTGTCCGTCTGTCTGTTTCTATGCTATCTCCTCCGTCAGTTTTAAAGTTATCCCCACCAAACTTTGCACGAAGTCTTTTGGTACAAATACGCTGCACATTTGTCGGAACCGGCCGGATCGGATAACTATAGCATATTGCTGCCATAGGAACGATCGGTCGAAAAACTAGTCTTAGTGAGAAAAACTTTTTTGTTTTTAATGGAAACGCCTCCAAAGTGCGTATTTCTTAGTTTACTATCCTTTCCCATGATTTCACTAAGTTTGGTTGAAATCGGGTGACTACAGCATATAGCTGCCATAGGAGCGATCGGTCGAAAAACTAGTTCTTGTGAGAAAAACTTTTTTGTTTGTAATGAAAACGTCCTTATCATTGGCATACACTTAATTTATATACTTTTACACAATTCTACAAAGTTTGGTCGAAATCGGATGACTTTAGCATATAGCTGCCATAGGAACGATCGGTCGAAAAACTAGTTCTAGTGAGGAAAACTTTTTTGTTTTTAATGAAAACATCCTTATTATTGGCATACACTTATTTTATATACTTTTACACAATTTTACAAAGCTTGGTCGAAATCGGATGACTATAGCATATAGCTGCAGTATGAATGATCAATCGAAAAAGAAGTTCTAGTGAGAAAAACTTTTTTGTTTTAAATGGGATCGCCTCCAAATTTCGTAATTAACAGTGTATTATGCTTATCCATAATTTCCAAGTTTGGTCGAAATCAGACATCTATATAGTATAGATCCCTTAGAAAAATAAGGTCAAAAAAGTAGTCTTAGAAAAGCTTTTTAGTTTTCAATGGAAGCTGCAAGGGTATACAAAACTTCGGCCGAGCCGAAGTTAACTTTCCCCTATTATTTTATGGAAAAATTGTCTTCAACGATGAAGCTCATTTTTGTCCCAATGGGTTCATCAACAAAAAAAATTTCAGAATTCGGTCTGAGAGTACCTAATCCCAGTTCCAATGGACCCTGAAAAATTAACTGTTTATGCGAAATGTGGGCCGACAGCATCATTGGACCATCCTTTTTCAAAAATAACGAAAATATCAACGTTATAGGCAATGGAGCAAAGTACCGTGCGATGATTATAGACTTTTTATGCCTAAAATGGTAGAATTGGAATTGGTTGACATCGTCCGTCTGTCTAGATCTCGTAGACTAGAATAGCTACAGCAACCAAATTTTGAATGTAGACTCCCATTGCCTGTACGCAGATCAAGTTTATTACACTTGGATCGCCTCAACTCAACTTACAAATGAGAACGTCTAATATCACTTGGGAATCTTTTAGTATTTTAATAGCAAGGTCAATGGGCTTCCTTTGATGCTGCCAATAACCCCACAGAAGTCTGTCCTCAATGCATCATCATTATGTTAGCCACAGCCAAATTGAAGCACTTCTGTCTCCTATGTCTCCTGTGGTCGCTGCTCTCAACTGTGATTATGTGGCTTTTAACACTCGTCCAAAAATAATTGAATTGTTCTTCATTATTTATTTTATTATTTTGCTTGTCCCTGATTATTGTTCAGCTTACTTTGGCATCATGAGAGCGGGGCGGCGGGGGAATCCACTCATTCCGATTCCACACTGCTCTATGTGCGCCATTGTTTCAATATGCTGCCGCCATACACCAGTCTGCCCTGTTTGACCGAGGATGCGGATGAGAAGCACTTTTGTGCCATCAAAACGACGCGTCATAAAATACGCGAATTGCATTTGCCATTTACGACGATGTGATTCCGTTTTCTCTTTGTGGTTGTGCTTCTTGGACGAGGGTTCTGTGGGGGCGGCATGCGGACCTGGGCTGATTCCTTTGGGGATTTTGCGCACAAAGCACTGCGAAATTGAATGTGGGATTTGACTGGGAGATAGACGGGGTGTGGGGTAATTTTATTGCACTGCTTTTTATGATGTGGCGACAAATTGATATTTCCTTTTGGCCACGACCAGGGCGGGTCGCCTTGGCAGGCAATTTAGACTCGCAGAGGCAACCGCAAGCGGCAGGACACGCACACTGGGCGGTCCCGAAACCGCCTGCTGAGCCCTTGTTGTTGCCTGGGCTGCCTTATAAAATAATTAAGTCTTAGCTGCTGT
Organism: Lordiphosa collinella; assembly: GCA_018904265.1. NCBI lineage: Eukaryota > Metazoa > Arthropoda > Insecta > Diptera > Drosophilidae > Lordiphosa > Lordiphosa collinella. The sequence continues at coordinate 303,136 of JAEIFV010000232.1, forward strand.
TTGTTGTCTGATGTCGGCTGTTTGTTTGTTTGTTGTCTCCGTTATGCGTGCGCATCCTAGCGGCATTAAGGACTTTAGCGCGATTTTCGGCGTGTAGCTACCTTTGTTTGAGCCGCCAACACGGCAAGGATCCAAGGCTCTGGGCTGCTGGTAGAATTTGAAACTTTTACTTTTCATTTTATTTCGAAGCCGATTCCATTCTTTGCGTTTCACCTTTTTGGCTGAAATCAACTGTAAGTTAATCGCATTAATCCGCGATCATTTTTCAAGGGCGTCCCTTGTGATCCCCTTTTGCTGTAAAGCATTCATTTGTAAAATTAGCTAAGCGAGGGTTGAGAAAAGGAGTTTTTGTATCCTAAATAAAAATTACATTGCGTATGCGTTATGTCTAGGAACAGTAAACTGAAAGTCACTACTGTAAACCAGTATATCTCTAGAGATCAATAACAAGACTGCAAACCTGTTCAGAATCGAATTGGCTCTGGTTTTTTTTGCATCTCTTAAGCCGGACCATGTATTGAAACTGTAAAATTGACCACCTCCCGAGCAGAAAAGTGCAATTAGTGCAAAATCACTGACTTGTTGTTCTGCAAACAATCATAATAAACTCGAAAAAAGGATTCTTGCCGCTTCAAAAAATGAAAGTAATTGAGAAAGGAGAAACAACAAAAATATTAACAGGATCAGTCAGTAGAGTTCTGCACTAATAGGCATGTTAAAGATCCTTGGTTCGCCCATGTTGTTCAAAGTTTTAATTGAAAAGCAAGTAATCTACTGAATACTCATAATATTTGGTCCTGAACCCGTTTTCCACTTGGATCAAATCATACGGAATTGGAACTGTTAAATGTTCCCGTTTCCAAAAACCAGTGGTGTTATTCGGAATTTACTTTCAAATATACATTTATCAATAATGAACAGTTTCTGATCGGTTTTTGAGAATCAGCGCTTTAACCAAATCCGTTTATATTTGAATGTCAAGTTTTGATTTGAATTTTAAAGGCCGATGTCGAGTAATCGGGTGTGTTCCAGAAACCTCTAGAGATTTTCGTATAAACCATTGGATTTTGAACTAAACTGTCAGGACTTTATATGTTAAGTGTCAAGAATAATGTCGCCTATTAGATTGTAGGAAAGAAGAACTGTACATTTGAAATGTACTTGGTGCTGAGCAGTCAGTTTCAAATCTCTCAACTTTAGTCATCTAACCTAGTAGCCTGGCATTTTGGAGACGCTTCACATGTAAAGGCAAGCAGTTGCAGTTCGAAATGAAACCGTTTATATGAAAATCTCAAGAGATTTCTGGAACACCGCCGAATATATTTTAAGTTGAAAAAGCCAGTAAGATGACCCAGACTTAACAGTGCTTGACTCTATTCCATTCAAGGTTCGGTTTATGCTTCGACTTTTAGATACTTGTGTGTGAGTGTGTTAATACATTCTAGATCAGAGGCAGGAAAAAATACATTCACATTTTTAAATTGGTGTGTTTGCGCATCATCTGCACAAAAATTGCTCTCAATTTCAGAAGCAATGACTGCAGCAAAACAATTTTTCGTATGCACACAACATAGTGACGTCCCTGCCTCTGCTCTAGATACTCAGTAATCGATGTTGAAGTCTGGGTACTCAGTACTAAATACTAAGTACTCGATGCTAAGTATTCGATACCAAATACACTATAAGCAGTACTTGATACTAAGTACTCACATCTAAGTACTCCTTGCTCAGTACTCGACACCTAGTCGAAGTACTCGATACGAAGTACTCGATACTAAGCACTCGATACAAAGTACTCGATAATCAGTATTCGATACTCATTACTCTTTATTACCTTAATTAATAGAGCATTTCCATCAAGATTAAGTTACCTATTAGCGCATGATGCTCCGAAAAGTATGCAATGTTTTTTATATCCTTTATAACGCCTTTATATCATTTTTAGAGATATAGTGTACGTGTACGTGCCCTCTATGAGCGCGATATCTTAAAAATTGTAAGAGTTACTCAACATTTTTTATTGCGGGGCGCATACTGGCGCGAAAAAAATTTAAATTTCAACTTTCCAATTCAAACAAATTTTTGTTTATCGATTTACCGTTTCGTTTTGCGTTCAATATTCTCACAGCTGTGAGCTTTCAAACTGAACGTACTATGTTACAACCAGGGATGCAAACCGGTTCTGAACCAAACCGGTTTTGAACCAAACCGCTTTTTCCAGCTGGTAAACCGAACCGCAAACCGAACCGGCTTCCTTTCAGAAATGCTGTACCGAACCGAAGATCAAAAAGAAAAACGGTTCGGTTTGGTTCAGTTCTCTGATGAGTTTAAAAACGTGAATCGCTTTCCTCTAGCCAATGATACCTACTTATTAACTTCGTTACCCTAAGATAATTTTAGTTCGACCCTCTACCAAAGGGACATCAGATAGACCAAATTGATCCTTAGGAGAGATAAAGCCTTTAAGGATGACTTGACACAAATTTTACAACATGTACTCCTGTAAGTGTATCGCAATTGCAAGCCGATCTCTTAATATACCTGTCACCAGTGTGCATTCTGTTCTTAAAGGTTGATAGTCATTTAACCTTAGCCAAAAGAGTTTTTTCTGATACCATTAATAGGGTGTGTAAGATGCATAGTACGTATTCTCTTGCCGACATTCTTTGTTTTCGAAGTGGATTCCTAGAACTTATAGACGACCCGTACATATCCGACTTCAAATGTTTTGGACATTCTTATAAGAATCTTAAAAATACTCAGATGTTTTATAGGAATTCAATTTCCAAAGTGTACGAAAAGTCACATTACAACAGAAATCATAATACAGTCGAACTACTCTATTACGAACTTCTGTACAATGAAGTTTTCTTTATAGCGAATTTACTTCCAGAACACTGCAATTTCGTTCAATATTCAAACTATTCTATATTACGAATTTTCTATATAACGAAGCTTATTTTTGTCCTAAGATTCGCTATACAGAAGCTAGACTGTATTTCATAATATGCCTTTATGAACCACTGAACCGAACCGAAACCGCGGTTCAGTTAGCTCCAAAAACCATGTAATGAACCGAACCGGCGGTACAGAAACTGTGTGATCCACTGAACCGAACCAGTACTTATTTTCTAGTGGTTTGCACCACTGGTTGCAACAGTTGCAGAATAAAACTTTTGGTTCATATTTGTGGAGCTTGCAAAAATATTGACACAAAATTAACAAGAGGGGCTACAAATAATCCGAAGATGTATTTTTGATTCAGAGGCTTGTAATTATGTTTATAAAAATTTGTTTGGGACCAGTGATTACGTGTATTAGTTGTAAATCGTCGGATATCTTAACACTTGGGGCTGAGTCGCTTAAGAGGTCATATGTCATTATGTTGAAGGGTGCATCTTTTGAGTTCCGCAAGATCCCGCTCAAACTTTAACTCTTTTAAATTGTTTAAATCATTTTTGAAGTAAAACGTCCAATAACAGCTGCCAGTTCTTGCCTATTTATTATCTAATTTAATTTTTAGGCATAATGGAATTACATAGACGTGCACTGCTTGCACAAGGACAATGAAAATGTGCAAAACCATAAATTTTTGCAAGTTGAACAACACTTGTTGCCAAATTTGCGATGAATATAAGTGCACAGAGGAAAACTGTAACGATAAAAAGAAATTTGAGACTTTTGTCGGCAAATCGGTTGAGAAGTGGAAAAGTTGCAACAGAACTTAACATGTATTTTAGCAACGCCTTAAAGAATGGCTAGATGGAGATTGCATTTTATTCCAAATGAATAAAGATAACTCGAATACAGTCGAAAAACCAAGTGTAACAAGTTTCGCCGCTCGTACAGAAATGCATTAATTTGTATAGGTGTGGGGTTAATTTCAAAGCATTTCGTAAGGACTGTTTCAAAACTGCAAAAATTTGTATGTTTAATTATCCACGTGAGCATGATAAACGAAAGTCTTCAAAAAAAATTACATGGGAAGACTTCAATCATGCCCTTTATTAGTATCTGATCCTTTTATATCTATTCTATTTGTCATTAACTATTAAAAAAAAAAACAAGAAAGAAAGTCGGTCAAGCCCGACTATAACTTACTGTGTACCTGTGAAGTGCTGCCCATCACCGTTGCGACCATTGCTGCCCATAATTGTTTGTTTTCCTTATAACTCGACAACCGTTCATTCGATCTTTATCACTTTGGCGGATCGATAAATAATCCTGTTTACTAAATATGTCCAGAAGGAACGAACCTTCTATCTATAAAACTGAGGGAGATATGACGTTTTTTCCAAATTGAGGGGGCGGGAGGGGGCGTTTCAAAAATTGAAAACAAACTTGATCTTCCTGCAAGTATGAGAACTATATGTCCCATACATGTTAAACCTCTTTACCATCTCTGTTTTTCTCACTAGAACTTCTTTTTCGACCGATCACTCATACTGCAGCTATATGCAATAGTCATCCGATTTTGACAAAACTTTGTAGAATTGTGTAAAAGCATATAAAATAAATATATGCCAACGTAAGGGACGTTTAAATTAAATACAAAAAATAGGGGAAAGTTAACTTCGGCTCGGCCGAAGTTTTGTATACCCTTGCAGCTTCCATTGAAAACAAAAAAGTTTTTCTAACTAAGACTACTTTTTGGATCTTACTTTTCTATCGGATCTATACTATATAGATGTCTGATTTCGACCACACTTGGTGAAATCTAGGAAAAGCATAATACACTGTTAATTACGAGTCGTTAATTTGGAGGCGATCCCATTTAAAACTAAAAAGTTTTTCTCACTAAAACTAGTTTTTCGACCAATGGTTCCTATGGGAGCTATATGCTATAGTCATCCGATTTCGACCCAACTTTGTAGAATTGTGTAAAAGTATATTAAATAAGTGTATGCCAATGATAAGGACGTTTTCATTAAAAACAAAAAAGTTTTTCTCACTAGAACTAGTTTTTCGACCGATCGTTCATATGGCAGCTATATGCTATAGTCATCCGATTTCGACCAAACTTAGTGAAATCATGTGAAAGGATAGTAAACTAAGAAATACGTACTTTGGAGGCGTTTCCATTAAAAACAAAAAAGTTTTTCTCACTAAAACTAGTTTTTTGACCGATCGTTCCTATGGCAGCTATATGCTATAGTCATCCGATCCTGCCGGTTCCGACAAATGTGCAGCGTATATGTACCAGAAGATTCCGTGCAAAGTTTGGTGAGGATAGCTTTAAAACTGATGGAGGAGATAGCATAGAAACAGACAGACGGACAGACGGACAAGGCTAAATCAACTCAGCTCGTCATGCTGATCAAGAATATATATACTTTATGTGGTCGGAGATGCTTCCTTTAATGCGTTACAAACATCCGGACAATTTTATAATACCCTTTGCAAGGGTATAAAAAGTTTTTCTCACAAGAGCTAGTTTTTCGACCGATGGTTCCTATGGCAGCTATATGCTATAGTCACCCGATATTGACCGAACTTTGTAGAATTGTGTGGGAGCATATAAAACAAATACATGCCAATTTTGATATTTCCATTGAAAACAAAAAAGTTTTTCTAACTAAGACTTCTTTTCTGACTCTACTTTTCTATGACAGCTATGGATGTCCGACTTCGACCAAATTTGGTGGAATGAGGGAAAAGCATAGTAAACTAAGATATACAAAGTTTGGAAGCGATTCCATTGAAAACAAAAAAGTTTTTCTATCTAAAACTAGTTTTTCGACCTATCGTTCCTATGACAGCTATATGCTATAGTCATCCGATCCGGCCGGTTCCGACAAATGTGCAGCGTCCGTCTGTGCGTCTGTCTGTTTCTATGCTATCTTCTCCGTCAGTTTGAAAGCTATCTTCACCAAATTTCGCACGAAGTCTTTTAGTACTTTACGCTGCACATTTGTCGGAACCGTCCGGATCGGATGACTATCGCATATCGCTGCCCTAGGAACGATCAGCCGAAAAACTAGTTCAGTGAGAAAAACTTTTTTGTTTTCAATGAAAACGTCCTTATCATTGGCATAAAGTTTTGTTAAAATCGGATGACTATAGCATATAGCTGCAGTGCGAATGATCGGTTGAAAAAGAATTTCTAGTGTGAAAAACTTTTTTGGTTTAAATGGGATCGCCTCCAAATTTCGTAATTAACAGTTTTTTATGCTTTTCCATGATTCCACTAAGATCTCAGGCATGGTAGGAGATAGAGGTTTGACACGTTTGGGCCAAAAACTTCTTTTTCGTGCGGGCAGATCATTTTTGTTTTAAATTTTTGCCACGCCCCCTTTTATAAAGATAGAATGTTCATACGTTCTGGAGATATTTAGTAATCAGTATTATTTATCGATCCGCCAAAGGAATGGTAAAGACCGTATGAGCGCTAGTCAAGTTATAAGGAAAACAAAATTATGGGCAACATCGGTCGCAACGGTGATGGGCAGCACTTCACAGGTACAGGGTATATTATAGTCGGGCTTGACCGACTTTCTTTTATGTTATTTCTAGTTTATGGCCTATTTATATGGACTCGATAATGGGTGTGGTCAAATGTGGAAATCCAAATCGCGGTTTTTCGTTGCATGTTACGATCTCATAACGAGGCGGGTATTTAGTACAATAATTGCTGTAAATCCTTTTATCTTTGGTGATTTTTTTAAATTTTAGCTCTCATCTATTTTTAAGCAGCTACAGATGTTGAGTTGCTTGAATAAATGTGCTAAACGCGAACTTAGGTGATCCATTATTGTCACCGCTTTGGCTTAAGTTGATTCCGAATAGCTTTGGATTTTTTCGTTCAGTGTCTATATAATAAGACTTTGGTTACCCTTGATCTTGGTCTCTGGGATCTGGAAAAATGAACAAGAACGAAAGCATACGAGTTCCCAGCAACGCGCTATTCCCTCCCCACTCGCCTGTGCATCATATTCGCCTAACCCTCGCGCAGAACAAATTAAACCAATAATTTTGCTGTCAGTTTTATAACGCTGCGCTGGCCACACAGACATATCGAATTTTCACTTCAGGTCTCGCTCTACAATTCAGCGTTTGCCAGGAGTTTCCATCAGAATCGGGCAGCAGAAAGGATTCAATTTGCACAGAAATCGTCGACTGTTCTGGCTTGCTCATCCTTGTTGCTGCGCTTTGTTTGTTTGCTTTGCTTCACTGGCTCTTTAGTAATTCGGATTTCCTTCTCCAACTGACTGCCTGGATGTTGCTGTAAATTGGTAATTTTATACTGTTGGCGGTTCCTTTTGTTGGTGGCCGGTGGGTCGACCAACTCAAACCACATAGCCAATTTCTCAAAATAATTGCTTAGAATTAAGTCCGTAACTGATTTGTTGTCAATTTGATTGGAAATTGTATTCACAATTGTCAAGCAATAAATTAACCTGAAGTTAAATAAGTTGGACTCTCCATGCTGCTCCGTGTAAAATTACATTTACGACTTGAGCTGAGTATCTCTTAAAATTTATGCGCCCAAAATGACACTCAATCAGGCCAAAGGATGTGTCGTCCTCAAATCATTTCAAGAGCCCGCCAAGAAAGCAAATCGAATCGCCAAGTAGAAATCATAAAATATGGCCGTACTCAATACAATTTATTTAAATCAAAGTCTAAAGCGTTATTTATGAGCACTGTGGGGGAATGGGGATGTCAGGGCGAAGCGGTTAGCTGGGTGGAGCTAGGGGTTGCGTGTTTCCCTCACTTCCATTTGTGTGTGTGTGCGCGCGATTCCATATTCCATCCCTGCCATTGTTTGCATTTAAAAGAAGACAAAAGCCCAACCCAAAAAAAGAACACAAACTCGCGTCAAAAATTTAGCTGACTAAGAGCCGCAAATAGCCAAAATGGATAATGATGGAAGACAACAACTCCATTTGCTTTTAACCATTCATGTCCAAAAGCCACTCCACGTTTATTGTTTATCATTTTTTTGCCTATTATACAAATGTTACGAGGGCGGTTCCAGGGGTATTAAAGTTAACATGACTCACTTTTTCAAAAATTTTAGTACTCTCTACGAAGTTTAATAGCTTCGATCTCAAGTCTGACCAATTCCCTCAAGTTTGGAAACAAAAATATTCCAAAGGTACTATATGAAACCTTTCTTATTGTCGAACTGCGATCAATATTGTAATCAAATTTATCAATAACAGTTTCTGCAAAAGTTTCGGTAGATTTCTTTTAAATAGGAGTTATACAGGCCTGTTCCCGTTTCCGAGTGGAATGGAAAAGTAAATCGATCGCAATTCCGAATCGTTTTCATTTTGGTGTTCCCGTTTCCGAGTGAAATAGAAATCGATTGTCTTTTCGAATGAATTGAAAGTTCGAATCGTTATCGAATTTTAATTCAGTCATAAGGCAGCCTTAACAATTTCGATCAGCACTGCGCATGCGCTGATTCAAAATTGCGAACAGCTCGGTTTCATTTCGATCGTTTTCTTTTCGTCTACATGCAATTTCCGAGGTACAAATTTAATAAAAATGATTTTAAATCAAATTGAAGGCTCGATATATCTATAGATACTTCAAAATCTTCACAATATTTGACATGTTAAAATAAAAATACTAGCAAGATGCAAAGAATCACAGTTGCCAAGAAAATTGGCATTTACTTTTCATTCCACTGACTCCTAGGCAAAACTTTTGAAGCCAAATAACTTGATCGTTTTTCGGAAACGGGAACAGCTACCAATTCCGATTCCGCATCATCTGATCGAAATCGAAAACGGGAACAGGCCTGATACTTTTCTTTTACTAATAATTAAGTAACTTGAAAAATTTTAAATTTAGTTTCGTTCTTGAGTTTGTAAGAATTTGGTTGCTTAAATCGTACTCAGTAAAGGAAAATAATTAAGATATATTTTTTCGGATTTTATGGCAAAAATATTTAACATTTTCTCGGTATCTTCCACTACTCTGATACATAAAATTTTTAAATTTTTATCGAGTCCTTTAGCTTTCTGACGACTTAGAAACTTCGAACTTATTCCAAAGCCATTCTTTGTAACTTGTGGAACTACCCTCGTATAAGCAAATAATAGCCTCAGGCAATAGCCATTTGTCTAATGTGTGGACTTAATCGAAATTCAAATTTAACGGCCTCAAATTCGTACGAATCAGAGTTTTAAATTACTCTAGGTGCGATACGTATAAAGCAACTTCAATTGCCAAATTAATTGCAGTTAAGTCGACCGAGCTCTAGGCGAGATTCCTGCCCATTCCCCTCTTCGTCCAAAGTGTAGTCGGCTTTCAGGCGCCACTCAGCTAACTAAAGTGGAGTCAATGAAAATTGCAACTCCCACTTTGCTCGTACGTCAATTAGAGAGTTGTTTCTCCTCTGCTTTTCACACACACTCACTAAAAGTTGTCTGCACTGCTTTCTCTCTTTCCCTCGCTCCTCTTCTATCGTTCTCTTTCTCTAACCCGTCTTGCTCACAAACACAAGCACACACACATACCCTTTTTATTGCAGTGCAATTTGTTGTAGAATCGTTTTGTCCGACAGTTGAACAGTTTGTTATTTCTTTTAAATGCTCCAAGTAGAAAAGCTTTGGTCGTTTGCCTTCGGTATTTCTGTGGTCAGTGGTCAGTGGGAGTAGAGCTTGAGTGTGTGTGTCGGGACAGTGAAGTATCCTGTTGGCATGGCAGGCAGTGGAATTTAAATACAACCCTTTGGGTGTGCTCTCTCATACGCATTTTCAATTTACCAAATGAATGCAATCAAACAAAGTCGATCCAATGATATTAGACACTATTCGGCAAATGTAATTTCCATTTGTGCTTTCAGCAGAAGGTAATGTGGGGCAACACCTAAGTGTCAGCACCTTTTGAATTAAGCGATGTGGCCGCATTTCTCCATTCCATTTGCACACACTATCTCTCTCTCTGCCCCAGTGGGCTGTGTGAGCATCTTACATGAAAACGAATCAAAAACAAGCAATGCGCAGAGGGAAATGATAAAAAAATGTGTTACGAACAGGTGAATGGTCACACACATGCACTCCCACTCCCACAACCCCACTCGGAGGGAGCTACAAATGCTTGCGGTGGCTGTCAGCACTTTGAGACGCACTTTGGCCAAGCAATCTTCTAAACAGGATAAATGTAATTGCGCATGAATTTCTACGCATATTTCGTTGTCACCGTCTGAGATGGAAATGTTTTTTCGTTTTTTCCGTCGGCGGCAGAGAAGCGTTCACCGGCACCAGCTTTAGGGGTCAGGCCGATGCCAGCCAGTCATTGGCTCAATTGGGCCCCGCCCACTGAGCAAGAGAGCACGGCAAGCAGGCATTCGCTCTCGGTGTGTAATTGCCTCGCATAACGGTTGTTTTGTTTTGAGCAAATTGCTTGCAACACTCTTTGAATGCTTCGTGGTTGTCTCATAAAAAGCGAAAGCATTTAAGAATTCAATTTACCCTCTGATGCTCTCGCTCTCACACGCACACGCACACGCTCACACACAGGCACACAAACTCTCTCGCTCTATGTTTGTCTGCAAAGTTTTGTGTACTTTGCAGCGCTCAATTGTAAAAATGGCCGCCTGTATTGCGCATGAGGGAGGTTTTTGATGAGTGCGGAACAAGTTGAAATAGAACACTCCATAGGGATGTATGGGATTAAAGTAGATTTTATTGGTACACATTTGAAAGCGAATATTTTTTAATAGCTCAATCTGGGATCTGGTTAGAAGACAATTAAGTTTACTATAGCAACATTTCTGTTCTATTTATAACGACTTAAGTAGTGGACATGTATTGATCAAGAATGCATTTTGTAAAGGGTCCTCAAAAACGGATGTGGTCCATGATATGGAGAATGATTGGCATCATAGTTTCCATTATACATTACATTGTTGGTGAAAAGCTTTTTGATGAAATTAATGAAGACGATAGATACCGAATCTATGCATATAAGCCAGAATCAAATCAGTCATCGACAGTTGCATTGTTCCTAAAGAAGCCAAATACAAAATTGTTCCTAAAAGAGCCGAATACAAAATAAAGTTGTCTGATGTTTCGGAAAACCATGGCGGTGTCAGGACTGAAAGGTGGGACATTTACTTCTGGGATCATTCAACCAATTCTTAACCAGAATCTTGTGTAGATATTTGATACACAAGTTGGATCCTCCAGCAAGACAATGGGCACTGTTCCGGGTTTCGAGTCGATTTTCGTGTAAACGTTAACATTTTGCATCCAATTTGAATATCGTTGTGGAGAAGGTGAAAAATATAACTACGGCTACAACTGTTTTTAATTTTTTTCGCTTTTCAGTTTTGATTTGGTACCCATTTTCTTATTTCGGTATACCGGTATGTACCGGTATAAGTGCAAATTTTTGGAATATTGTAAATCGTAAATTCTGGGATAAGTCCAAATTTTCTTTTTTTTCATTTCTTTGCAATTAAAGAAACAAAAGAAAGAAAAGTTTTAGTCGTTTGACACTTAAATCGTTAATAGAAAAGGGATTTTTCTCGCTTTTCTATTTCCTAAACAAGCGATTTCGCTACACTCATAAAAAAAGTCCCAAATTAGCCCTTAAAATTAGAAATTCGCTCACCCTAAAATTTAGAAAAATAATTTCTAAAAATTATGGAAAGCTTTTTTTAACCAAAGGGCTACTTTTTTTAGAATTAGAATCTCTTTCTGAATCATAGAAAACTATTTTCCTGCTAACATTCACTTTGACTAAAATCAAAATAGGTCGTTAAACCCTTATTCAGATACAATAACGGAATTGGCTCGCCGTGATGTTTGTTATAAAACCTTAACGGTTCCCTATTAAACAAACAATAAAAATACCTTGGTATTTATACAAAAAAGGGAAGCATACCCCCTTTAAAATAAATGCACACAAGAAAATCGTGGCACACTTTAATCACACTTTGAGACGAATTTCTCAGTAATTAAAATAGTGGCCATAAACAACAGAGATACATTGAACAACCTTCAATGCCAATGCATATACCTTCATATACCCTAAAAAAAGCGGAGCTTAAAGCTAGTTGAAAGTTCAAGCAAGTTTGTGCACTTGGAATTCTAGCTTAAAAGCTAGTTGAAAGTTCGTGCAAATTTGTGCACTTGGAATTCTCAACAATTTATTCGCCGCCTGGGTAGTATAAATAGGATTTGCAAATGGGTTGTTGGTGTGACAGCAACTGAAAGTGTACTGACGAAGGCTTTGCCATGGCGGCAGCCGAAACGGTTGTTGAATTTTCTGTTTGATTATTGAACTATAATCAAACCTCGACCTTGAGCCTGCTAACATTCACTTTGACTAAAATCAAAATAGGTCGTTAAACCCATATTCAGAAAACTATTTTCTTAAAAAAAATTTTTTTCTAATATAGAGAGAAATTTTTCTTAATAAAAGAAAAGGTAATTTCTTAAAAACAGAAAAAATTGTTTAAGACCACCACCGGTCCAGGTCCAAGTCCACCACCGGCTCCAGGTCCACCACCGGGTTCAGGTCACCTCCTCCTGATCCACGTCCACCACCCCCACCCGACAACCGGTATCGAGAACGGATCCGTTTTCGACATTTTCTCGAAGGTTTCTCTCACAAAACTATCGAGAATGTGTTCCGTTCTCGGTCCGAAAAAGTATTACCTGTCGCTCAGTTTGTGGCAGCAAAACATAAGTTCTCGATATCCGTTTTCGGATCCGTTCTCGACACTTTCCCTATAGCGAAAACGGATCGAAAACCAATCCGTTTCCAATACGTTTTCGCTATCGAGAAAGTGTCGAGAACGGATCCGAAAACGTATTGCAAACGTTTAGTTTCGCGAAAGTTGAAAAAAAGTTGCTGCTGCTCCCCACACACAACACCCCCAACCAAGCCGCCCACCACCACCCCTACTTCCCCTCATACTTTTGCTGTGATAATTTTTTTTAATAAAATTTTTTTTTTATTATTATTTCTTTTTTTACTTACCCTTACTGGGACTCGAACTCAGGACCTCGGTACTCTAACACAAACGACGGACATCTTAACGCTCACCGATACAACAGTGTCGCGCGAGACGGTGGCGAAATGACAGTAAAGAATGCAATCAAGACCGGTGGTAGAATAGCAAGACATTTGCCGTGCAGTCGCGAGATTGTGGTTTCGAATTCTATTCAAGGCATTGAAATTAAAATTATTTTGATTTTCTCTTTTTTTTTTTTTTGTTTTTTAGTTTTGTTGTTTTTAAAATTTTCTATATTTTTCCGATATTTTTTACAATGCTCTGAGGTCTCAAATACGTTTTTTTCGCAGCTGAGTTTTTGTGCATTTTTCTTTTTCCTTGTTTCTCTTCTTTGCTGATGTCCGTTTGAAACCCGCATCTCTTAAGAAAAACGGATTTCGATTATAAGAGAAACTATCGTAATTCTCGTATGTCCGGATACATACGAGAAATTGTCGGGTGGGCCGGTTCAGGTCCAAGTCCAAGTCCACCTCAATAATGGGCACCTCGTCCAGGTAAACCTCAATGGCCACCTCCAAGGCCCACCACCTCCATGGCCACCTCCTGGTCCACACACACGTCCACCTCAATGGCCACCTCCTCAGGTCCACCTCCTGGGTCCACGTCCACCACCGGTCCAGGTAAACCTCCATGGCCACCTCCAGGGCCCACCCTCCACCACCGGTTCAGGTCCAGGTCCGCTTCGCTTGAACAACACCCCAGCTGCTTTGATTAATTTTTATTAAATAAATAAAAATTTTCAGGGACTGACTGGGATTAGAACCCAAGATCTTTGTCGCGCGCAAAACGCCGGCGGCCGCTTAGACGTTTAGGCTATTTCGCAGCGTTCAAGTGGCACGTCTGAATGGGCTACTTATATTTTTGCCGTGGAGCAAAAATTCCTGAAATCTAACATCTTTTTTCTAAAACCAATGGCTACTATCGCCATATTTTCAAGAAAATTAGTTCCAGAAAATTTTCCTGTTTTTAAGAAATTACAGTATTCCCTTTAAGGGCTACTATTTTCTAAAATAAAAGGTTAATTTGGCCCTATTTTTAAGAAAAAGACTTTGGAAAAATTCGCCCTAAGTATCTGAAAAATCTGGTCTTTTCTTGTTTTTAGAAAACTTTTTTCTAATAAAATTTTTTTATGGAATTCTTTTCTTAGTTTCAGAAAACTTTTTCTGTTTGTTAGAAAATTTTTCTAAATACCAGGGCAAATCTTAAAATAATTCGATTTTCTAAAATGCATGGCGAATTTTTTTCTGAGGGTATATATTTCCAATATTCAGTTTATCCAAATGGAATAAAAATCACCCAAAACTAAATTTCCGGCTTTAAGTTTAGTTGTGGCCACCTCAGTTTATTTAATATGCTTACAATTTCGCGAATTGAGTCTCACACTTTTCGATGCAGAAGAAAAACGTTATCTGCGTCCGCAAAATTGGAGTAAATGTTGAAGACGTCTTCTGCCACCAAATGTTGAGCTCCAACGCGTGGGGCAATCAATTGGAGGTTTCTTGAGTTGCTTGTCCGCCATAAGGTAGCTATGATGGTGTGCGTTACTTTTTAACAAGGACTTTGGCAGATGATATAGCCTTGGAAAAAATGTTCTGCTTTAAGACAGCATTGACTGCTAGCTGCAGTGTATGTGCAGCACACCGCACGCCAAAGTTTGAAAGAAAGACGAAGCAATTGTGTGCTTTATACACACCTATGCATTTGCTATCCATGACTAAATTTTCTAAAGTCACCGACTCTATTCTCATTGTCGTCATTCTCGTTATCGTAATCCGAAGCAGGGTCAATGCTAAGAAGCTCCACCATATTTCTGCCGTTATACGTAGTTCTTGAATAAAATTACATAAACTTGTCGTTTTGGCATGTTGTTGTTCTCATCAAATTAGTGCCATGATCACCATAAAAAAAAAAACAAATTAATTGCAACTGAAACCTTCGATTACATACATACATATGTATGTACAATGTACATTTGTAAAAATGAGAATTTTCCTTAATTTGATAAACACATTTTGCACCATCTTTTTCTAATACACGTATTTCCGATAGGGATTTGTTTTTGGACAAGGCTTACTTTATTGTAAATTAATTTATCAGCAATCCGACACGCTTGCAAGTTTTCTTCGACTTTTTCTTTTGCTGCTTATAAACCTATACATTTGTCTGATTATTTCGCAATATCTATCGCAGTACAGCGAAAACGACGCCTTAATCCTTTTTTAATGTATGGTAATATCGCGATCTAAGCAATGTTGCGATAGTTGTGGCGTATTAGCGTAAAGCAAGCGCAATAGAAAAATTCAGAAACGATGAAAGATAACTGAACTTCTCATGTTCATTTATGGACAAAATAATAGGTGTGTTTTATTTTTCTTTTTTAACTTTTTATTTCGAATTCATAACTTCTCTAATCCCAAAAAATCAAAGTTTTTTAAAAACTTATATTAATTGTCCTTAAACAAAAAGTAAAAACAGTTTCACAAACCCTTTAATATACAACTAATTTAAATATTTCCTTAAATCCGCCAATTTTGGCTGTACACAATAATAGGTGTACGAAGATAAATGTTTAAGTTAAATCAATATTTCACTATTTTTGGTATTGTTTTATATTAAACTAAATATCTGGCAGCTAATAACCGGTATATCCGCTATTATTTTGCAAGGATTTCTCCATTCGTCTTGGCATGGAGGATATTAACTCGCAACAAGTTCCAATTAGAATGTTGTACCATGCTCTTTCGACAATATCCCAAAGTTGATTTTTATTTTAACAAAAAGTCTTTCGGTTTCTCGATGGGATTGAGGTCCGGGGATTGACTTGGCCACTCAAAAACATCCACATTTTGCTCTCGGAATTAATCCTTTACTACTCGAGAGGGGTGCTTCGGAGCATTTTTCTGCTGGTACTTCCATAAAAGTGGCATATTATCGTCGGGATATGGTAGCATCACCGCCTCCAATAGATCTTTGTATACGAATCTGTCCTTTATTCCGTCAATACGATAAATCGGACCAATACCATACCATGAAAAGCAGGCAGATACCATTAGGCTACCACCGCCACGTCTCACAGTTTTATATATGTACTTGGAATTAAATTCTTTGCCTTTCGGACGACGAACGTTCCTTTTGGCATCATTTCGAAATAAATTTATTTTGGTTTCGTCACTCCAGAAGATATTACGCCATTTTTTCTCACCCTCCGGTTCGCGCAAGGTTCTACAATCTAATGCAAATTTGGACCCTGCGAGCAATCCAACCTTGCTATTGCCAATCGTCGCCGAACAGTCCATGATGACACAATATTCCCAATTTCATTGGCAATCGTCCTGGAAGACTTGAACGGGTCGCGTTTAACCAACTGAACCATGCGATCGTCGGTGTTAAATGATGATTTTCTAGGTGGTCCCCGAGTTTCACATATCTTTTCCGGTTTTAAGGCATTGGTTACGCAGCTTTGAGAGCTTTTCGTTAACGTGGCAATGAGCCTTCTCTCCTCTGCACTGCAGTGACGCCCACGGCCCATCTAACACAATATTAATGGTTATTAAGACCCCATTTAGTTATGTTTTCCTAATACCTTACCTTCTGCAACCAAATAATTGTATTTATGAACTACTGGCTAATGTTTTGCTTCATACACCTATTTTATTGACCAGCCGAGTTTGCAGTCTAACCAATAAAACAATTCACAATTTTACCCAGAAAGCTAAATAATTCCGGGAATTCACCCAATTCGTACTGAAACAGTGTGACCATATTTAAAAAAAATATAGCTTCCTTATTAAATGAAATGTTTATATCGGTTTAAATCGAAAAAAATAGGGGAAAGTTAACTTCGGCTCGGCCGAAGTTTTGTATACCCTTGCAGCTTCCATTGAAAACAAAAAAGTTTTTCTAACTAAGACTACTTTTTGGTCCTTACTTTTCTATCGGATCCATACTATATAGATGTCTGATTTCGACCAAACTTGGTGAAATCTTGGAAAAGCATAATACACTGTTAATTACGAGGCGTTAATTTGGAGGCGATCCCATTTAAAACTAAAAAGTTTTTCTCACTAGAACTTCTTTTTCGACCGATCATTCATACTGCAGCTATATGCTGTAGTCATCCGATTTTGATAAAACTTTGTAGAAATGTGTTTAAGTATATAAAATAAGAATAAGCCAATAAAAAGAACGTTTTCATTAAAAACAAAAAAGTTTTTCTTACTAGAACTAGTTTTTCGACCGATCGTTCCTATGGGAGCTATATGTTATAGTCATCCGAATTCTACCCAACTTAGTAGAATTGTGTAAAAGTATATAAAATAAGTGTATGCCAATGATAAGGACGTTTTCTTAAAAACAAAAAGTTTTTCTCACTAGAACTAGTTTTTCGACCGTCGTTCTATGCAGCTATAGCATAGTCATCCGATTTCGACCAAACTTATGAAATCATGGGAAAGATATAAACTAAGAAATACGTACTTTGGAGGCGTTTCCATTAAAAACAAAAAGTTTTTCTCACTAAAACTAGTTTTTCAACCGATCGTTCCTATGGCAGCTATATGCTATAGTCATCCGATCCGGCCGGTTCCGACAAATGTGCAGCGTATATGAACCAGAAGACTTCGTGCATAGTTTGGTGAGGATAGCTTTAAAACTGACGGAGGAGATAGCATAGAAACAGACAGACGGACAAGGCTAAATCAACTCAGCTCGTCATGCTGATCAAGAATATATATACTTTATGTGGTCGGAGATGCTTCCTTTAATGCGTTACAAACATCCGCACAATTTTATAATACCCTTTGCAAGGGTATAAAAACTTGACACCTATTATAATGTCCATGAGTGTACTTTACAGGGTCGGAGATGCTTCCGTTTGACTGTTACATACTTTTGCACAAGCTTAATAAACTCTGTGTACCTCTGGTACATGTTATAAAAAGGTCGGGTTAACTCCTAAAGGAATGAAAATTTCAATTATCAGATAGTTTGGAATTTTTGCGAATATTGAAATCCGAGTAACCCATGAAAAAATCGAAGCTCGCGAGATTGGGACAAAATATTAAACAATTTGTGTAATGGGTAAGCTCTTCAGCCATTGAAAGGCGCTGAGAATTCACCAGCTAACATCACGAATTAAAATGTTTAGTTTACAAAGGATGCAAATCTTTCAAATTCTGCAAGACATTTGTTCCGGAACTCGTATTAAAGTCTTTGGTTTGGTTCTTGTACGTATACTCAATTTATAGTGAAACATTTTTGCTATATCAGCAATTTCAGTAAGTTTGGTCAAATGAAGACATGAAGGGTCGTAGCTGTATTGTAACCAAGCTATTTAACACGTCATTCAATAGTCGAATGTTCTGTTATCTATATTTCTTTTGTTTATTTCTGCCTAATAATTGTCGTGAGGTCATATATATATTTGTTATAAGTCACTCGATGCAGGCATCCTTATGCTCAATTACGATTTCACATTCGCACTTTAGTTAATCCTATTATCTTAGCAATTTGCACAAGTGGAAATCAATTAAAAACAACAACTATATTCCATCCAATATGGTCAAAAACTTTCTATCAACCTCAGCCATCAGCCGCTGCCGCAAAAGCAATAGAAGAAAAATTTCAATGGTGCACAGAGCAACACTTGACCTCTGCTAGGTGGCAATTGATTGATTTTATATTGGCATTTCAATAGACTTGGCCAGCCAGACAGCAACAGCATCGCCTCCACTTCAGACATGTTCCAAATGCCAAGTGTTTCGCAGGCTCTCAGGTTAAAACTTGGCTTTGGCCTTTTTTCCGGTACGTTTTGACACAATTTTCAAGCTTTTCCTTTGGTTTTGGGGGCTGCGACGCACTCAAAGTGTGTGTCGATGCGGTTGCAGTGCAATCGCCAAAATAAACGGAAAGAAATTCAACTGCAAAAAACAAACTGAGCAGAGCCACCCCTAATAGAAAGAGAGAGCAACCTTTGCATAGAGAATGAGAGACACACCCTCCCAGTGGGGATTGAACAGGCAGGCAGGCAGGTATGTTTTGTTGTGTGTGTGTGCACTGTAAACTGGCGGAAAACCATTTAGTGCAAAGACCAAAAGAATTTCTACAGCCACCAACCGACCAACCACCTTAGTTGGTTTCAGTTTCAGTTGAGCGCCGCATAAGTTAGCAGGCAGAACGCTCTCCGGACACGACCGGGGGTTAAAAATCCAGAGACTGAAACAATAAAAATACTAAACGATCGTTTTCACCAGCGCACACACACACACTCACACATAGAGAGCTACAGGAGCGTCGAATTGACGGCGAGGACTTTTGCGTCTGTTTACAGAAACATTTGAATTTAAATGCGAAACGTTGATCAAACGGTGCAGACGTCCCGGTGGTCGCATGCGGAAAATCTACGTTGCTAAAAACTCGTGAAACTTGCGCTGAAGGTTAACACGGTGACAAATCGCTTGTGAGAAAAGAAAAAGAAACCAAAAACGAACAAAAATTATAAGTGCAATGTCTTCCTCTGAGCCTGAAGTTGATATTAGTGTGGTATCCAGTCCAGAACCCAGTCCGCTGGGCGCCGCTGGCATGAGTAACGGCCGTGACAGTCCGCTAATGGCTCGTTCGCCGGCTCGTTCCGCCGACGGCAGTACGCCTCCGGCAACGCCAACACACCGTTCCACGCCCAACACAGCCGCCGGCACTCCCACATCCTCATCAGCGGCCACAGCACCGCACTTTCATCACAGCCCCAATGGAGCTGTGCCGCCGGCAGTGCTTCACCATCATCTGCAGCATCACTTAAGTTCGCTGGGAGGTCATCCGGTGGCTTTGCATCATGCCTTGCATAGTTTTGGACATTTGCATCCCGGACACGGGGCACCACATCCGGCATTGCTGCAGCATGCCATGGCACCGGCTCAGCATGGCGAGCGCCTGAGTCCGCCAGCCAGCCTGGCGGCCAAGTCACCTGAGCGCACCGACAGCGACGAGCTAAGCGGGCACAGCCTGAACAACAACAACTGCAAGACATTGAACCACAACAACACATGTGCCTCGGCAGTGGCTGCTGCAGCTGCGGCGGCGGCATCCCTTGATAACGATAGCAATGGGAGTAGTAATGGCAATAAGGCCACCACTGGATCCAATGGCTTCACCAGCTTCTCAATCTCCAGCATACTGAGTCGCAACGAGCCGGCGAAAAAGAACGGCGCCTCCACATTGATAACGCCCATTCCTCAACTGCCACAACCTGGTCCGGGTGGACCACAGGATGCGGCCATGCTCTCAAGGTAAGTAGCTACTTAGGACCACACCCAGATTAAGGTGCTCGTTCTGAAACCAAAAAGTCAAGCTGTTCCCTTGTACTCAAAAAGAGGCTACAATTTCACTTGTCTCGAGTATTGAGCAAATTGTTCATAATCTTTTGTGGGAACAAAAGGTAACATAAATCTGTTCACTGGAAAAATAACAAATATGCAACTGGGCACTGATAAGGATTTTAATGGAAAGCCTGTCATAGGAGAGGTAAAGTGGTTGCCCAGTTAAGAGCAGTCTTCGAAATTCGATTCCTACAAAAATGAGGATGAGGTCATTGGAGAGATTATCTTTGTAGTACTAAAATGGCCTTAAACTTCCAGTTGCTTTCTTAATTTGTGTATTGAAATTGTTTTTGTGTCACAATGACCCCTCAGAAATTGGCCAAAATATCGAGTTACATCACGAGTAACATTTGGCAGTGAAATTTGATGAAATTCAATGCGTAACACATTTATGAATGGACGTAACTGACAATGCTCCAGTATGGCATGCAAATGGTTTTACTACATAAATATAAATGAATGAACCCTCAATGAGAGTGGCCTACACGAAAAGTAAGCATATGACGTACACTGAGAAAAAAGAGTGATACGATTGCAGTACCTTTTGAAAAATGTTTAATTTGAGTATGGTAAAGTACAGTATTTAAAGAAAGATTAAGAATTTTAAACCTAAATGTGAAAGGGTGGGATATTTAGTCTCTCGCCTATTTTCTGAGATTTTAGGCATTGGAATTGCATTGAAATTTCAGCTTTTCGTAAACGGCAATTCCAACTTGAGAATATCATATAGTCAAAGTGAATGTTAGCAGGCTTAAGGTCGAGGTTTGATTATATTTCAATAATCAACCAGAAAACTCATACGTATGAACATGAACAGTAGCTGTGGCTGTGTAGACGGCCGTTTCGTCTGCCGCCATGGCTAAGCCTTCGTCTGTACACTTTCTGTTGCTGTCACACCCACAAGCCATTTGCAAATCCTATTAAAATAACCCAGGCGGCGAATAAGGAGTTGAGAATTACAAATGCACAAATAGCAATAATATAAAGGGTTATAAGAATTAGGATTCACAGAAATAATGTTAGCTCATAGCTAGTGAAATGAAAAGTAATTGGTTACTGCAAGTACCTAAAGTGCATTATTTTCAATTCATTGAATAATTTGCACGTTTTTCAAGCATTTCGATTGATTGTAACATAACTGAAATCTAAATTTTGTCTACAATATCTTCTTATGAGTACCCTTACTTTTTACCAAGTCATTTCTTCAAGTTTTTTATTGTTTCGAAACTCATTCGCTTCTGGGTTGTGCGACGTGGCTCCAGTTGTTCACACTAAGTTTGGTATTGGTAATATCTGAATATCGGTCGGGTGGCTCAGCGGTTAGAGTGGTTGACCGCTGTGCATGAGGCCGTGGGTTCGATCCCGCCTCGGAACATCTAATGAAAAGTTTTTTTCTTTGAATAAAACTTTACACCCGGCCACACCTCTTTGCTGTTGGCGCCAGCATTTCAGTAATTAGCCATGAAAAGCTTCTCGAAACTGCCGTTCGGGTTCGGCGTTAAACTGTAGGTCTTTTTCTCTTGTGCTAAAATTAGAAGCGCACAAGCCAAGAGATTGAGAGAGGCTCGGCTTTGGCCCTTTGGGGCTGTGTCATCTTGAAAAGCTAATTTTACTTTACCTAATATCTGAATATACGGGATGCCCCAGAAAGCTCTACAGATTTTCGTATAAACGCTTGTATTTTGAACTAAAACTGCTTGCAATATTGTGTGTGAAGTGACAGAAAAGTGCTTGGTGAATTGAAACCGACCAAGTAGATTTAGTTAGTAGGTTCCAAATCGCTTAACATTCGCCATTTGATCTAGCGTCCAAAGAGATACTTGTCACTTTACATGTAAAGTTAGACATTTTAAATTTGAATTGCAATCGTTTTTACGAAAATCACTAGATGTTAACATGTTATTTCACAGTCTGAGTTGTTATGTAAGTTGGCGTACCTAATACTCGAATTATTTTGGTTAACGGTTTTTTGTCATAAATGAAAACAATTGAATATTTTTAAATACTTTTTTCTTCTTTTTATTCGGCCAACAAGGCTACAATCGTAAACAACTTATTCGAAATGGACACCTTGAGCATTCCAGCAACGACAAAGTCTCTCTGACTGCGCATCGATTGCAGTGCGCACCTCATGCATTGGGAAATTGTCTACAGCCTCGCACAAGGGCGCGCTTCAAAGTCTCAATATTTGGGGGTCGAGTAGAACAAGCCATAGCCTCGAGAACGGACCATAGTTTTTAGTCCATTGAATTCAGGTCTTGGCCAGCAGCAGGCCAATCATCGGTAGAAATGAAGTTCGGTACATAGTTTTTTAACCATGTATGTGTCGTTTTTGACTTGTTTTGCAAATAATGTCGTGTTGAGAGGCTTTTAATCCTTTTCCAAATCGTCGGACTTATACACTTTTTCCGAAGTCTTGACTCTTTTTCACAAAAATGGAGCTTGGTAACGCCGTCATAGGCGACTCCCCAACACTATCTCGGAATGAGTTCGGAAGCTTGTTTTGATGAGACAGCATACACTCTATCCTTCTGTTTGTTGAACTATAAACAGAATTCGTCTGTGGTCATTGCTGTTGTGAACAAGTGGCCGGTGTGTCTCTTGTATCCAATGAGTCACAAGTCACTTTTTATGATGCGCGACATGCTGACCTGGCTGATATTCATCTCACTAGACATGATTTTCTGCTTTCGCAGTGGATTACTACGAATTCGATCTTTCACGGCTTAGATGGCTTGTGGCGTTCGCATAGTGCGCGGACGGCAGGATTTCGCGCGGTCTTTTATTCCATCAGTATCTTCAAAAAACTTCACAGAACGATACACAAAGTTTCGGGTGATTTCCAGTGGGTGCAACATCCATAACATTTTACCTTTTTCGTAGTCGCATTCATGCAGGCCAATTACGACAACACGATTTTCAAGCGAGCCCCATTCCATGATTGCAAACAACTGACGCCAAAAACTTTTGTTCAATGGTTCTCAAGAACGAGTGCGTTTAATACGTGTACCAAACCAATTGCGACTAATTGGTACGACCCCTCAGTTACCTCTGAGTTGGCTGTCAAAAAATTCAAATGAGAAACTAAGTTAGGCTATTTGACTTATTATAGTTATCAGAACATTTATCTAGCTGCTCAGATTGTCTACTACACTATCCGAGCGACCCGTATGAGAAACTCATATGCCAACTCAGACAAGTGAAATAACAGCTTCACTGAGTAGGGCTGTTCGAATAATTTTGTCTTAGAAACTAAAGTCCTGGTGAAAGAGAGTATTTATCTTCCGTTGAATCGGTAAAAAATTTTTGAAAAGTATCTTTCAGATTTGAAAATGCAGGTTCCAAAACGTACCTCCAAATCGAACCAGTGTCCTTTAAAAATTAGTTGGCGAAAGCTTTATAAGTCGAATCTTGAAGGAATGAGATTAATAGGGCGGGTCAGTTGCTGATAATGACTTGCAAAGAATCCACAATATTTGATATCAACATCTCCTGCAAATGTCTTTGTCCCCTTTTTACGCGTCTCAAGTCTATTTTCCATTCTTAGAAGCTTAAGACTGAATTTGGCATGGGTTTTTCGTTTTCGCGATATTTTTGTATTATTTTCTTTACCGTAATCCAACTGAATCTTCTACTTCTCTTTTTAAATCCTTTTTTTTCGTTTTCGTAAATGCTCTGACGGCTGGGATTCAAATAGATATATTATCGGATATATTAACCACATCTATTCTAAGAAAAATACTGCGGTCCAAAATGCAGTTCAAGCGGACTCCTTTTTGAAAGATTTGTACGATTTTGTTCGTGAATTTTATTTCACAAAACAAGCCCGACGTACGCGGCAAAACACCAGTGGATTATAACAAAATAACCTTCGTTACTAAGACTAGCACATCTGTTCATAAAACATGAACGCAGTGGGTATTTGACTTAAATATCCCTGATTTCCTATTTTTTGGGAAAATTATAACTCTACGCTGTGGTCACACAACATTACGACAAACGAACGAGTCCGTTCTAAAAGCCCACTAAAAAGGAACAGATGTTCGGATCTCATGAACAATTTGTGTTTTGGTGTTGGTTTTTGCATAATTGCTGCTTTGGAATTCTCAAGAAATTATAGCAATGCTGGCATGAGGAAACCTCAGTTTCTGCTCTGATGATAAAACCGGGTGGTTCTTAAAACACCTGTACAGTTGAGCACTCTCCTTTGTGGTGCTGTGTTTGCCTGTTTAAAGTTAAGTGAAAACATAACATGACCTCTAGCCCGCTAAAACTTGCTAGTTTAAAGTATAACCAGAATGTTCCCAAAAATGGCTCAAAAATGTTTGAAAATTTAACACATTGTGATCCCAAAATGAGACCGCAATGTTCCCAAGATTAGCCCGAAATGTTCCACAATTTCTCCCAAAAGTATTGTCAAATCGTTACCAAAATAATTCTGAATGAAGACGAAAAGTTTGTAAAGTGACCCCAAAATGTTTTCTAGTTGAGCACAAAATTTTACTAACGCAACACCTAACCCAGCAAGCAAAGTTCAGAGAGCTCCTAATTATGTGTCTGAAAAGAGCCGAGCTTAAGAGCGTTTTTGGGGTAAACACATAAATTGGAGGGTTTTGGGAGCATGTTCAGTGCTCTCTAAGCACAGGCTCATAAAAAGCACTTATGTCTTATCATTTTCGGATTTGAAGCAGACAGGTAATCGAAAATTTTGTTTTGGTTGGATGTTTTGCATCAAGTGCCTAGAAAAGTAACTTCTATGTGTCTTTTATGAGGTTTTTATATGCTTCATTGGGAGAGTGAAAGCACTTATATCTGTGTCAGAAAAGAGTCAGACTAGACTCAGAAATCTTCCACATAAAGTGCGACCGTTTTCGTAGAAAACACCGCTCGTTACGGGCTCAGTATTAAACACATTATGACGGTGAATGCTCATAAAAAAGTGTCACAAATTGTCCGAACACGCACATATCGCTTGCTGGGTCCTTATCGTTGATGAAGATCGAACAACGGGTTTTAAAATTGCGTTCATGAAATAAAACCGCCGTTCACAGTTCAAGAAAAGTCGGAACAAGTTACGCTTATTTTGTCAACGAATGGCCTTGATTTTGGTAGACTTTTAACGTTTATTTTCTGAGTGAATGGTTCACATGCCATTGGGCACTCTAAAATACCCTTCACGTAAGCTATGGTTTTGATTGACTAAATTTTTTTTACTCTCTTGACTGTTCCGTAGTTGAATGTATATTTAATAAGAATGAAAAAACCTTTGATGTAGACAAAATATTCCTTAGAAATGCTCACACGATTGAAGGATTACAAGCATTTTGAGAATCGCTTAATGGATTATGGTCGCTGTTAATCTATAGGTGAAATGTTCGTGCATCCTCGCCTTAGTTGATCAGTTGATTAGTTTTTTTTATTCAACATTATTTCACTATAGCTTGGCCTTCTATAAATCAGGTCGATTACTTATCAACCGCCTCACGCAATTACCATATGTAGTATCACATTTATTGATAACTTTAACCAAGTGTAAAGTGGGACGAACGGTACTTCTATAACATTTTTGGTCTCTTTATTTAACTTATAGCCTTTGAAATATGTTTGACTGACTGATTAAGCAATGCCCAGGGCAAGTGACTAAACAACATTTGTAGTTTAGGGGGGACCTCATTAAATACTTAGCCGGCAAAGTGTATTATATAAGCTGCATCGAGGTAAAACTTGTCTAAAAACTTTTAAAAAATATAAAAACATTTGAACACAGTTTTCCAAAAAGTGAATTTTAAAATACATTATTACTCATGTTGAAATTCACAAGTTCATCATTTCCAATATGGTACGACCGCAATAAAAACATAACAAAACATACCTAAACAAACGAGAAATGTCTTTCCCAACTTTAGAATAAAACTTTTTCTTAAGTGTATAAGTAGGTGGTGTGAGTGAAAGTTGATTCATAAAAAAAAATAAATGTTAATGAAAAAAAAGAACAACTTAACCGGCATTTAAAAGGTGCACACAAAAAAGCAAAGATCGAATTTCAAACTGGTCGATTAACGCTTGTGTTGAATGAAAAAAATGTTGCACTTTTATTTTATGGTCTCCTCCGACTGTCACTCGGTCACAGGGACAAGCCACAGCGGACTCCCTCTGTTAGTTAGTCCCCCTTCTGTTTTTTGTTGGTTTTTAATAATGATCATTTTCATTTCATTTACGTTTGCTTGCACCACTGATCCTGCGATAAGGCGGCGAGGGTCGCGTGCCTCGTTGCCCAAGTGTTGACTCCTGCTGTTTGGCGCTTACAGCTGACGTGTGGCTGCCTATGTGACTGGCTTATCAGTTGATCATCGACCAACTCAAATGATTATTAATTCAAGCGCATTGAAAATGCTGAGTGATCGTTTAATATTTTTGAAGACTTTCACCTGGGAGCCACTGGACGTACTTATTTTGACAGTGGCATAGCGTTTTTAATTAGTGCCTGCGCTTCTGTTCTGCAATTGCGGCTACTTAATTATAGTCCGCTAAAGAAAAAAAAATGAAAACCTTTTAAGAGCTGTAACTCGATATGCTTGTGAAACCAAAGGGTGCTCCCCTCCCCTTTCATCCAGGATATTGTGCGCTTATTGTTCTTTTTCTCATTTTCTTTATTTTCTGTGACGATGACGCAAAAATACGCACTGACATTATAATTATATATTGTTGTAATTACAAACCAATTGCAGTCCCATTGCACTGCGCCAGGGCTAACCAATCTTATCTATCACAAAGGGATTAGCTCGCTGCGCCATTTAGTGGTGAATTGCCTGTGATTCGTGCCCATAGCATTCTTATCAAGATGATATGTTGGGAATGTCCATGGGCAATGGGTGTGCTGTCATTTAATGAAAACATATTTCCCCGTACACGTTTTATATCTAGATCTGAGGTTTGACTTTGTCTGCATTGGGCTGATCTGGGCGCGTGTCATTTGCTGGGCTTCCCGTTGAGCTAAAATCTAATATCGAACGCCTCACAAATGTCACCATTTTTCAAGTATACGGCTAAGCCTCTCTGGATGCATACGATTATTAGTAATATTTACTCACTAATCCTGTTTAATGACAAAAGCAACGCCAGCCAGGGGGTTAGGATCCCGCTTCTCTCCCTCTGTTCCTGCTTAGTCAACTGTGTGCCAATTTCAATGTTCAATATTTTGGCTACTTTGCGGTCGTGTCGAGAGCCCATTTCAGTGCCCGCAACTGTTGACACCCGTTCAAAATGTCAAAAGAATATAATTCAGTTAGAGAGAGAGAGAGAGAGTTCCGGCCTCTGAGCCGGACCAATTAGCGTGTGCAAATCTTTTATACATGAACGAATCCTAAGCGGTTTAGGCCTGGCGGCCACAGAATTCTCTTGTGCAGTTTAATTCAAATTTATTTATTTAAATTCATTTTGTGAGAATTGTGGGACAATTGTGGCTTTGATTTTACTTAAGTGATCGGGGCAGCTGTTAAAGATTCAAGCGACGAAATGTGCGGGCTAGTCAATTACTGAAAGGGTTTTGGTAAGCAAAGTTCGGGCACAAATTTTTACTTTTAGATGTTAATTTTGATGTGCCAAGTGGAATCTAAAGTCAAGACAACATGACCTCGAATTTAAAACCGTTTTAATTAACTTCTGACTGGGGTCTAAATCGTGGATAAACAGAAAATATTAGGGAAACTTGACTTATTTAAAAGAAATGATAAGATAACAACACATACAATTTTTATGACCAAAAATCAAACTAATTTCTAAACTTTGGAATTCATCCCCACCATTACGAAATGCTGTATACGCTACTGATATATATTCTTGATCAGCATCAAGTCGATATAGCCATGTCCGTCTGTCTTTTTGTCCTTGCGTCAGTCCGTATGAACCGAGATGGTAAGAGATAGAGGTTTGACAAGTATGGGACATAAGCTTCTTATACCTGCAGGCAGTTTTACAGATAGAAGGTTCGTACCTTAGTAATCGGGATTATTTTTCGATCCGCCTAAGAATTGTTAAGGATCGGATAATCGATAGTCAAGTTATAAGCAAAAAATTAAAAATAGGGGAAAGTTTACTTCGGCCGAAGATTTGTATACCCTTGCAGCTTCCATTGAAAACAAAAAAGTTTTTCTAACTAAGACTACTTTTTGGACCTTACTTTTCTATGGGATCTATACTATATAGATGTCTGATTTCGACCAAACTTGGTGAGATCATGAAAAAGCATAATACACTGTTGATAACGAAATTTGGCGGCGATCCCACCTAAAACTAAAAAGTTTTTCTCACTAGAACTTCTTTTTCGACCGATCATTGCAGCTATATGCTATAGTCATCCGTTTTTAAACTTTTAGAAATGTGTTAAAGTATATAAAATAAGCAGAGAAAGGACGTTTTTATTAAAAACAAAAAGTTTCTTCACTAACTTTTCCCGATCGTTTTGGTATAGTCACCGATTTCGACCAAACTTAGTAAAATCATGGGAAGGGATAGTAAACTAAGAAATACTCACTTTGGAGGCGTTTCCATTAAAAACAAAAACGTTTTTCTCACTAAGACTAGTTTTTCGACCGATCGTTCCTATGACTGCAATATGCTATAGTCATCCGATCCGGTCGGTTCCGACAAATGTGCAGCGTATTTGTACCAAAAGACTTCGTGCAAAATTTGGTGAGATAGCTTTAAAACTGACGGAGGAGATAGCATAGAAACAGACATTCGTATTCGTATTCGTAGTTAACTATGCGTTTCCATGATTCCACTAAGTTTGGTCGAAATCGGATGACTATAGCATATAGCCCATGGAACAACGGTCGAAAAACTAGTTCTGAACAACTTTTTGTTTTTAATGAAAAGTCCTTATCATTGGCATACACTTACTTAATTTACTCTTACACAATTCTACAAAGTTTGGTCGAAATCGGATGACTATAGCATATAGCTCCCATAGGAACGATGGGTCGAAAAACTAGTTCGAGTGAGGAAAACTTTTTTGTTTTTAATGAAAACGTCCTTTTTATTGGCATGATATACTTAAACACATTTCTACAAAGTTTTATCAATATCGGATGGTCGAAAAAGAAGTTCTAGTGAGAAAAACTTTTTTGCTTTAATTGGGATCGCCTCCAAATTTCGTAATTAACAGTGTATTATGCTTTTCCATGATTTCACCAAGTTTGGTCGAAATCAGACATTTATATAGTATAGATCCCATAGAAAAAAGGTCCAAAAAGTAGTCTTAGTTAGAAAAACTTTTTTGTTTTTAATGGAAGCTGCAAGGGTATACAAAACTTCGGCCGAGCCGACATATTTTGAAATCAAGATTAATAATCGATCCGCCAAAGGAATGGTTAAGATCGGATGAACGGTTGTCGAGTTATAAGGAAAACAAACAATTATGGGCTGCACCGGTTGGAAGCGGCAGTGTTGCCAGAACATAAGGTCCAAAAGTTGCTAGATTTTCAAAAAAAATTAGCTAGAAATAGCTAAAAATAAAAAAAGTTGCTAAAATAAATAGCTTAAAATGAAAACTTCAAAAAGTGTTGTCTTCGGACTGAAATCCAACAGATACTTATATAAAATTAATTTGTAATGAGTTACGAATACAAAAATACTTTAAATGAGGTCTGCAAAACGCTCTTTAACAGTGTTGCCAAAATAAGGGATCCAAAAGCTGATCAATTTGCTTTAACAAATTGCTAGAAATAGCTAAAAATTGTGAGGGGGTTAAAACTGATATAAAGTGTTTTGACACTAAAATCTAAACTTAAAAAATTAAGGTAATTGTCAAGTATATTAAAGCACATTCATAATTTCGGTACAGCATTAGCAATCTTCAATATTCATTTTAAAAGAAACCATGAATAATTCGCGGTGTATCGAAGGAATTATTTTGGAATTTTTTGAGCACTTTTTAAGGTGCTTAGACTAACAAATTCTTAAAAAAGGACAGAGTCCCGCAATGTGTTCACAATCTCCCCTTTTTTTTTGGAATCCGAGCCAAACCCGAATCTAGGTACAACGAAAGCTGAAAGGCCAAACTCAGTGCTGAAATTAGCGCTGATTTGAAAAGTTGGTACTAAAAACATGGCTTCACTTACTTGCACAGGCAATGCTTTTTAGGCATAAATTAAAGTACTAAATCTCATGAATTTCTACCGAAATCACTAATAAACTAAAGCTATTTCTAATGATTATGCCTTAAATTATATTCTCACTCTGAAATTCACTTCTGAGACTTTTTACTAAGGGGAAGTTCTATAGCAAAGGTTTCAAACCAATTTAATAGGCGTTATTTCGCACGTCGTCTTAAAAATTTATTAATTGCTAGAAATAGCTAAATATTATTTTAAAGTTGCTAGATTTATAGCTAATAGCATTTCCAAAAATTTATAAGCATTTCCACTTTCAAAAATGCTAGATCTAGCAACTAAAGAGCTAAAATGGCAACACTGCTCAGCGGCTAGTGTGTGCGACCGCTGTGCAAGCGGTCGTTTGTTCGATCCCGCCTCGGAACATCGAATGAAAAGGTTTTTTTTTGAATAAACTTAACACCCGGTCACCCTCTCTGCTGTTGGCGCCAGCTTTGTAGGAATTAGCCATGGAGAGCTTCTCAAACTGCGTTTCGGATTCGGCGTAAAACTGTAGGTCCCTTTCTCTTGTGCGAAAATTAGAAGCTCACAAGCCAAGAGATTGAGAGAGGCTCGGCTTTGGCCCTTTGGGACTGTGTCAAGCCATTTTACATTTTTACCGGTCGAAACGGTGATGGGCAGCACTTCACAGGTAAAGAGTATGTTTTAGTCGGGCTTCACCGACCGACTAAGTGACCAATAAACACGCATCAGTACCAATTAAAGAGATACTCCTTACATCAATTATTCGTAAAAAAAATCGCCCAGTATTGTAAAATCAGACAATTGCATAACAAAGTGTCTAAACATACTAACAGATTGATATCGAATTTAAAGCCTCAGCCGGGTTATACAACCTAAATTGCCTCTTAAACTTATTCATTTAAAAGTAAACTCTTGAGCTATTTAGAAATATCCTTTTCGTCTTTGAACTTCACTTAGATCCTGTTACATATAGAAACCATTAAACATCAAAGCATCTTAGCAAAAAGTAAACAAACCGAACTCCGCACCAGACCCAAACCAATCCAAACCCATGTTGAACGCCATGTTAAACAACTCAATTGCATAGCACACTTTTATCCTAGCACAAAGGGCCCCAAGACGAATTATGATGACAGCCAAGGCAAAAAGTCAGACGAAAGCAAAAACCGCAAACAATTCATTAAAACGAAAATATCAGCCATGCATCAGCCAACTTACCCTCGAATGGTAATGGGTCGTTCTTCTTCCGCCCACACCACCATCTCGTTGACTTCTGACAGCTCCAACGGGCAGGCAGGGAGCGGCTCACCCACGCAACTCAAATTTAAACATGGCCGTCCACTTCCGCCACAAAATGACACCAATGAAAATGAATACACAACCATGGTGGCTGTCCGCGGTTTGCGGACGCCTCAGGCAAAGTAATTTCGTATTTATTTCGTTACAGGACTCGGCCCTTTTGATTTGAGTAATTAGCCAAGCAAATAGCTACAAGCTGTTTGCAATTCTTTTACTGTTTTTTTTCTGGTTTTTTTTTTTTGGGGTCTGACAGCGGAAAAATTAGCGCAGTAATTGAGGTAATTTCTTTTGTTTTTCGTAATCTGAGTTGCGTTTCACCTTTCGGCGTCTTCTTCTGCTTCCCTTTGGCTGGCTTCGGGCACAACTAGCCGAAAGCTAAAGCGGCTTTCTCTCAATTGGCGCTGTAAACATGAAGCCCATTAGAAGTGATTTGAGCTGCAAGTTGGGGAAGCCCCTGAAGCGTCTTAGGGAGATGGATGTGTGGGCGGGTGGTGGGAATGGCTCATAATTTAGCCAGCAGGTGCTGGTCAAAAGTAAACCTAATCGAAAATCAGAGAGAGAGCCAGAAAGAGAGAGAGAGAGAGAAACTGTATGGCTATTGATTTCCACACCTGCACCTTGGCCGCAACGAAAGAGGTCAGCGAAATGTTAATGTCACTCGACTCGGCTCATTGTCTGTCTGAGTGGGGTTGGGGGCGCCTCGAATGAAATCACAGTCTGCTACTCTGGGCAAGGGTCAAAGCGGGGGTTAACAACACTGGCAAACGGCTTGAAAACCAAAACGGGAACATAGCCAATTCATGGGGGTGGCTACTGGCATTGGCATTTTAGACGGGTGAGAATGCATTTTGTCCAGTTTGGTTAAAACACCAAAGTTCAGTGAGTGCGTGGGAAGGCTTAAAAGAAACCGATGAGACTTTTTTAAAACCAATTGAAAAATCAATTGCATTGCGAGTTCAACTCAACCCGGCAGCAGTTTGGAAAAACTTGTATGAAAACAGTTTGATTATAAAGCAGGCCTGGTTCGAAGCTGGAATTCCAAAATATTTTCCACTCAACACCGATCCTTAAGCCGACACAAATTTCAAAAATGTAAAAAAATGGCCCAATCTGAACCTTCTAAACCAAGGAGAAAACACACCGAAGCTCCATTTAATTAGCTGTGATTTGAGTGTCACACAATCATGGCGAACCCTTTCCTTTACCTTTAGCATTAGCTGCGGCCTCCATGATTTGACTTGTAAACTTTGATTTAGCACAATAAACCCCAAAGCAAACAACCCTCTGCTTCAGCAAAACACATCCTTAAACTTTGCTTTATTCGTTTGTATATAAAATACGAGGGCTGTATCAAAAGTGCTAAAAAGGAATCCATGTTACTTTAAAAACTGAAGCGAAAAAGCTATATTTCAATCTATTTAAATTGTCCGGCTTAAGCCAAACTACACTCATTTCCTAAAGCAATTAATCTCATTTAAAGTGCATTTTGTAAGTTTTGGCACCAGGAGAAAGTAACTGTGGAATTCACCGAATTCATCTTTCGTACAGCTACTTCTGAAACAGCCCTCATTTATATACAAAGAACACATTATAATGTTTCGTCTTGAAAACTTTGCCTTTACCGGCATAAATAAATAAAATATATTTATAAAGATGCTTTTAAGCCAGCAAGTTAACAAGTTTATATAGACGCCGACACACACAACAGACTCACTTAAATGTGTCTTGATTCTGAGGGGGGCAAAACTCGCAGCAGCTGCTGTCAGTTATGGTTTGGTTTGGCGATGGGGTTGCCTTACCATTTAAGGGTCGCTTTTGCCGCCCGTGCTTTGATTCTTTTTACTTTTTGCTTTTCTTTTCAAGAGAAACATTTGGCCGTCGGCAAATGTTGTTCTTCCATTTGCATTCATACTTTAAATGGCAAATGTTTAATGGCTTATGAGCCCGCACCGTTTTGTTCTCATGGTTAGCTAGCTGCATAATTGATGGTCGTATCAAACTAATTTTTGTGCGCTTTCTTACAGATTGGGTTTCATCTCTCAATGGGGAGCACTGGCTGGACGATATGCAGCCTTGTGTCCGCCTGGCTGGCCGTGGGCACCTCAACGTATGCCTTTCCACAGTCCAACGCATGGTAAGTAAAGTATTATTTCTATCTTGATTTCAAAGTAAAAGCAAAAGCTAGCCGAAGTTTGTATACCCCTGAGTCATTTAGCGAATCGCCTTCTGATGATTGGATTGGATATCCATGAAACAGCTGTAAAGGTTTGTCCACGCTCTTTTTTTATAGTACCAAAGGCCATAGAACAACAAGACGCGTAACGGCCATACAAGTGAATGGCAAGGGGAAATTTCAATGTGGAGTTTCGATTTTACATTAGTGTGCTGCGCGTATTAGAGGTCTGCCAAACAAAATTTGCACACAGAAAGCACAGTAATGTCAAATCGAAGCTCCTCATTGAAATTTCCTTTCAAATTTCCCTGACATTCATTTATATGGTCGTTACTAATCTTTTTGTTGTATGGCTTTGGTAGTATCATCTTGGTCTTTGAATCTTTCCTGCCTTCTTTGGTTATAGGTCTCTGTCAAGAACGAGTTGAGCATAGCTTTAGTATTTTCTTCTTGTTTTAAATGTACTTAAAATGCTGAAGAAATCGTACTGAAAATAAACATTTTGTACTTGAATCAAGAATTTTCGCCATAAAATAAAATTTGTATACTTTGTTAAGTTTGTGCCAAAGTATGTAACAGCCAGAAGAAAGCGTCTCCTACCCCATAAAGTATATAAATTCCCGATCAGCATCAGCAGCCGAGTCGATTTCGCCCTATCCTCCTGTCCGTCCGACCATTTGAAAAAACAGATCTCAGAGATGGTAAGAGATAGAGGTTCGACATGTATGGGACAAAAACTTCTTATACTTTCAGACAGATAAAGTTAATATTAAATATTTGTCACGCCCCATCCCGCCCCTGCAAATGAAAAAATTCGTCATGTATTCCACATTTTTATAGATAAAAAATTCGAACCTTCTGGGCACATTTAGTTATCAGGATTATTTATCGATCAGACTAAGTCTGCATTTACGCGATGTAGTTTCCTTCAGGAAGTTCTTCGTGAAGTTTTTGCTTGTAGGGATGAGGTGTAGGGGGCAGTAGATGCAGGCAAAGCTTCATGGCCAGCTAGGCAATGAAGGTTTTCGATAGTTTCCCTTTGTCTCGTGCCTATAGATTCAATGCAGGGCAGAGTTTTTAGTTAATCGATAACACAAGTTGACCGAAGCAGTGCGGCAATTTTTGAATTGTGTCACAGCAGCTCTTTTGAATTAAAACCATTGGCAGCTGCGACTTAAATAGCCCGTTTCGTCACTTCAATTGCAGCTTTTCATAATTTTTCTTTACTCTGACTCATTTTTGTTATTATTTAATAACAGAAAATCAACAACGGTGGCGATTGCTCTGAATCGATACATTGGTTGCGTTTCGATAGTAGTCGGAATGTTAGAACAAAACGAAAAACTTCATGAAGCACACTACGTTGTGTAAATGCGAGTGCAGTTTTGAAGATGGTTCAAAACGAAATCAAAGAGGTTTACAAGAAGCAAACTGCACCGTGTAAACACGGAATCAGGAATGGTAAAGATCGGATGAACTGTAGTCGAGGTATAAGCAAAAGAAACAATTATGATAGGAAATTATGATCATACAACTAAACAAAAATTTTGTGAGGTACAGAGTATATTATAGTCCGACTTGACCGACTTTCTTACTTGTTTTATGCGTGAAGGTTCTTAGATATATCATAGTTTTTACATCTTTATATTTTAGGTGAAATTGTAGACATGTTTCTGTTTAAGAGGACTCGTCCTCCCTTAAAACTTCAATCTGTGGTCGAATGGTCGGCATTCATTATTATACCCTTGCTGAGGGTATTATAAAACTGACCGGATGTTTGTAACGCATTGAAGAAAGCATCTCCGACCACTTGAAGTATTTATATTCTTGATCAGCACGAGTTGATTAAGCCATGTCCGTCTGTCTGTTTCTATGCTATCTCCTCCGTCAGCTTGAAAGCTAACTTCAACAAACTTTGCACGCTGCACATAGCTCCCATAGGAACGATCGGCCAAAAAACTCCAAACTTCGTATTTCTTAGTTTGCTATGCTTTTCCGTGATTCCACTAAGTTTGATCAAAATCGGATGTCTATATAATATAGCTGTCATAGAAAAGTAGTCTCAGAAAAGTATAGTCTAAAAAATAGTATTAGTTTGAAAAACTTTTCTGTTTTCATTGGAAATGTCTTAACACTTGGCATTTATTTATTTAAAATGCTTTCACACAGTTCTACAAATTTTGGTCAAAATCGGATGACTATAGCATATAGCTCCCATAGGAACGATCCGTCGGAAAACTAAATCTAGTAAAAAAAACTTTTTTGTTTTCAATGGAAGCGTCCTTATCATTGGCATATATTTATTTCATATACTTTTATACGGTACGACTGATCGGTCGAAAAAGAAGTTCTAGTGAGATAAACTTTTTGTTTTTAATGGGATAGCCTTCAAAATTTGTAATGGTTAGTTTGTTATGCTTTTCCATGATTCAACTTAGTTTGGTCGAAATCGGACATCTGTATAGTATAGCTCCCATAAAAAAGTAAGGTTTAATAAAAAGTCTTAGTTAGAAAAACTTTTTTGTTTTCATTGGAGGTTGCAAGGGTATACAAAACTTCGGCCGAGCCGAAATAAACTTCCCCTATTTTTTTCATATAAAATTTATTTACAAAGGAGGTTGACTTTAAAAATTGCCAACCTCACCAGCCTACACCTACACATGAACCTTAACTTGACCTATGTTTTATTCACTCCTCGCAAGCGGAATATATTGGTTTTGTATGTAATTTTTAGAATTCATCTTTAGTGGTTTTTTCACCCATCATAATATTGAGAAATTTGAAAGTAACTGTTAGAACCGAACCTTTTTTCATACTTACATATGGTTCGATGTTCAAGTTCGTAAAGTTACAAAATTGGAAGGTACCAAACCGAACTGGTTCTTTGGGGTTAGGTTCAGTATCGGTTTGCCACCTTGGTATAAAACTGATTTTGGGAGTTTCAAAGAAAAACTTTCTCTATTAAACAAAAAAAATTAAAAAAGTTATTAATCCAAAAAGAGTAAATATGTAAGATCTCAGTCAAATTAAGGTATACTTATAAAAATCGTCCCGTTTTCATTTTCTTTCACGAAAGTTGCACCCACATTGGCGCTGAATTCGATAATTGAATTAAGTGCAACTATCTGCTGCAATGCCGAAAGAATGTTGTGAGTGAACCGATTGAGGCAATTGCCGCATGCCTCTGCAGCTTAACCTCGCGTCCAAAGAATGTGCCAGGCCAGACATTCCTCAAAGTAATTTATTTCATTTGACTGGCTGGTCTAATGCTTCAAAGAATTTTGCGCCCCAAAGCAGGCTGGGCCACTGTCTTAAGTCGCACGTATGTATGTGCCACCACGCACAACTACCGTGTTGCAGTAATTACCGTTTTCAATTAATTGCAATTTGTAATCGAGTATCGAGTTACACCCGACGAGGGACAGAGGACAGAGTGTTTGGGCAGTTGTTGGTGTTTGCTTTTGTCAACAACAAGAACGGGGCAGAATATTTACGGACTGGCATTTTAAGCCTACTTAATTGGTCCCCCTTGGTATTAAGAGTCATTGCAATTGCATTTGCTCATGTAAATTGGCCCTAAGTTTTGCACCCAGCCTGAACTCCACTTAGTCTGGCGCTGGTTAGTTAAACTAAGGTTCTTAATCTCCCAACTTATAAAAGCTTTTTGTGCGGCAAATAAATTCCATTTCAGGCAAATTACAGCACTTTAAACTTTTCAAATGAGATCAAAACTAAAAGCCCGATAAAACGAGAATCGACCAACTGACTGACAGCCATTTTAAATGGTAATTTAACGCACAGCCCAGACAGTCGCGGTCGCTCTCCGCGTCTGCGCCGTGAGCTTCTTCCTCGAGTGGATAACAATAAGACAGACAAAAAAGGCGAAGACAAGTGTGAGGTTAAGTGTTGCAGCTTAAATCTGTGTGCAGCAACCCTTAGCGCTCAATCCCATTCCACCCTCCCGAGCACCCGCAGAGGCGGCTGACAAATCAACTAATACAATTTGCCCTCTCTCATTGTTGCTCTCTCTCTCTCTCTTTTGCGTTCTCTCTTTGCAGACAGTTCCTCCACAAACACAACTGAGAATCCACCGTCACCCACATCGCTGAGTCCCAACAACCACAGTAGCAACACTGCCAATGCCAACAACAACAACAACAACAGCACAAGCCAAGCGAGCAAGTCACCACCCCCAGGAATGGGCACCTCACACTCTCATCATACGCTCTACCAGCCACAACAGCATCCACAACAGCATCCAAACCAACCCAGCACGCCCACCAGCAGCAACAACAGCAGCAGCGCGCATCATTCGCATCATCTGTCGGGGTCACATGGCGGCTACATGTTGCCCACCAGCTCCAACGAGTCGGACGACGAGGGTGAGGAAATCATTGAGGAGGACGATGGCACCGATGGCCCCTCGGACAGTTCGTCGCCGCATGGCGATGGCAATGGCTCCAAGCGCAAAAAGAAAACCCGCACCGTCTTCTCGCGGGCCCAAGTCTTTCAGCTGGAGTCCACCTTCGACATGAAGCGCTATCTTAGCTCATCGGAGCGGGCTGGCCTGGCTGCCTCGCTGCGCCTGACCGAGACCCAAGTGAAGATCTGGTTTCAGAACCGGCGCAACAAATGGAAACGTCAGCTGGCCGCTGAACTGGAGGCCGCCAATATGGCCAACATGGCACATGCGGCACAGCGCCTGGTGCGTGTCCCGGTGCTCTATCATGATGGCACAACAGCTGGCTTTGTGCCGCCACCGCCGCCGCACCATCATCCTATGCAGTATTATGCGGCAGCCGCCGCCCGCAACACCAGCCCCCCGCGGCCGCCGCTATCGTCGCTGGTATAGGGCGTGGGGTGCCTGGCGCCCATGGCGCTGCTGAAGCCGCCAACGCCATTGCCACCGCGCACGCCAGCACCGCAACTGCGACACTCCTCCATGGACGAAGACTCGGAGGGGGGGCAGGAACGCATCAGCCTGGATGAGGAAGATGCTGCCATCGATGTGGAGGCTGATGAAGAACACGACGCCGAGCAGCAGGTAAGGTCAACGCCTCCAGAGCTGCGCACCAAACACGGCCATTGCCTGGAACGGCACGAGAGTCTGGGACACAGCTCGGCCATGGAGGTGGCCGCTGCTGTCGTCAGTGTGGATAAATCGATACACAAGGCGTTCTGAGGCTCTCCCAGCACTCCCAGTGGTATTGTAAATTTCTATTGAAACGGATCAGCGGCTAAGTGCACATCAATTGGTTTCAATGCTACCCAAGGAAGTCGGCTCCCAGCTGACATCAATGAACTCAAACAATCGATAAGCAGTTGCAAAGTTTAGACCATTTTGTTCCTAAAGCTTTTGTACATATTTGCTAGCCAAGTGATGGGCAATCCAACTCGGCAACTTCACCCTTGTAAATGAATGTATCTTGCTCATTAGGTATAAGGTTTCATTATAAATTGTTGTACATATTGGCATATATGGTATGTACATACATAAGTACGTATGCATGCAAATGTGTAATGCGCTTGCTTTCCATTTGCTTTACATTTTCAATTGCTGGTCAAATGTTTAAGTTCTTTTTTATTGTATTCTCCATTTTAAGTGTAAGCTTAACGTAATTGATGAGCCAAAAATAAGCAGACAACAAACGACGAGTGTCGGACAATTACCAAAAAATAGTTAAATTATTTTTAAATATTAATTAACTGTTAAAGTAATCGAAATCAAGCGGAACTAACTAACACAGTAAATGCTTAAAAGT
This sequence comes from Lordiphosa collinella, assembly GCA_018904265.1. Classification (NCBI taxonomy): domain Eukaryota; kingdom Metazoa; phylum Arthropoda; class Insecta; order Diptera; family Drosophilidae; genus Lordiphosa; species Lordiphosa collinella. The sequence goes on from JAEIFV010000232.1 coordinate 342,858, forward strand.
GCATAAGAAATAATACATACATATACAAAATATTAATAAAATATATACATACATACATATATACAAAACAGTAGAGTGTATCCTTGAGGGTGGGATTTGGGAAAGAGAACTGTAAGCTAGCCGGACCTTCTTCTGCCACAAGAAATGCGTAAGTTTCGAGTCTTTGATATGCAACATGATGTTTAAGTAATTTTAAAGGGAACAAGCTTTGGAATGGCTTTTTAAAAGTAATTTAAGAAATTAAGTCAAAATGTGGAAACTTGGCAATCTTTTAATCGTGGAATTTACCTCAATCTCAGGTGGCGACCATTTCAGTGGCGCCTGATTTATCTGGACTGGTAACATTTCTAGAGTTTTGACTGCTTCTCAATCTCTAAAAACGCCTTGCTTACCGCCCTTTCGGATTTGCCGATAATGTCAATGTCATCGGCATATGCAAGTAGCATTACATCTTTATAAAAGATGGTGCCCGATCTGTTAGCATTTGGGCACTGGCGCAGTATATACTCCATCAGCAGATTAAATAAGTTACACGATAAGGTGTCACCCTGCCTAAAACGTCTTCTGGTATCGAAAGGCTCGGAGAGGTTCTTTCCTATTTTGCCGGAACTTCGAGTGCTTCTCAACGTCATCATGCAAAGTCGAACTTACTTTGCTGGTATACCAAAAGTAGACAGGGCTTTAAAGAACTTTGACCTTATCGGTGAGTCGAAAGCGGCTTTATAATCAACAAAAAGATGGTAGGTGTTGATTTCCGTCGCATGGGTTGTCTCAATGTAAATATTTGGTCTATGGTGGACTTACCAGGTCTAAAGCCACACTGATAAGGTTCGATCAGTTCGCTCATTCTCGGCTTTAGACGTACACATAAGATACATGACAGAACCTTATATTTTTGACGTGACAACGTCTTATAATTCGATAGAGCCGGCTGCACGCACGAAAAAACATGACTCATGCGGCGTTACCTCGCTCTGAGGCGTTCCATGTAAGGCTTGAAGTGCAAGCGAGAGCGCGGAACGAGTGACAAAGAAGCACAATCGGCCTTTGCGTTCGGCAGCGTTCGACATCCGTCTCTCTCCTACTTGAGTGAGCGATGCGTCTGCGTGGACAGCTGCTATACTATAGTACATTTACATGTTTTGATCGAGTATCAAGTGCAGTAAAAAGTGAATGTGGTGTCAATTGTTTATAGCAACGATAATTACAGCGATAAAGGTAATGATTCTTTCGATATTAATTATATATTCAGTGATATATTGTCGAATATTCGTGCTTTCATCATTAAAATGAATAGCATCGGTCCGCTAGTGCAGCGATTGTAGGTTACGCTATAATTGTCAAAATTAAAACAATACACAGAATAACACAGTTTGTAAGTACTATTTCACGTTGAGTAAAAAAGACACAGTGATTCCAAGGTCTGATTATTTGATTCTGACTGAAACGTGGATGCGTGACAATTGTGATCCAATTTCAATTGAAAATTTTGAATGTGTAACCCGGCAGAATAATCGATCAGATTCTGAAACAAATGCAGCAGGTGGAGTGGCAATTTATAGAAACTTATCATCGACATCCACAGCCAAAATTCTCAACGTTGAACTTTCGGATACAACCCGCCTTATTAGAAACACTGGTGACGTTTGCTTAGCAGAAGTTACATGCTTCACCGCTGATACCACGTTCAAAATGGTTCTTGGCGCAGTTTATATTCATCCTGGAGCAAGTATTTCTAACATCAGTGTTCTGCTACATCAAGCACTATTTCCGTATGTTTATAACAGCCAGTATGTACATCCCATCATGGAAGTTGATACCGATATACCAATTATTCTTTGTGGCGACTTCAACACAAATGTGAAAAATGACGAAACATTCATAAAATTCATGAAAGACATGTTTAATGTCGATTGTGCATCAGACGTTAATAACTCAACAACACTAGGAGGCACCACCATCGATTTGACTTTTTCAAGACACATTAAACTCGAAACACTCCCTTTCAATTCCTACTTTTCCTATCATCGTCCTATTCTCAACAGAATAACACAGATTGTAAGAAATTAAATATTACACATGTTTAAAAGTTGTAAAACAATTGCTCAACGCACATTTATACTTGTAAAAACTATTAAATTGTAAAAAAAAAATTAACATAATTGTATTTATGCGTACAAATAAATCTAACTTGATCAATTTCATTGTGATTTCCAATTACCTCCTTCTCTATATACATACAAATCTATTAAACAAATGAAATTAAAATTTTCTTTTGAAAAATGCTACCATTCCATCAGTATTTTCTTAAGACGTTGTCACGTTCAACTATCGTCAGTAAACCGACTTTACAGACAACCAATTTTTTTAGTTTTTATTGGCGGATGAATTTTGACGAGAATCGGGTGCCAAGCCCGAAGTAACGCCTCCTATTTGTCCTAGGGAAAGGATTGCTGCTCACGTTAGCCAGGAGCTTTGCGGATGCATCGCTCTGTTACCAGGGGTTATTATGTGGAGGTGTGAGTCGACTTCAGACGCAGTAAGCCAGGATCGCGCTGGGCTTACCATTTTAAACCGGTCAGCAACTTTACTTCACTACATACGACCCCATAACCACAGGAGAGTTCCTGCCTTCCAAAGAAGCCCAAAAGCTCAAAAACTCATGGGCTTAGCGGTAAATGAGGAAAACACGAAGTTCCTAGTCTCAGCGCGCAGTGAGCCTACGCGTCTTGGACAATCTGTTTCAATGGGAGAGTACAACTTTAACGTTGTTAAGGACTTTGTCTAACACGGAACGATGATTACCAGCGACAACAGCATCAGTCTGGAGATCCGAAGAACAATAAGTCTTGCAAACCGATGTTACTACGGGCTAAGTAAGGAGTTCAAGAGCTGAGCCCTCTCTCGAAAAACCAAAATCGCGCTATACAAGTAGTTTATTATCCCAGTCCTGCAATACGGCGCAGAAGCATGGACATTAACAACAGTGGATGAGAAGGCGATCGGCGTGTTCGAGAGAAAAGTCCTTAGGAGGATTTATGGACCTGTAAAAGTTGGCTCAATGGGTACACTGATCTAGTCAAGCGCATAAAACAACAGCGGCTGCGCTGGCTTGGACATGTTACTCGTATGAATGATGAAGGTCCAGTAAAAAAAGTGTACGAAGTCGAACGAACTAGGGAAAGCAGGAGGTGTAGAACGACCGAAGCTTAGTTGGGAAAAACAGCTAAAACTGACCAACTGGTGCCAGCTCGCACAAGACAGAGGCGAGTGGCGGGCATTAATAGCAGCGACCGAGACCGTCAAACGGTTGTGTTAGAAATATCGGACCAAATAAGAAGAAAAGGAATCATCGCGAGTTTTTAAGCAGATAGCGGGCTTTATTAGAAACCGAATGAAATTTATTTATTAAAACATATATAGAAACAATCAAAAAACCGATTGTCACAATAATATTTTTCTTAGTTATTAAGGTTATCCCACTTTGAGGTCAAAGTGAAACGGAACCGGAATTGATGTCTGTACAAGGTTCAAAAAGTCGGAGCATTGACAAATCTAAACAAAATTTGGTAGGTCTTTTTATACCCTGTATGAACGCGTGTTTCTCAGAGACTATAAGAGCTAGAGCCACAAATGTTTGCATGTAGATTGGTGTATACCCGATTCAAAACGAGTTTGTTTCAGATTTCCCCCTCCCCTCTTTAAGCGCGAAAAACTGTCAGAGCCACAATTTTTAAGATAGACCTTCCAAACTTTACCTATATCATGTATTCTGAAAAGATCACCAAGATCGGACAATAAACACCGAAATTATATACGAATCAATTTTGCTTGTGGGGGAGAGGGGGGGGGTCTTGCATTGTCAGTTATCGCGCGCGGCCGCATGCCATGCGTTTGTGTGTATGTTGGAGTGTGTGTATGTGTGAGTGTGTGTGTATGTAAAGAAAAAACACACGAAATCAAGGGAACAGGGTATTTTGTAGTCGGGGCACTCGACTGCAGCTCCCGTACTTGTTGATTATATTTATTTGAACCTTTAGAATTTTATTGGTCATTTCGAGAAGATGATATCGGCCAAATGGGCGCCGTTACAATTGATTGCCATACGGGCTCGTTTTATGGCATTTTTCATCACTTCGGCAAGAACTTCGGGCTGCAGATTCCCGCACTCGTGTCGAATGTTGTCCTTGAGGGCTTCCAAGGTCTCGGGCTTGGTTACGTAAACACGGGATTTCAAAAAGCCCCACAAAAAAAGTCTGGAACGGTTAAATCGGGCTATCTTGCAGGCCAGTGCAAATCGCCAAAACGAGAGATGAGGCGACCCGGGAACGCCGCCATCAGAATGTCTGTGGTGGCTCGCGCAGTGTGTGCCGTTGCTGCGTCTTGTTGGAACCACATGTCCTCCAGTCCTAATTCGTCCAATTGCGGCAGAAAAAACCCGGTTAACATAACCCTATAACGCGCTCCGTCCACTGTTGTCGTTTGACCAGCGGCATCAAACAATTACTGGCAGCACCGGTCGCAACGGTGATGGGCATCACTTTACAGGTACAGAGTATGTTATAATCGGTCTTGACCGACTTTCATTCTTGCTTATTGTTGTGGCGGAAGTGGGCATGGTTAAAATTTGAAATAAACTTGTTCTTCTTAGGGACAATAGAAGTCTACATACAAAATTTGGTCGCTCTAGCTCTTCTCGTCTCGGAGATCTAGGTATTCATATAGACAGACGGACATGGCTATATCTACTTGGCTGTTGATGCTGATCAAGAATATATTTACTTTATAAGGTTCTGCCTGTTACATACACGACTTTACACTACGGTTATAAAAAGCTTTCAAGGCAAGAGAGTGAGGAGGCTCGTCTTTTTTTGCATTTTTTGATTTGTGTGACCATTTTTCCAACGACTTAAAATCTATTTTTACCCAATACTGCGTAATGGACATGTAATTGTTGACAGGCCTAAAAGCGGTGCAAGTGCTTGCTCTACGTTTAATTGCAAACGCTAAATTCACCAATACTTATGTACTTGTGACGCACATATTGCAGCATACAAACAACTTAAACAATAGCAATGCCAATTGGCGTTGCAACAATTGGCGTGATTCCTGTTGTTGCTGCTGTTGCTCTTGTTGTTGTTGTTGGGGCTGGCATTTTAAGTTGCCATTTATTGTGCAGTTTGTTGCAATTTAGTCGCATCGAGCGCGTTGAACATTTTTTTTTTATTTCTGCCTTTTGCACCAAACAGCTTTTCCGCTGTAGTCCTTTAGGCCTTTTGGTTTTCAGTTTCACATCGCGTGTTAAATTGCAAAAATAAATTGCGAATCGCGCACTGAGAATAAATGGCAATAAAAATGCATAAAATGCTTTCAGTTATGCACAAAGTGATTGCAGGTTTGAATTACCAAACACAACAGTCAGCCGCGTACGTACATATGCATAAACACACTCAAATGTCTATAAAAGTATGTTTGTTGGCATATAATTATAGCCGATTGTCTGGAGTGTGGCTTTTCACACGACTGCGCATAAATGCCGGGCGTTAAAATCGATTTGTTTTTATTGTAATATTAACCTGATGCAGGTATTTATGCGCTTATTTGACAGCTAAATGATTTATGGAAATAGCCGCAGGCAGAATCGGCATAATGTTTGCTTAAAATAGGGATCAAGTAATGTTCAGCTTCAATCAGCAATTTATTTAAAGCTTCTTGTTCGCATGAAAATTGACAAAAATGAGTTTGCCAACAATAGAGCCAGCAATCTCATCAGTTCTGCCAAAAGGGGTTCCCCGCCCACCTGTGCTGAGCAAATTAGGCAGCTTTTATGTGACCTTCTTCTCGTTCTCTTCTTTTCATATTTGATTTCGGTTTTTTTTTTTATTTTCGACTGTGCTCAACATTTTTGTATGGATGCAGTCAAGTGCTTAAGCATTTTATTTAAGCGAATGAATGGATTTGATGGTTTTTCTTTGCATTTATTTTATTTTTTTTTTGGTTGAGCGAAATGTGCCCAAAAAATGATATAAAAAAATATTTCAATTCATTTTGTAAAATGCTGCAAAATTGTAGCGAAATTATAAAAAAATTGCCTGTCCTGACTGGATTGGCAGACGGCGAGCACTTTTGGTGGCTTCTTTTTGGCTGCTTTTCAGAATTTTAGCTTTTGACGATTTTCTTTTATATTTTTTAGGTGCTTTTGGGCCACATTTGCTCGTATGTAAAGTGAATTGTTTTGGGTGGATGGGAGCCAGTGTGAGTCTCTGTGCATTTAGTGGCTGTTGGATTATGAGAGCGGTCTTATGGTAGGGCAACATTGTGAAAGGCATATAAGTTTCGTATGCAAAAAAAAGTCGAATTCAACTTCAGGATGACTTAAACTGTTGTTAAACTAGTTGAGCCGTAAGCAAATTTTTTTTTAACTCATTCGCCCGAGTCTATTAGGAGAGCTTAAGTTAAAGTCGGCCCGTCGCGACTTCGGTATGCCCGTTACTCATGGAAATTAATGTTTTTTTATGTTAAATAACAGATCATTAACATTAATGTGAACATATTAACAGTATGTTAGAAAACAGCGCATGCGGCGTAGAAAAGTATACAACGCTTTTTAGAACCTCTATAGCTCTGTAATTTATTATCCGATAACTATTTATGAAAATTAAACAGATAATAGATATTGGCCAGTTACACTCTACATCAGCTTGATATCTTCAAAACTGTTGGAGTTATTCAACAGTGCGGGAGGGGGCGTGGCCAGAATTTGAAATAAACTTGAGCTGCCTGCAGACAATGGAAGTCTTCATACAAAATTTGGTTGGTGTAGCTCTTCTACTCTCTGAGATCTAGGTGCTCATACACACGGACGGGCCGACGGACAGATAGACGGACATTCGACTCGGCTGCTGATGCTGGTCTAGAATATTTATAATTTAAGGTTTCGGAGATGCTTCTTTTTGCCTGTTACATACATTTGCATGACTTTAGTATACCCTTTATACTTTTTGAGTAACGGCTATAAAAATATGCAAAGTCCGCCTACTATATATACAAGGTGGGCCAAAAGAAGTCACCCGGGCCAAAAGAAGTCACCCTATTGGAAGATGCTCTTGTTTTTACAAATAGCCGCCAAAGTCAGATCTGTTTTGACATTTGTGGACTAGACAGATGTAGAATATCTATAATATTTACGTCTATATATTTTGGCGGCTATTTGTAGAAATAAGAGCATCTTCCAATAGGGTGACTTCTTTTGGCCCACCTTGTATAAAGGTGAAAGTATGTATGTATGTTTGTTCCTCATAGGCTTCATGTTAATTAGGGAACAGTCATATCTGAAGTTTGTAAATTTGTTCAAGAGCGGTTAAAAACGTGCAAAAGTCCCTGCAGTACGGAAGTTGCCGATAGCTACCTGCACTTCTTTCATTGACTACTTACTGCTGGCAATCGATACTTTATTGCTTTACAAGTAAGTACTGCAGTAAGTACCTACGGTGAACGGTATTAGTTTCACAAGTACTGTTTTACAGTTACAGCTAACAGTTTTCGAAACTTATGGACTTCACCACCTACACATAAAAATATTGGTATCAATATAAATTTTCAAACAAGTTCTCTCAAATTGAGAAATCGATTTTTTTGGTATCAATATAATCCTATAGAGCAGGGGCGCCCATGCCCATTACGCAAGACACGCTTGTGTTGTTGTTCTACGCAAAGCAATAGCCTGCGCATATACATTTTGCGCGAGCCATAAGCCAGCAAAAAGCAAGCGTGCTCTATGTTTTGTTGTTGTCGCACTCTGACCTGCAACAACAACTTCATATGTGTCTCTATTCTCTCTCTCCTATTTCTCTCGCAAACTCGAACACAAAAACAAAATGCTTATGCGTACGGCCGAACGCGTGTCGCTTTCCGCGGCACACACACACAAAAACAAAAATCGGTTCTCTCTCTCTATCTCATTTTGTTGTTATTGCTTGAAATATATTTGGTGTAGGTGTATTGGTTTTGACGCGCTGGTAAGCTCGTTCTGGGCACCCTTGCTATAGAGTATCAAATTGATCTTTTGGTTACTAATAGAATATTCCCAGTAAACAAATCGCCTAGTAGGTATCGCTTAACTCTAGCGATATCGCATTCTCATCTCCCTACGGGAAGAAATGTGACACTATGCGATAACTTCTGGGCGATAAGAAAGCGTTACTTCTGGGAGATAGGAAAAAGTCTCTTCTGAGCGATAAAAAAACGAGAAGAAAAAATAAAAAAAACTGAGTAATAATAAAGCGTTTCTTCCTGGATATAGGAGTACGTTTATTCCAAACGCTTCGAAAAAATTCTGGAAAACTACGAATTACATAAATTTCTATAAACTTTATATCTACACTGGGACTCGAACTCGGTACCTCGGACGGAAAGAGATTGGAATGCCATCTCTACCAGTTGTACTATCGCACACGATGGTTGCTACACAGCTAAAATGCTATTAATCAGCCTTGCTCTCAATTCCACTTCCACAAAAGTTTTGTGATTTAAAACCGGTTTTTAAACTACAATTTGTCTCTTAATCACAAAACTTTTGCGGAAGTGGAATTGAAAACAAAGCTGCATTTAAAATTTCCAAAAAGCATTCACCAATCTATTTATGGAATATCCTATAGATTACACCACTTGTAATTCTCAATTTTTTATTCCGTCGACACTCAATATAAATCGGGTAGCTGAAATTCAAGTCTGCTTATTGATGTTTAGCCAATTTCCCGACTAAATCGCTAAAATATCTCCAAATTCTCTCCTCAAACTATCGACAATCTTTCCCTTTGACGAGAGAGATAAGTAACACGACTAAATATTTGCAATAGAATATTGGGCGTATTCAACAGAAAAATCCGATTTACGATTACTGATTTACGACTTGCAATTTCTGATGATTCTCTGTTGAATTACAATGAATGCTTAGTTTAGTTTATTCTCTGGATTATTAGATTTGGTCAAAAATACATTGTCACCATTTTTGAGGGCTTTTAACGCTGTAAGTTCGGCAGTTCATTCTCAATACAGTCGATAAACTGTTTCACCAATCATGACTACCAAATTTACCAGTCACAATCGGCAATCACTGTATTCACTGCTTAAAATCGGCGTTCATAAATCAGTAATCGAAAATCGGATTTATCTGCTGAATACGCCCATTGATTTAATACGCAAAAGTGTTAGTTTGAAACAAAAACATTTTTATGATAGTTTGAAAATTCGAAAACGAAGCAGGCAGAGCAGGCAGCTCAGTAGGCGCTTGACGATTGACATTAAGTGTTTTAACTCGCTTAAAGTAAATCTAAATTAATTTGTTTTAATAAGGAGCACAATCTCCAAAGTTACAAGGTGAGCAGCTGCAGAAGTTGCACAATCAAGCCATCATAATTTTTGACGGCACCAAATCAGCACGGCGGACTGTTATCTCAATTAGCTTCGCATGAGGCACTTCCTTACAGTGACTTCTGTTTGAACAACATCTGTGTTGTAGTGTGAGGGAATGATGTTTCCCATAGTCATAAAATACATTTTGTAAGAATGAGAAATAAAAGTAATCAGTTTCTAAATGTTTGTTTCAATTTAATTGGCAGTTTGCAGAGAACTAAATTGGTGATTCAAACTTGATAAGAAAAAATATTAAATTGAAAAAAGCTAGTAACAAAATGATACCAAAAGTTTGACAGACGAAATATCAGAAAGATATTTGCTAGTATCAAATTGTTACTAGAGAATTAATACGAAAAAGTGTCATCCTAATACCAACTTGTACAAGTTAGTATCAATTTGATATCTTCGAAATATAATTTTATAACTTTCAAAAATATCAACTTGTTATTTGCAGTATTGAAGAGAATTTGATACTCATTAGTTTCAAATTGATAACTAATCAGTGTCATTTTGAAGAATACTTTTTTTTGGGCATACATGTAAAGCGAAGAGGTGGCGTTTAGTTACTCTAGGACATGCCCGGCAAAAAGGAAGCTGTAAAATGCATTGTTTGTGGTTACTAGTAAGTACCGACCTCAGTACCCATGTACTATGCTCGGATGGTTTAGACTCATCTCACAAGATATTTAAACTATGAATATAAATTTTGGTCTGTATTTTGAAAATATAGAGTTGGATATTTTATTGATTCGAAATGGTTTTGAATCAGTTCAAAAGGGGCTCAGAGCCGTATATCAGAAATTATTTGGGCTATGAACAGGAAATTTGGTATGTACACCCAAAAAAATTTGTATCAATATCAATTTAATACACGATGTCTCAAAATAGAACTAAATCCAGTATCGATTTTTTTTTTTAGTATTAATATAATCCTAGAGAGTATCAAAATGATCTCTTGGTTATTAATTTGATACGCAAAAGTATCAATTTAAAACAAACACATTTTTCGAAAGTTCGAAATGTCATGCTCGTATGTAAAACGACGAAACGAAACCTGATCTGGCAAACCACTAGGCGCTTGACATTAACTGTTTTGATTGTCGTGCAAACATGTAAAATAATCCCCAGACGACATGTTGAAGACTAAATTAATGTATTTCAGTTTGGAGCACAAGGTGAGCAGCTAAACTTATACATCGTTCCTTGCACACATTTGTAAATAACAAATATAACTTTTTAGAGAGGACGTACTCCACGCGGTTTCTGCGCTATCCAAGATGAGACAATCAAAGTCAGCTCAAGTTGAGGTATGGTTCGCATACGCTGTGGTTTCAAAACCATTATTAAAGAAAGTTCTCGAGTAGGGATGATGCCATCATAATTGGGGCAGCACCAAATCAGAAGGGCGGACTGATATGTCAATAAGGTTCGCATGATGCACTTCCTCGCAGAAACTTCTGTATTTGAATAACATCCGCGTTGAAATGTAAAAGTACAATGTTTCCCATAGTCATAAAATACATTTTGTAAGAATACAGAATAAAATAAATCAGTTTTTAATGCTTTTGTTTTAATTTTAATGGCAGTTTGCTGATAACTGAAACGGAACTTCAAACTTGATAAGACTAAATATTAAATTGAGAAAAGCTAGTATCAAATGATACCAAAATTTTGACACTCAAAATATCAAAATGATAACTGTTAGTATTAAAGTGATACTAAAAAATTAATACAAATTAGTGTCAACCTGATACTAGTTAGTATCAATTTTATATCTTCAAAATATCATTTTATAACTTTTGAAAATATCAACTTGATACTTGGAGTATAAAAAAAAATTTGATACACAATTTTTTCAAACTGATGACTAAATAGTGTCATTTTGATGACAACTTTTTTTTGGGTGTACATATGTCTAGAATTTACAATCGATCTATCTACGAAACTGTGGGAGAAATAACAAAAAAAATAAAAGTAAACTTGTTCAGCAATAAAGCTGTCAAAAATGGATGTTCATGGCATCGCTTTATTTTTAACATGTTAAGGAAAACATCGATTAAAATCGACTATAATCGTTTTGTAAATTTGTCTGGAATAAAAGGGTAGGGTACACTTAGCTATATCGACTCGGCTGTTAATGCTGATCAAGAATATGTATAATTTATTGGGTCACAGACTCTTTCTTTTGGCTACTACATACTGTTGCACAAACTTAATATACTCTGTGTACCTCTGGTACAGGAACAGAGTATAAGTTTGAGCGATTATACATAGATATTAAGCACATAAACTATTGAGCCTAATATGAGTTTAGGCAGCAATGAGGGTTTTTCAACTTTTCAAATCTATGAGATTGCATCGTGCATACAGACAGATTGACTGACGGACTTCGTTGTCTCTTTAAATATAAAATAGTTTGTCCTGATTCACTGACTGATTGTCAATTATCGCACACCCTAAACGGTAAGAACTAGAGGGCTAAAACTCGGACAGGAGTTTCCACCCGGAAAAGTCGGAAAAGCGTCGGAAAAGTTTGTATGGTGAGAATTTTATTTTTAATCCGATTGACTTGAAACACGTTTTGCAAGCAAAGTATGCGAAATAATTGGATAAGTATTTTCCCGATTTCTGAAAATTCGCCCACAAGGAAAATTTCTGGGAAACTCGATATGCAAAGATCTAAATTTTTCCGATTGACTTAAAATTCAGTTTGTTAGGATTGAAGTGAAATAAATTGTGATGTGATTTTCTTATGTTGGAAAATTTGACCTTAGGGTGGAAAACTCAGCATGCAAGAAACCTATTTTTATTTTATTGGCTTTAAACTTGGTTTGTAAGGATAGTATAAAATATAACGATAACCATAACGGTAACGATAACGGAAACGAAAACGGTATCGATAACGAAATCAATATCGATAGCGATTTCGGTAACGATAACGGTATCGATAACAGAAACGGTGTCGATAACGATATCGAAATCAATAACGGTAAAGATAGTGATAACGGTATAGATAACGTTATCAATAACGATAGTGATAACGGTATAGATAAGGATAACGGTATCGATAACGATAACAATAGCGATAGCAATTAGAGATAATAGTGATAAAGGTATTGATAACGATATCTATAATAATAGCGATAACGATAACGGTATCTATAAAGATAACGGTAACGATAATGATAACGGTATCGATAACGATAAATAAATCAAAAGCGATTACGAAAGCGATAGCGGTTATGTTACCCAAACACGGTCGGAAAAGAAAAACTGTTTCAGTTTTATGTAATGATTTATGTGATGATTTTTAATAGTTTTACTGATCCAGTATAGACTGACGGCTGCGTAGCGAAGAGCGCCGGGATATATGCTAGTATAAGTTTATTAACGCTGTTCAAGAATATATTCTTTGTTGGGTAGGAAATGCTTTCTTCTAGTTTTTGCATTCACTTGAACAACTTATTATAATCTCGCACCTTTGATTCAAAGTATAAAGAAACTCGTCCTTGTTTAGGTCGAGATCGGGTCGACACTGATTTAAATATCTAGAGACTTGTATGTGGGGCGGTAAATGATAGATATCCATAAAGAACGATACGGGCTGAACAGTATGAAATATTAATAGTTAATGAACTCCACATAAAATTAAATTTAAAAGCTATTATTTTAGATTGTATTATAACTTTCCATTTAGGCTCAATGAACAAGTGTACAGCAGATAGACAGTTCGACTATGGCCGCATCACTTTTCATGGGTTGTGGCTTCGTTTTTTGTTAATTTTATTTTCCGTACCCATATATGAAATGGCTTTTTGGAGTCTGCAGGGGCTTGCCCAAACATGGCCAAATTGGTGGGGCTGCTGGTAGGTGGGGAGTGCCATGAAGATGTTGTTTTGCCTGCAGTAATTTCTTAATTAGCTTGCGACTACAATGTGCTTATGGCGACTGTGTGTGTGTGCGTCTGTGAGTGCGCGCGCACTTAGCCATCGTTTTTTTTGTGTTTGTTATGTATAAGTGTACATATATCCCATCAGAAGCCCATTCAGCCTGGCAGTCAGCAAGCCAACCGGCGAGGTACTTATTTTAATTGCAGCCTTTTTGGGCATGAAGTGCAGCAGCTTAGCGCAAAGTTGGCTTCTTTTTAGCAAATGGCAGGCGACGGCCAACCCAAGCTCTGTTGGTCTGCGACAGCTGTAACAGCTTATATAAATGGAATTGGAGACTCTCGGCCCACTCACTGAATGTGCCAAATAGCCACTTGCAATAAAAAAACTGTGGACGACAGTCCATGACATGTTATTTGCCGCCTGCGCTATTATGTTTATCTATTTTGGTTGACAGTTCAATTAAGTACAATGGCCACAACAGTTAAATTACGCTTAAAAAAGGCATCACATAACGTTTGTTTTTTTTTTGGTTTTGTTTTAGTGTCACATTGGCCATTATGCCTGTCGCTTTTTGTATTTTATTATCCATTTAGCACATTTATTTTTATTTCCGCCTCAGTCCTGTCCGTCTGCTCACACATTATCCTTGTCATTATGGTGGTGTTGTCAGTGGTGTGTGTTGGTCAGCCGAAAATGTTGGCATTTTTTTTTTGCGCTCTGCTGTTTGTTTAGTTTTTATGCACTTTATTTTTTACCAGTTGCGGTTTTGGCGTTTTGTTGGTTTTTTATGTTTATGATGATCCATTTTAGTGTGTGGGCAAGGGGGAGGGTTGGTGGATGAGATGGGATGAGACGGGCAATTGCTGCTACATATAATAGACTCATCAGCGTTTTCTTTATTGTTTTTTATGTGTTTTAGGTGCATTCATTAACTGCTCTTTGTTGGCTGTCCATTTAAGTCCAGTTGTATGATTTGAATAGCAGGTTTTTGTTTGACATCTGCTTGCATAGGCAGTAGCCTGAAAGGCGGCAACAGATTTTGGAAAGCCATCTATTAGTCAGACTGTCACATAACACAATCTTACAAGCTCTGGTAGCAGAGAAGATAACAATCTTTCCTTTTGTATTATTAACCGCTGAACTCAAATCGATTGTCTGATTTTCTAGTGCAGTCTGATGTTAACAAAATTTTGGATTTTGCTCATCAGATTTTTTATGGAAAATTGAATTCATTATTGATCAAATCAGGCTTATTCCAAGTGCAAATAAACATACTTAGTTGATAATATTTTCTTTCCTCCAATTAATCATATCATCGCATTTTCAATTGTTTCGTCTTGGGGAAAAAACTGGCAATTGGTGTTAAAGTTGCCTTTATAATAAAAGCCTGAGCAAATTCTAAGCACCAAGTAAACATTTTAAATCTTGGAAGATAAGACAACAATTTAACAAATTGGACAATGAATTCGGAATGTAAGAACTAGATTCATCTGAGGAATAAGAAAGTGTTTCATCCTTGGAATAAGAAAAGGGCTCTTCCAAGGGATAAGAAGAGTTTTTTCTGGAGGCGGGAAAACCTTTTTATAGAAATACGAAAGATATTCTTTATGGGTACAGGAATAATTGTGTTTATTCGAAATAAAGAGTATCTTCCTAGGGATAGATAAAATTCCCACCTGCGGGATAATAAAGTTTATTCTGGGGCAGGATTTTTTTTCAGAGAGGGGGAGGGGCTTAGAAAGTTTTGCTTTAGTCGCTTTTTCTCATACCCTGCTCCCAGCAAGGGAAAAAAGGCAAACTAGTTCAAAGAGATTGGAAATTTGTAAGCTTTTTACAAATGCCCTGACGCCGCTTTCGAAAGCGTATCAAATGACAGTTGATAAAACAGTTTTTATGCACTATCAAATAATTTTCCAGCTGACCAAAACTAGAGATGAGAGAACTAAAGGGGGATTTTTTAGTTATTATCTTTTTGGCAACACTGATTTAAACACCTCACGCACGTTTCGTGTTTTGCTTCACTGTCAAACATCTTCAGTTTGGCTTATAATTTAACCATGAATCGTCTTACAAACGAACAACGCTTGCAAATTATTGAATTTTATTATCAAAATGTGTGCTCTGTTAAGAAAGTTCATCGCGCGCTTCTTCCATTTTATGGTCAGTTTAATCGACCCACTGAAGCGGCTATTCGGGCTATTGTGACTAAATTTCGCACCAAATTTACATTGTTGGACATTAAACCACCAAAACGCTTACGTAGAGTGCGAACTGAAGAAAATATCGCAGCTGTATCGGCCCGTGTTAATGATGACCATCAATTATCGATTCGCCGCCGTTCGCAGCAATTGGGCCTCTGTTACTCAACAACGTGGAAAATTTTGCGAAAGGATTTAGGTGGGAAGCCTTTCAAAATACAGCTGGTGGAAGAATTGAAGCCGAACGACCTGAATGGGCTCTTGGAAAGTTGGCGGAAGATCCACTTTTTTACCGAAAAATTGTGTTCAGCGACGAAGCTCATTTTTGGCTCAATGGGTACGTAAATAAGCAGAATTGTCGATTTTGGAGTGAAGATCAGCCAGAAGTATTGCAAGAGCTACCAATGCATCCAGAAAAAGTCACAGTTTGGTGCGGTTTATGGGTTGATGGCATCATTGGACCGTACCTCTTCAAAGATGATGCGAATCGTAACGTAGCTGTGAATGGTGAGCGCTACCGTGAGATGATATCCAACTTTTTTTGTCCAAAATGCAAGAGCTTGACTTGCATGACATGTGGTTTCAACAAGACGGTGCCAATGGATTTATTGAGAGGCGAGTTCGGAGAACATTTTATTTCACGTTCGGGACCGGTCAACTAACCGCCTAGATCGTGCGATTTAACGATTTTAGACTATTTTTTGTGGGGCTATGTTAAAGCTCATGTCTATACAGACAAGCCCGCTTCAATTGAAGCATTGGAAGACAACATTGAAGCATTTATTCGTGAGATACCGGCCGAAATGTTGGAAATAGTATGCCAAAATTGGACTAAGCGGATGGACTATTTGAGGCGCAGTCACGGTCAACATTTGCATGAAATAATCTTCAAACATTAAATTATAAGGACCGTACTATCGATTCATATAAAGATTTCATGCATTTTGCTGAATTTTATGTTTTTTTTTTTGAAAAACTTTCCTATAGCTCTTAAAAAACACCCTATACAGTTGGCAAGAGTGCTTGCAGAACTATTTATTGATGTACCGATCCACACCGCACTCGACAACATTAAAGACACCGGCGGAATTGATGTTCAATCGAAACATTCGTGACAAGTTACCGACAATGGATCAGGTGTTTTCCACGAACCTAGATGAGGAGGTACGAGATCGGGACATAGAAATGAAACTTAAAGGAAAAGAGTATACCGACCGTAAGCGCTATGCAAAAGCAAACGATGTACAGGAAGGAGATGAAGTGGTAGTAAAAAGGCAAATTCTATCCAACAAACCATCTACTAAATTTGAGCCGACTCGGAGGTTACCATTGAGAACCCAACGGGTTCGCTTTATAAGCGCAATGTGGCCCATGTCAAGAAAATACCTCAAGAAAACCATTCCGATCCGCAGCTAAATTCACCCGATCGTACTAGTATTCCAGCGCTTGCTGCACCTGCAAAGCAAGTGACCAGAACCCGGAAAATACCGGACCGTTATCAAGCCAGGTCTGCTCTCGTTGACGGCTGGATATAAACTGTCTATATTTATTAACAATGTATGTATGTCATTTGGCAGGTCGTATCATGGCCTACTAGATACTACATCACACCTTTTCATTTTTTTTCCGATTATACGATATACGATTATATTTGAACGAGCTATGGGTAAATCGGGTCACTTTGGGTCATTAAAAGGGCAATATCTTTTAAAGTATTTCGAATTTCAAAAAATCCTTTAGCGTTCTATATTCTAAAAATTTTTGCCAAGCAGCAATACCCCCCCTAAAACCCAAAAAAAATTTTACGTCAAGGTTCACCGTCCAGATCCACCGTCCAGGTCCACCACCATCCAGGTCCGCCGTCCAGATCCACCACCGTCAAGGTCCACCACCGTCCAAGTTCACCACAAATAAATACAAATTATTTGGGACTGACTGGGAATAGAGCCCTAGAACTTTGTCGTGCTCATTTCATAAACATAAGGAACATATGTTCTCAAAAACTTGAGAGAACATTCTGATCATATTTTGAGATGAAAAAATCGTATTTTCTGAACACGTTTTTTCCCACTGTGTAGATTTGGTTGCGAATAGCACACCCGGGGCTCCCTAAATCTGCGGATATATCGTTTAGAACTCATTTTTCTAGCATTACTTTGAAAAACTCGAGAATACACCATCTAGTTCTTCTCTCCGATAGCGACTAGAGAAATATATCATATTACAATAAATTGTTTGATAAATTTACCATGACGATTTGAGAAAAGCGGGATACAAAAAAAAAACAAACGAATAATTTGAGTAAGAAAGCTCGTAAAGAAAATGTATTCGCTCTTGAATTGCTCGTATCGTACTTGAAATAAACTTAAAACTGCTCTCAATTTTGTTTTTATCTGAAAGGCAAGGAGGGAAAGAAACTGAAAGGAAAGCACTCAAAGTTGGAGAGTAAAGTATTCAAACTTGGATCAAGCATTTTCATTCTAATCGATCCATTTTTATATCTAGCATTGGTCCTCCCTGTCTGTTGGGGATAGACAGATAAACCCACAAACCACATATTAGATGTGTTTTTGGAGAAGTCCTTAAAGAGTGGTCGTGGATTCGATCCCGCCTCGGAACATCTAATGAAAAAAATTGTTCGTTATAAACTTTTACATAACGGATCACCTTCTCCTGCTTTTGCCGCCAGCTGTAAAGCAACCATGAAATTGATTCTCAAACTTTGCCGTACGGATTCGGCGTTAAAATGTGGTTGGGTAAGCTCGGCTTGCCCCTCCAAGCTTTTTTAAGGCCAAATATTATTCATTAATTTTAATGCCCTTGAATAAACAAAGCCATATCGAAGAAATTGTGTTCATTGCTTGTCAACTGCAATCTGAAACTAAGCCGTTTATCCTGTAACACAAACTCGAATTGCCACTTAGCGCATAGGCACCATTAGTTTACAATTCCCCCACACAATGGCATAATCAAATTCCGTCTCATTACGTGCCATATTGTTGTAAATTAATGCAATGACACAAACAATGTGCACAAACAGCTAACTCAAATTACACCACTCGCACACACACATTTGGCGTTGAAGGACTTGAACTGAGAGGCAAGTCGCTGGCTAATTAAATGCATTCACTGATCCAATTTCAGCGCCTATCAACTGAGCGAACCGGAAGCTTCCTGTTTGCGAGGCGTCAATTGTCACACAGACCCTTGGCCTGGCCCTCTTTAACTAAATTCGAATCCAATTGAATAACAATAAAATTTGCACTCAACTGTGGTGCTGCTGCTGCAAATGTTATTTGATGCCTTCTCATTGTGTACCTACAAATTACGTAGGCCGGGCCACGACAATTCAATGCCGCAGTGCGCTGCGTAACAGGAAGTCAACAATGGTTGAACAACGAGTTGCTGCACTGCTCTGCAGGATGTGTACAGGATGCAGTGTGCGAAATGGTTGTAAAAATGCTTTCCAGGAGCTACACTCTGGAAAAAAACATCCTGTTTTTTAGTCTGTTTTTTATTGAAATTTCTTAGTGCAGAAGTAAGCTGCGTTTTCAACACAGCCGAAATGTATGCAATGGTGTCTGCACTATGGAACTTAGCATTCTTGCAGTTCTCAAGTCTTTATTCTCGGCGTCACAGAAATAAATAGGAATTTGCAAATGGCTTTATGGTGTGACATCATTAAAGCTTACTGCTCCTTGAGGCCTTAAAAACAGTACTGTCTGAACAACCATTACTGTCCATATATACAAACATCTTTGTTGATTTCTGTTGATTATTGAATTGTATTCAATCCTTGACCTTGAGCCGGCTAACAGCCACTTACACAAAATTTTGTTTCTTTAAAAAATTACACTCCCGGTCACCTTCACAAGGTGTTGGCGCCAACTGTATGCGAAAATTTCAAACCCACACAATCCAAGAGATTAAGAAAAGCTCGGCCTTGGCCCACTTTGGGTTGCTGTTTAAAGACAAATACATGTATATATTTTATTATAAAAGAAGGTGTATCAGTTCTAGTTGGAAAATAAAGGATCTGAATGGATTTATAAGCTCTATTCTACACATTTCGACAGAGTTTTATCAACAAGCATCGGTCACACAAAATTCAACTTCGTGTTCATACTTAGAACAAACATGACAGCGAACAACTGCATAATTTCTGAGCGATTTTTTTGTTCAGTGTATAAATCCAAATCACAGTGCGGGGCACTGATTGTGATTGTCGCTTTTTCTTGCCGCCTGCTCCTGCTGTTATTGTTGAATTGATGTTGTTCTCCTGTTATGTAATTTAATGTAATTTAGCCTGCGGCCAAATAAACTTCGAACGATGCCACCTTTGGAAAATGTTGCTATGGTAGGCGGTTAGGCAAATTGAATTGCTGTTGTTGCCTTAGGTTCCAAATGAAATGCAACTGCGTGGCTAGTGAGGCCCATAGATATTACTTGTATATAGATTGCAAAATGCATGCTTTCATCATTAAGTAGTGTCCAGCAAGATTGTAAATATAAAGCCAACTTAATAAAAAAATTATAGCCGTGCTTCCATATTCACTTTTCCATGCCGATTTTCGGACCAATTTTGATTTCAAAATTGCCCAAATTTGCGAAAGTTTAACCAGGAGCTCGGCTGATAATCCATCCGGCCGCCTGTCCGTCCGTCCGTATGAACAAACAGATCTCAAAGATGACCAAAAAAAAAAACACGACGAGATAAATTCTATATTGTGTCCCGGCACGAGCATTCCAATACAATCACGATTGACAGGATGTTCTACTCAATTCAAATATAAATAGGCTGTTTGCGCACGCCATACGGCTGGCGATATAGACCATGACGGCTAGACGGTATTATCAACCAAAAGATTGAAATAAGAAAGATCGGTTGATTTCTCAATTTCATTAATGTTTGTAGTCTTCCTTCCAAGATAACGCGCAACATGATTGAAATGGAAAGGGGATCATAAATGCAAAATATGAACAGATCGGTTGATTTGATCAGCATCAATAGCCGAGTAATGTTTGTCCGTCTGTTCCGTCTGTCCATAGAATAACGCGTTCACTATAAGACTAACATAATTTTTGACTTAGTAGGTTATCTTTTAAATACGAGATTTGTTTCAGATTTGAATCCCCCCCCCCCCGCCAACCCCCCCGTGACCTACCTTACAAACATAAGGCCCTCTTCCGAACACCGCAAAACACTTAAGGGCCACGAACGACACCGACACACTCTTCTTGTTTTTTTTTTAATATTTCGATTATCATACCTCTACTGGGATTTGAACCGGGACTGTTTGTTTATTGGTCAAATGCTTTAGCTCTACGCCACTTCTGCTAAGTTCATAAACCCAACAAAATGTGCTATTTATTAATAGCGAATGTGCTAGCCGAAGGCTGTACCGAAAACGCCTGGCGGTCGGCTGTCATTTCATGTACAGTCTCTGTTAGTCGTGGCCGGTTGTGATGCAGTTGGTAGGGTGAATGGCTGCTGTGCTGTATTTCATTTGTAAAGTAAAATGGCTTGTCAGGTTGACACAGCCCCAAGGCTTGTCAAGTTGACACAGGCCCAAAGGGCCAAAGCCGAGCCTTTCTCAATCTCTTGGCTCGTGCTTTTCTAATTTTAGCACAAGAAAAAGGGACCTACAGCTTAACGCCGAATCCGAACGGCGTTTTGAGAAGCTTTTCATGGCTAATTACTACAAAGCTGGCGCCGACAGAAAAGAGGTGTGGCCGAGTGTAAAGTTTATTCAAAGAAAAAACTTTTCATTAGATGTTCCGAGGCGGGATCGAACCCACGACCTCTTGCACAGCGGTCGCGCACACTAGCCGCTGAGCCACCCTGCCAGCGGGTCGATCGATTGGTGCACAATACCGAATCTTTTGGAAAATCACTGATAAAAGATATAAAAGAGTCAAAAAGAGCAATTATCTATATATACTTATTGTGGCCTGGTGTGGTGCAGCGGGTAGTGTATCTGCCTGCTGAGCAAAAGGTCTTAGGTTCGATGCCACACAAGAAACACACAAGCCAAAAGATTGAGAAGGAGATAGCTCGGCTTAACTCTTTGGGGCTATGTGCGGATCTGTGTTATCCCAAACAGACTGCCGGACGGTTAACGAAATTACCCAAGCCGATGGTTGCCTGAAATCGCCCGGCGGATGGCTGACATTTTATGTACAAAATGTGGTACTGCTTTGCGGATCGGGCAGGCCATTGGTTACCCTTAGCTGACTGCCGGATGGTTAACAGAAATGTGCTGGCCGACGGCTGTCCCAAAATCGCCTGCCATACGGCTAACATTTCCAGCACAGTTTTTGGTAATGCTGAACCGATCTGCCGGTCCGATGGTTACCCTAAACCGGCTGCCAGGTGGTTAATTGAAAAGGACCTGACCAATGGCTGTCCTAAAACTGTCAGTCGGATGGCTGACACTTCATGTGCGAGCTTCTGGTAGTTCTTGCTTGATCGGCACGATGGTTACCCTTGGGTCACCGCCGGATGGTTAACTATATTTGTATGAGTCACCTGACGGCTTGCTTTCGGTGGCACCTGGCACAACAAAACTACTGGGTATGTACTAAGTGTATAAGGGATGTCGTATGGAATACGAAGGAAGGAAAGTAATTCTTAACATTCTTAAAATGATCCAGCTTTCGGATTAAAAATTGTACTCGAACTTTTTGCTTAACTTAATCTTTTTGACATAACCGGAAAAAGGGATAGATTTGATATTTTCAGCATTGAAAAATTGGGATCAAATCAATCTTTATTTGGCTCGGCTCAAAAATATCCGGGGTAACCCTGTTTCCAATCTTGTTTCGGATTGCTGTACGGATAGTTGTTTTTTTTTTTTGAAGTGTGGCAAGAGATAGTGTTTTGATATGTATGGGACATATGTTTCTTATACAAGGTGGGCCAAAAGAAGTCACCCTATTGAAAGATGCTCTTATTTTTACAAATAGCCGCCAAAATATAAAGAGGTAAATATTATATATATTCTACATCTGTCTAGTCCACAAATGTCAAAACAGATCTGACTTTGGCGGCTATTTGTAAAAATTAATTTTACGATATAATCTGGAATTATAATAATTATAATTTTGAATTATAATTTTGCCCAGGAGTTTGGAACGCATAGAAGTAATCATCTCCTACCACATAAACTTGATATATTCTTGATCTGCGTAGCGAGCTGAATCGATAGATGTTTCTAAGCAATCTAGTCCCACAGTTTCGAAGCCATCGAAAGTAAGTTGACCCCCGCATAAAATTCACATTTTTTGTCCTCAATCCAGGATCTTACCACCCGAGCATCGTGAACCGGGACGTTATCCTGTTGAAACGGCCAATGCTAATTTGCAAACAAGATTTTAAAATGCTGAACAGCAATTTCGAATACGTTTTAATATGTGATTGCATTCATAAAGGCGCTCAAAAACTGCAACTAGTAAGAGATGGCTCCCCATACAATTACGTCACACACCCGAATATGCAAGCGATCCAACTGATGGTCCTCTTTGCGTAGATCATGGAAGTAGTTGTAGCCAAAAGGACCCTTTAAATTTATATTCTTTTCAACCGAAAAGTCAACGTTACGCCAATCGAAATTCCAGGTGATGTGCTCTTGTGCGAAATTCAAGCGGGATTTCTTTCGTATCAGGTTAGGAGGTGGGTTTTTCTAAGTCTTAGTCTCTGTGGATTAGAGGTGGCACTATCGTCACTATCGATGGTTTGACACTATCGAGACGCCATCGATAGTATCCCAGCCCTAACGATAGTTTTCGATAGTTTTTTTAAAGCAGTAGCCCAAGAAGGTGTGCTTAACTATTTAAATGTATTCTAATATTAAATACAATTAGGAATTTTTGGACTAAAACATTATTTTGAAAGCTTGGAACCCTTACTTTCCATTAAATGGACGGTCGCAAAAAATCCAATAGTCAAATTTGTATACCCTTGCCGAGGGTATTATAAAATTGTGCGGATGTTTGTAACGCATTGAAGGAAGCATCTCCGACCACATAAAGTATATATGTTCTTGATCAGCATGACGAGCTGAGTTCATTTCGCCTTGTCCGTCTGTCTGTTTCTATGCTATCTCCTCCGTCAGTTTTAAAGCTATCCTCACCAAACTTTGCACGAACTCTTTTGGTACTAATACGCTGCACATTTGTTGGAAACGGCCGGATCGGATGTCTATAGCATATAGCTGTCATAGAAACGATCGGTCGAAAACTAGTCTTAGTGAGAAAAACTTTTTTGTTTTTAATGGAAACGCCTCTAAAGAACATATTTCTTAGTTTACTATCCTTTCCCATGATTTCACTAAGCTTGGTCGAAATCAGATGACTATAGCATATAGCTGCCATAGGAACGATCTGTCGAAAAACTAGTTCTAGTGAGAAAAACTTTTTTGTTTTTAATGAAAACGCCCTTATCATTGGCTTACACTCAATTTATATACTTTTACACAATTCTTCAAAGTTTGGTCGAAATCGGATGACTACAGCATATAGCTCCCATAGGAACGATTGGTCGAAAAACTAGTTCTAGTGAGAAAACCTTTTTTGATTTTAATGAAAACGTCCTTATCATTGGCATATTATTATTTTTTTTACTTTAACACATTTCTACAAAGTTTTATCAAAATCGGATGACTATAGCATACAGCTGCAGTATGAATGATCGGTCGAACAAGAAGTTCTAGAGTGAAAAACTTTTTGGTTTTAAATGGGATCGCCTCCAAATTTCCATGATTTCACCAAGTTTGGTCGAAATCAGACATCTATATAGTATAGATCCCATAGAAGGTCCAAAAAGTAGTCTTAGTTAGAAAAACTTTTTTTTGTTTTTAATGGAAGCTGCAAGGGTATACAAAACTTCGGCCGAGCCGAAGTTAACTTTCCCCTATTTTTTAATTTAAAACTGGACATTTTGGGATTTGTAGGCAAATTTGTATAAAGTAACATACTATCGATAGTTATCGATGGCTTGGAAAAAACTATCGATGACTATCCATGGTGAGGACTATCGATAGTTTTCCACGTCTACTGTGGATGTGGAGCATTCCTTATCACTCTGTGAATTGTGGGTAAACTAGCTTAAAAGCCTGTATTTGCACTAATTCTTGACGTGGAGTAATGTGAGCTTATCTTTGTCGGAAATCAATCTTTTATTTCCTCCTTTGTTATTTTTATTATATCCCGACTTATTACGCAAAAATGTAGAAATAACTTTATGGCTATACAGAAAAAAGAAAATCCAATGGGACTGGATATGTCTTTAATATCCTTTTAATCATCCAACGGAGCTGAAAGTCATCCAAAGGATGATAATTTTTCATAGATTTTGGATGATTTTCAGCTCAGTTGGATAATTAAAAGGATATTAAAGACATATCCAGTCAAAATTAATCTCGATTAGCGTCAACAACTATTTGAATCGCTGATCAGAATAAAGATTTGGAAAATAACGTGGAAATACAACTTTCTTTGATCCCCTATTCTTCCATTTTGACTTTCACCACACATAAAAACTATGATTCTGACTTTGGTACTTTAGCTTTTACCATTTAGTCTGTGCATTGATTATGGAGTCAGGCCAAGTCGTTATCAGATGAAACAGCTAAGGAATAAAAACTGGAACCAAAGTGTTAATCAAGATCTGCTGTTCTCAACATATACTGTTCAAAAAGGCTTCATTGTCCTTTTAACCCAGTTGCATATTGACTTTGCAGCTGAGTCCACTCCCTGCCATCGTCGTGTGAATAAAATCATTTTAATTGCAAAAAATTGAACAAAGTTGCGTGCCGCAGCGGTCGTCGTTGGTTGGTTCAATTTGCTGTTGTTGTTATTATTATTGTGTTGTGTGTTTGTTTGCAGACGATTGCAACCTTTTCGTTCTGGTTAACGGCAAGTGGGTATCGTATCATGGCAGCGTGGTAATGGCGACCCCATGGTGACTAAAAGAAAAAAAAAACATATTTATATAAAACTGCCGCAAGCGCACGTTTCAGTTCACGCCCAGCAAATGCATTGAATGGAATTGCAAATGAATAAATGACTTAAAAAGCTTAACAAGGGGGAAGGGCTACGTAGGCAACGGCGTGAAAATTACAGGTTATGCAACATGTCAAACAATTTTCGAAAATTGACTTTTGCAAGGGTTAAAGAAAGAAATAACAAGGGTTTTTTTTAAAGCGGAAAGAGATTAATTATTCAACAACTGAGAAGAACAGGCAGACCCATATAGGTGATTCACTTTCCTATTTGAGAACTCAAAATCTCGGAATAAACCTAACGCGTTCACGTGAGAAATTGAAGATTAGCAATCGGATGAAGGCAACGGCTAATCCGCTTTTCATTTCTGTGCTGACAACAGATAAGTCCCATGGGGCCTTCGTAAGCAAATGTAATTTATTGCCAAAACAAAGAAGAATGCAAAACACTTGAACTGTGTGATGAATAATGTTAAGGCACTGAAAGATGCCAACACTCCTTTTATATCCAGAATATCAATCTGAATGTAAAAATCTTTTGCGGTTTAGAATTACCAATTTTCAGACGCATAAATTGGCATTTAACCAATTGCCAACTTCGAACCCGAACCCGAACCATGTCCCCAAGCGCCCCGCAAGCAACCCACTTATCATATTAAACTATAGACAAGAAACCGGCAAAGCATTTAGCAAATCTTCACTTCAGTGGCAACAACAACCCCCACAACCTGTAAATGGATCGCTTGGCTGGGCTGGGTTGGGTCGGGATGATGGTGGTGGTGGCCCATAAATATACCATACAACCCAATTACGGCTACACGAAAGCAGCAACCAAGTCAGTCAAAACAAAATCAAGATAAAAGCGAAATTCAATCTGTCAAAAATAGATTACAGACCAATTATGTGCTCTTTACGAGAACCCCAGTAAGCAGTGCCAGTCTCAAAATGACAGCAGGGGAGATTTTTTTCCATCCATCTCTGTATGGCCATCAGGCACAATTTTGTGAGTTAACTCTGCTCCCTGCGACTCGGCTTCTCTGTTTGTACAGCATATTAGGGACTGCGGCGTGTAATTGTGCCTGCTGCTGGGCAGAAAGGATGAGGAAAACGAAGGGGGATGGTAGTTGGAAGGTCTATCGATGTTTCTGCTCTTTGCTGGGATTGTCTGATTGGGCTGAGTTCATTTAATCGACACCAGCAGCCAGAAGACAATAAGAAGTGAGTTGCTTACTTGCCATTTAATGGCATCAAAAAGTTTCCTCATATCAGGATAAATGGGAGATGACAGCCTCTTAGCAAGCAAATTTGATGGAGTAATTAGTGTGTGTGTGTGTGTGTGTGTAGAGGCATCTACCGTATTTCGTGAGATTGGAACTTCAAAAGTAAAGTCAAACAAAAGGTCCAAAAGCATATATTAACCCCAGGTTCGTAAATTTCACTCACTAAAATTTTATTTATCACAAAAAGCACACACTGCACTCTGTGACAGAATGGAAAACTGCCCGGCAGAAATTCGAAAAATCGAGGTTGTAATCCAGGAGCATTGAGTGGCTTAAACAGTTACCAATTAAACCCCAATATAGGAAATGTACAGTTTGAAAGGTACCATGAACGGTGTCAAGTTGTCAAGGCAGTCAAGGAACCCAAAGTAGAGCATTGTTGTGTTACCTGTACGGAGACTAATCTTTGACTATCTTTGGCAGATGCATGCTATGTGACGACAAGGTTAGGTTAGGCTGAGATGGGCGACGGCGACAAGTCGCCCTCCCACTCAGGCCTCTATGGGCCCATTGCGATGCCATATGATTTCCCTGTTAACCCTTTTTATGCTACTGAGGCGGGTCCTCGTTACTGAACCATTGGATGGACAGAAAAACTTTGGAATCGAGTCCTGAGTATCGAGAACTTGGTATCGAGTACTTAATACTGAGTATCGAATACTTAATATCGTGAACTTAGTATTGAATACTTAGAATGGAGTACTATTATCGATTACTGAGTATCGAGTTTAAAATATGGAGTATAAAGTAACGCACAACCGCAAGAATGTGAAAGACGGTATGTAAGTGTAAGCCACACTCACACCTTTTTAATGTTACTTTTGAACATGTTACTGTCAAACATGTTCAGATTGGTCTATAATTTAACCATGAATTGACTTACAAACGAACAACGCTTGTGGATTATTGAATTTAGGCTTTAAAGCACCAACACGCATACGTAGAGTGCGGACAGAGGAAAATATCGCAGCTGTATCCACAGGTGTTGTGAATAACAGTGAATTAGCGATTCGGCGCCGTTTGTAGCAATTGGGCCTCTGTTACTCCACTACGTGGAAAATTCTGCAGATGGATTTGGGAAGGTTTTACCTTTTAGAATACAGCTGGTGTAAGAATTGAAGCCACACGAACTACCACAACGGCTTACTTTTGGTGAATGGGCGCTGGCAAAGCTTGATGAAGATCCACTTTTTCATCGGAATATTGTGTTCAAGGACGAAACTCATTTCTGGTCGAATGGATACGTGAACAAACAAAATTGCCGTATTTGGTATGAAGAGCAGCCAGAAGCATTGCAGGAACTGCCAACTGCCATCGCGAAAAAGGCCCGCAACAGTTGACGCACTGAACCCAGCCGCGGTCAACATTTACATGAAATCATCTTTAAACATTAAATTATAGAGATGTTCTATCGACTCAAATAATGATTTCATACATTTTTCTGAATTTGATGTACTATTTTTTAATCAAATCCGAAAGTTACTAAAAATACTTTACATACCACTTATCATTATGTTAAAACTTATAGAAGGGTAATTAATTTTTTTCCGAAGCTATTGTAATTGTTATTAGGTTTTTAATTTCGAAATAATTGCAATTGTAATTAGATTTTTAAATATGCGCTCATTTGTAATGGTAATTGTAGTTTTCAGCTCTGAAATATTAATTAGAGAAAATGTCCTTATAGCGTAAAAAAGTGAACAAAATCATATTGCAGTCAAACAAATTTTCATAAAATATGACTTATTGAAATCCAGACTTCTTTATTGGCACGTCCAATCAGTCGAACGGAACAAAAACTAGCAGAGAGCTACTGGCACACGTGATGCGTCCAGGGGAAATTCTGAAGAGGGGACTTAAGATAAAAGAGAAGCTAGGTATCAACATCTGTTGAGGATCGTAACATGGCCCTTAGCACTAAGAATCGACAGCGGTCATTAGGACTAGTTATCCGTCGGAGCCTGGGCTAGCTACAATATTATGTAGCTTTACCTACACGTCTCACAGTGGGGTATTTGACCCCAAATGTGTAGATTAATTCAGTGGAACCGAAATTAATTAAAGCTTTAATTTCTTTCGGCTCAAAATAAGTTACTAACTTTGAAAAAAAATACTAGTCTTATTAGTGCCTGGGCTTTACTTTTAACACGCTTTTATTAGTTTCACCTGTATGTTTGTAACTGACTCGTTTGGGCTCGATTTTTGCAGCATACTTTTAGGCTGAAGCTTGATAATCATTGAACTAAATTGAGGGGACATTGGAAAATTAATCTTTTTTATGCAGAACGGGTGTTTTTTTTAAGTTTTTTTAAACTATATTTTATAGTTATACACTTGAAATGAGTTTTATAATTTTGCCCAGAAGCTTGGAACGCATAGAAGGAATCATCTCCAACCACTTAAAGCATATTTATATTTTGATCAGAATATTGAGCTTTGTACGTCCGTCTACTCGTACCCGTCTTTTTGCTTTCTCGTTCGAATTTATGTCAAATCATGGCTTTCTGTCCCAGTAAGTACATAAAAATCACTGCATAAAGTAATCATTTTTTTCTTAGCGTACGCTGATTCCCTTCTATTATTCGCAAGCACTCAAGAATCACAACCAAAAGTTAAGCAAACATTGCATACTAATCCAAGGGATATACACACTCAACTGATGCACACACACACACACACACACACAGATCGCACTCCCTTTGCACACTTTGTTTCAACTTGCTAGTTCTCTCAATCCATTCAACGACGGACCGGCTACGGCTGCCGGTTCAATTCCATTCAATGCTTGGCATTTCTTTGTGTGTGTAAAGTACCATTTAAGGGTGATAATCGGTCGCCATTTGAGGGTGCAAAATGGAAAAATCATTGAAAGCGCTCATCAACGAGACACAGAGCGAGAGGTAGCCAAGATTAAAAGTGCATTTAATAATAGAGCTCTGCACTGGGAGCAGGTGGGGGTGGCTGATGGTGCTCGGTGGCCTCGGGGAATACTCTTCCTAAACACATACATACATGCGATAAGCAGTGGCCAGAGGTACTTGAGGACTGTAGTCAATGCTCAGAGTGGATTATAATGAACATCCAGTTGAGCTACATGTCTCAATAGAGAACTGGGGAAGAGTGGCAGAAGCCGGAGCCACCCTTCGTTAAAAAACCTAATGATTCAGAATTATTTGATTGCGTGGGCGGTTTGCTGATGCGCGTGGTTGTGGCTTGGGATGGGCCACCCCAATGGCAGTTAGCGACATATGTTGCTGACTTATGTCGCTATAACGTGTAAAGTTGTTATAATTCCTGTGGTTGCCAATGTGTCTGCTCTGGTATAATGAATTGCAGTTTAAAGTGCATTTCGTGTGTGTCATTTGTTTGGGAGCAGGACTCTCTCTCTCTCACTGGGGCCAGGGCCTGGGGGTGGCTTGTGCTTTTGTTCAATTAATTTTCCGTGATTGGACATTTTCCTGATAAATCAAAGACATTTGTGGATGGTCTATTGTTCTTTCGATAGCTTGGCTTTAGATCGAAAACTAATTAATTTTATTTGTCGTTGAATGATTTCAGATAATTAGCTTATGTAGATATAGCAAATTTAGATTATTTTACATATTTATTTTAAACTTCAAATACTTTCCATAAAATTTGCTATTTATTTATTTCGGTGGAAACTGAAATGCTTACAGAAAGGGATAAGAAGAAAGAAAGGTATGTTTGATTCGAGTTGCAGAAATTTATTATCGGAAAAAATCATAGGGCCACAATTCAAACTTTACCCACTAATTTGGTGGCTATCTTTTAAATTTCCAGATTAGTTTATTTGAGGAGTGATATTGACAATTTTGGTTTCAAATATATATAACCAGTTTCTCGGCAAGACCATGACCATAGCGATCAGCGTTCCTTATATGTATTTTCGGGAACCTTGCGCATCGCCTCCTATATTCGGGTGATTTGGCGACATGGGTACATATTGAATATTTAACCTTTCCAACAGGCTGCAACAGGGCTGCAGGCCGGAACTCCGATTTTTATTTTGCTTTGAACCGTACCTTGAACCGAACCCCTTTAAAAATAAAAGCTGAACCTGAACCTGTTTCGAACGCAAACTTCTGCACCCGCTGAAGCCAGCAGTTCCGAGTTCCTAAAGCCAGCAGTTCCGACTTGCTCTGCTGAGCACAAGCAGCGCAAAGCAAATGACATAAAAACGAGAACCGACGACTGCTGGTGCGTTTCGCTTTGTCTTAGCAATCAGTTTTTGTTCTTGCTTCAACAGCGACTTCTGATTTTTCTCAGAAGCAAAGGCAGTAGCAACAATTCATATTGAACAGTTAAAAACGAATAAATTTTGCCATTTTCGCTACTTCGACTGAAGTAATTTAAACACTGTCTGTGATTCACAAAACAAGTACTTAACATAACATTAGTACGTAGTATTTTTCATATGTAGACTACGAAATGAAATTTTACTTCAAAGTAAATTTTATTTTGAATATTTCCTTGAGTTCCACAAATCGCTACCGATTAAGGTTCGAACCAAAACCTTAGGCCAAAAAGCTTGAACCTCAAATTTCGGAACCTTAAACATTGGTATATTTTTGTTTGAACCCGCGAATCGGAATTCCGAAAAAATTGGTAGGGTTGGGTGTTTTTTGGGATAATGAACATGATGTCATTCGCATCAAGGCTGCAAACCTCTAAAATTTTGCAGGAGGTTCGGCCCGGGGGTGCGAACCCATTGTAAAGTCCAAGGAACGGTTCGCGGTCCGGTTCCTGAAACCCCTGAACCCAAGGTTTTGGCTCGAACCTTGGTAAAAAAAAGTAAAAAATGGCTTGACACAGCCCCAAAGGGCCAAAAGCCGAGCTTCTCTCAATCTCTTGGCTTGTGCGCTTCTAATGTTTGCACAAGAGAAAGGGACCTACAGTTTAACGCCGAATCCGAACGGCAGTTGGAGAAGCTTTTCATTTCTAATTACTACAAAGCTGACACCAACAGCAGAGAGGGGTGGCCTGGTGTAAAGTTTATTCAAAGAAAAAAACTTTTTCATTAGATGTTCCGAGGCGGGATCGAACCCACGACCGCTTGCACAGCGATTGCGCAGACAAGCCGCTGAGCCACCCGGCCACAACCTTGGTTCGCTTGAACAAAAAAGAAGAGTTTGACTTTCGATTTATTAATACGTTGATACTGAAATTTATATTCCTTTCCAATCACATACCTTATATGAATTACTAAAGTTAGTGTATTTTTCAAATCCATTAGCTGACATAAGCCATGGGGGGTGACACAGAAATCTCTAGAGATTTTGCCGTCGGTTGGTTTGCTTCAAGAGATTTGGATTTCTTAGTGGGAAAGAGAACTGGTCCAATTGGGCCTAAGATAATTGTCTATCCCACCAAACAGGGTTGCATCACGCGCAAACAAAATTTCCCTTATTTTAGTTTTGAATTAATTAGATGTTAAATTGAAATTGGGTTTAATACACTATTTATATTTATTGTTTCACTTAATTAGCTTAACATGATTTGTTGATTGTGAGCTGGCCCGAGTCTGCCAGCCCGAAGTTGCACACACTGACTACCCTCGAGATGCTGGAGATGAGAGATGATAGCTGCGTCATAGTGTGACCATAGTCAATAGTCGCTCGTGACTAGTAATTGATAGTCGCTTGTGTTCAGTGGCAGCAGAGTTGCCACACGGCTATGGCTGCCTTCGGTTGTTTAAGCGGATAATTATTGAAGTGTAAATTTTAATATTAAAAAAATAGGGGAAAGTTTTGTATACCCTTGCAGTTTGTTTTTATAAATAACACTACATTTCTGATCTCACTTTTCTATGGGAGCTGTACTATATAGATATCCGATTTCGACCAACTTAGTGCAATCATGCTATTAAATAAGAAATTTGGAGGCGATCCCAATTAAAACAAAAAAGTTTTTCTCACTAGAACTTCTTTTTCGACCGATCATTCATAGTACAGCTATATGCTATAGTCATCCGATTTTGACAAAACTTTGTAGAATTGTTTTAAAAGACAAAAAAAATATTTCAAGCTAAGGGACGTTTCCGTCAAAAACAAAAAGTTTTTCCCACAAGAACTAGTTTTTTGACCGATCGTTCCTATGGCACTAAAAATCCAACCCTAACTAGCCTAAACAAAAACTAAGACCAATTCACCACCCGTTTTGATAAGCAATTTTTTGATATTTAACAACATTTTTTTCTATATACTACCAATAATCCTGTTTAAACCCACATATAACGACAAACACAAACCCTCCCCCGCAACCCCAACACCACACCCCCTACGTCATGGAACCGGTGAAAAACTTTTTTTTGTTTTCAATGAAAATGCCTCCATACTTCGTATTTCTCAGTTTACTAAGGTTTCCATTGATTCCATCAAATTTGGTCGAAATCGGACATCTATATAGAATAGCTGTCATAGAAAAGTAGAGTCAGGAAAGTAGTCTTAGTTAGAAAAACTTTTTTGTTTTCAATGGAAATGTCCTCAAAATTGGCTTGTATTTGTTCTACATGCTCCCACACGGTTCTTTAAAGTTTGGTCAAAATCGGATGACTATAGCATATAGCTGCCATAGGAACGATCGGTCAAAAAACTAGTTCTTGTGGGAAAAACTTTTTTGTTTTTGACGGAAACGTCCCATAGCATTGGCATATATTTATTTTATATCCTTTTAAACAATTCTACAGAGTTTTGTCAAAATCGGATGACTATAGCTTATAGCTGCAGTACAAATGATCGGTCGAAAAAGAAGTTCAAGTGAGAAAAGCTTTTTTTTATTGGGAATGCCTCCAAATTTCGTATTTAACAGTTTGTTATGCCTTTCCATGATTGCACTAAGTTTGGTCTTCAGAGAGAGCCGAGCGTTTTTACGAGGTTAAACCAACAACAACAACCCATGCAAACGTCACTTCTAATAGAACAGCTCCAGCAGCGTTTCGCCCCTATAAAAAAGCGAAAGGAAGATTGCATGTTTTTGCAACTACTTCTTAGTGGCAAAAGTTGTATACGAGATGTGCTTCTGGCATGCAGTCAAGTCCGACTGGGTAAACATGGAATTTTCAAGTATGTTTATTGTACAATACATACAAAGATTTTATTAAGCAGCACCTGCCTGACCTTCACTCATCTTGTGTCATCATGAAATAAGGGTGCGGAATTCCCCCTTTCTCTCTTAACAACTTTTCGTTTGATTAGACTACAAAACCAAACAAAAGACAGTCGCCTTGGTGGGTGGAACTCACACACACACACACAGAATGACATTTTGATTTTGCGCACTTTTTGATTGATGACAGGCACCGGCAAGTCCCGGCCATAATCATAAATAAAAGCTATCAAAAGTGTGCGCCTTTTTTGTTCGATTGGAAGGCGCACGCCCAAAAACGAAATCAAAAGACATTTGCGCGCCTTTTGGCGCACGGCTTAAACAATAGCACAAAGCAGCAGCACAGAGCAAAAAGGAACAGCTGGGCCTCGGCTTGGGCTTCAATTGTTCGCGCTTCAATGCAAATTTCTGAAAAAGAAGAAATCCCTTAAACAATAGATTTGACGAGTCCTCACACACACACACACACGTGCAGTGCTGTGGGTTGAGCATTTTAGTCTAATGAAACTACCTTCAACAGCTCAAGGAAAGACACCCAAGGCCAGATAAGAAAAGCACTTGCCACCTGGCGCTGAAGCGTTGCCACTTTTCGCTGTCATTAAGTAAATAGAATAAGACGCCTAGATAGGGCCAATGTAGGCGTCGTGGCCTAAGTGATTAAAAGAAAAAGATAAAACAAGCAAGAAAGTCGGTCAAGCCCGACTATAATATACTCTGTACCTGTGAAGTGCTGCCCATCACCATAATTGATAGTTTTCCTTATAACTCGACTATGGTTCATCCGATCTTAACGGATCGATGAATGATCCTGATTACTAAATATGTCCAGAAGGTACGAACCTGTCATCTATAAAACAGAGGGACACATGACGTTTTTCCAATTTGCGGGGACGGGAGGGGGCGTGGTGAAATTGAAAATAAACTTGATCTGCCTGCAAGTATAAGACGTTTTTGTACCATACATGTCGAGTCTCTATATCTTACCATCTCTGAGATCTGTTTGTTCATACGGACAGACAGACAGACGGACATGACTATGTCAACTCGGCTGTTGTTGCTGATCATTAATATATATACTTTATAGGGTCAGAGATGCTTCCTTCTGGCTGTTACATACTCTTACACAAACTTAATATACTCTGTATACCTCTGAAACTTCCCACCCAGCATCTCAAGTTGTTCGCCTTTTTTCGCGCTAAAGCAACTGAAAAACCACTTTGGCCAAATTGACAACAGCCACACACACACAGGCAGGAAGTCCTGGTAACCACATTTTGCCTGACAATAATAGCCCTGACAGGCGACGCGCCCCCCTAGCATCCCGCATGCGTTTAAAAACGCGCTCAAAACGCGAGTGCGAATTCTTCACTTCAATGCGCCGTGTTGTGTCTTTTTGTTAGCTGAAATCCATTAAAAAAATGCACAAAGTTGTCGGCCAGGTAGGCCTCAGGGCTCTGTAAACAATGCAGTTGCCGCATAAAGGCATACAACGAGATAGAAAATAAAAAACACGAATCCGGCAAAAAGGGCAGCTCCCCCCGATGCCGTGAGCGGCTTTGTTGTCATTTCTTGGCCCATGTTTTGAAGGTGCTCTTTGTTCTAGCGATTTTGAAGCGTGGTTGCTAGTTATGCGATATCACGCATACGCCTGGTGCACTTATTAGTTTTAATTAGCGTTCAGTTCGTTTCGGCAGCACATTCCTCACTTAATCCAGGACAAGACTCAACCAGAGATGCAGAAAAAAATGCTAACATAGCTTTTCGCTTTGGAACATTGTAAGTCAAAACGCCCCCTTTATGTAACATTTCTAATGTCTCTGTTTTGGAGCGAGCCTTTCCATGCTGGCGGCTTTTTTTCCAGCTTACTCTCATCAATGGTATTTGGCCATTTTTCAACATTTTCGCTGACAGCTTGATGCAAAAAAAGGAAAACCAAAAAAAAAAAACAAACAGCACCAGCAAAATGGGCAAAATGCGGCAAACCAGGTTGAAGGAGAATTGGCCAACGCGTCTGGGTGGGCTCTGGTATTGGATTTGATTTATGTACCTGCCAGCAAGGACCCATCAGGTGAATGCTTTTTTTGATAGACTCAAAATGGGTACATGTTACAAGATGATAAAGCAGCTGCAATGCGGATGGCAAAGAACCAATCTGCGGCGTCCACAAATTATTTAGAAAATCTCCCACATGGTTCTATCTTTCATGCATAGCACACATTCCATATTCATTTGGCTGGCAGTTCGTTGACATGGTACAACAGAAAAAAGTGAGTTTTTGCATAGTTGGTTTTTTATGCCGGGCGCAAATTCGATATTTCAGGAGTGTTTTTTGTTGACGAACCCATAATAATTCACATACATGGCTCTTGCCCATTTCTATGCAAACGCTGTTATAGAAGCGGCACTAGGAGTGGGAGCTTTCGCTGACAGACGGAATTATTTTTATTCCTGACGTACGAACTTAATGACATTTTCCACCTCGCTGTCATTTTTGTTTGTCGGGGCTTTGAAGGCATGGGATTTCCAATTTATGTGAATCATAAAAAAGTTTTTTTTTAAAAAAAGCTTAAAACTAGATCTAAGGTTACCTTAGGTGTGGTTTTTTTTATCGATCAGCTGTATAAGCTCGATGAAACTCTGTAGAATAATTTTAAAGTTCAAGGGTGTTACTATAAGTCTTTGCGTAAAAAGCAGCAGAGAAAGGGGGCTCTCACAGCGAAACGTCTGAGGAGCGGGAGATTTAATTTCCCTTTAGAATTTAGTGCGGTTTTGGTTTTGCTCTCGTTTTTTCGGTTGAGTTTATAAGTGCAAAGGATTCTACCTAAAGGAAGAAGGCTTGATCCATGCAAGGAAGCATCGCCATCATCACTAGCCGTGTCGATATAGCAATGTCCGTCTGTCTGTTCGTATGAACAAACAGTTAGAGTTAGAGGTTCAAGGTGTCTGAGACGTATACTTCTTATAGTTGCGGGCAGATCAAGTTTATGTGTGTGTTAAATTTTTGCTTGGTCCTTTGCCTCCACCGAAATTTGGTAAAAATATCTCCAAAAGATGAATAAAATCAACGTCGTCCCGCGAACTCATCGTGCGGTTAAGCGAAAGTCGGCAAGTAAATCGGCTTCCGTGCTCATCAATTCAAGCACATTTTTCTGTTCTCTCCATTTGGCTGGCCCTGCCAAAATTGCCAGAGCAAATTCTCTCTCCCTCTCTGTCTTTTTCCATCTCTGTCAGCAGAGCTGTTTCAGTCCATGCAAAAACTCATACGAACTATTTATCGCACAATCGTTGTTAAGCCATACGAACAATCACCCGAATTAATTGGAATAATGAACACGATAACTCTGTACCAAAGGTACGTACCAAACGTACACAAGTACACTTGTCGGCATAAAATGTCCATTTTAGTCATTTTCTACATTTTCTTGCCTAATTTACAGCTAATCCATTAGAGATATGGAGTTTCATTAGTAATGAGTTCGCTGGCTCGAGGCCAAGAAGTTGCGTTTGTTCACAACTATAAACAATCGAGCTTAAGTTTCTTAGAGAGAAGGCTTAAAGCTTTCTAGCGACCTTAGAACTGCCCGTTAAATTTGAATGTCAAACATTCAAATAGCATGTATATTAAGCTTATGCAAAAGTATGTAACAGCCAGAAGGAAGCATCTGCGACCCTATAAACTATACATATTCTTGTACAGCATCAATAGCCGAGTTGATATAGCCATGCAGCCAGAGCCAGGCAGATCAAGTTTGTTTTCGATTTTTGCCACGACCCCTCCCGCCCCACAAAATGAAAAAATAGTTATATCTGTAGCTTGTGGTTTGATCAAGTAATATAATTATTGAATAGTAATATGGTTGATTAATATAGATTAGGCTATTCAGCGACCCCTTGTGATTTACTGTAGTAACTTTCAGGGCCAACTTTGTTTGTAAAAACCTGCCGTAATTTCGGCCGAACTAATTTTTAACAAAACGGTCACCTTTTTGTATGGCGAAGGCACACTTTACCGGCTGCCTTAATGCAATTTTCAGTAAAGGAAGCCTTTATGTCCTTTATGTCTTTATGTTTAGACGAGCTATTATTTGAGTACCAAAACTAGTGAAAATAAAACAAAATAAAAATGCCAAGACAAAGGGTGCAACAAGCTTTGAATAAGCGATAAATTGACTTAATTGACCCATTAAGAAATAGTATGCAAGATAGCAACAAGAAAAATTTAAACAATGTTTGGAGTAGGTGATGGCGGCTCTTTAGGTCTTGTTACTGACAGAGTTATATTGATTGTATTTTTTATGTTTTTAAGTCTTGGGTGTTAGCGAGTCCCAGCTAAGCTACGGAATTGTTAAAGTTATTTAAAATTTTTCGTAAACATGCCAGTAGAATTGTTGTTTTTCTTCTTCTTGTTTTCGAATTGATGGCGTCCGAGTTGGAGGAGCCCTTTGCAGCATTGATCAGCTTATCGGCCAATTACTCGTACATGATATTGGTGTTCCTGAAGGTATCCCCACGTGCTCCAGTGCACAGCAGCCAGATGGCCTGGTTAACGCCGCCATGAATCATCACGATCGAGCGCTTGACAGGCGACAGGAACACAGCTTCTTGCCATTGTTGCGTCCCTTCAACATCAGCGAGCTGGTCAGCCAATCCACAATGGGGCACTGGGCATTGCGAAAACGATTGGCGTCAGAAAATTCTTCCAGCGCTTTGCATTGCCTTTCAGTTTTCTTTTTTATAATTTACAGTTTGCTAGTTTGACCGTATAGTTTTAAGAAAAAAATCTCGAAATTGCTCAATACTAAGTATTTTTAACCAATTCTTTAAAAAAATTTTACAACACTTCCAAACATTACACTTTTTCACATTAACGACTGATTTTTTAAACATACCCTAAGGCATGCTAAATGTCGTAATATTTTTCTCATGTGTTTTGTTGTTGCTTCGTAAGCTTTTGGACTTACACTTTTACGCTTTGCCATTTTACGAGGGCTAGTGAATACCCTCAATGTTTAAATGGTATTGGCTAAATGAACATATGCTTCTTAGAATTTTTTTTTAAACGTAGCAACTTCGATATTTCACAACACAACTGGCTTCTATCAACGACGAGCTTCTTTTATTTCTTCTTCTTTTATTTGCTCTCCTTCTTTTATTCCTCGCTCTCACTCTGCTCTCCGCTTGCTCTTTCTCTCCCGATCTTACCCCCATGCGATGTGTACACAGAAAAAAAATGGTATTATCTGGGGTCAATGCTATATTTTTTCATATCATTAAAAAGCCGATATGATAAAGTTAAAAATGACCTTGTCGAAAGTATAAAGTTGATATTTCGAGCATATAAAATTAATATTGACCCAATAAAAAAAATTTAGGAAATTTCGGATAATTCGTATATACTACCCACACTACACATTTCTAAGTATTCTTTGCTATATAATTTATATAAACGGAAAAAAACAACAAATTTATAATTTTTATTATATTTGTTTACCTCACCCGCCTTGACTGGGGTTCGAACTCAGGACCCTTTGCATATAACACGAATTGCATGGCGTCTTATCGTACACCTCCATCTGGCACGTGTGTGCTAACACGTCGCGGAGCCTACTTAAATATTTCGTTAGGCTGCTTGAAGTTTCGAAATGTTACACTATTTCCTTTTTTACAATTTCTATACGTCCCTTTCTCTTTATGGTCCAAATGACATCTTATAGTTTAGCAATGTTATGAAAACTAATATTGTTTAATAAAATATCAAATTGACCAGCCCATATCAAATTGATATTGACATTATTTTTCTCTGTGTACTAGCCTTTGGCCCGGAACCTACATATCTCCCACAGTTTTATAGATAGGAAGTTCGTATCTTCTGGACTTATTTAGTAATCAGGATTATTTATCGGCCCGCCAAAGGAATGGAAAAGATCGGATGAACGATAGTCAAGTTATAAGGACAACAATCAATTATGGGCAAGTCCGTCAGGTTTGTATGTATGCGCAACTCTCTCTGTCTCTCTCTCGCACTGGCACTCTCTGCTCCCACTTGAGGAATGTTATTGGGTTGCTGTCAGACCGATCTGTGCAGAGTTCTCAAATACAGCCACTTAACAGAGAGCGCGATAGCAGCACACAATCGGTTGAGGGAAGACGGAAACCGTTTTTTATACCCGTTACTCGTAGAGTAAAAAGGGTATACTAAAGTCGTGCAAATGTATGTAACAGGCAGATGGAAGCATCTCCGACCCCATAAAGTATATATATATATTCTCGATCAGCATCAACAGCCGAGTCGATATAGACATGTCAGTCTGTCTGTATGAACACCTAGATCTCGGAGACTAAAGAGCTAGAGCGACCAAATTTTGTATGTACCCTCCTATTGTCCCTAAGCAGATCAAGTTTATTTCAAATTTTGAACAGTGTATGTGCCCATTATCAACAATCTCTGATCTCTTTTGCATAAAGATCGGATAATAAGTGGCAGAGTTATGAAGGTTTTAAAAACGTTGCATACTTTTTGGCGCTACATGCGTTGTTTGCTTATATAATGTTGAAATGGTCACATTAATGTTAATGCTCTGTTAATTAACATAAGGAAAGGCTATTAAACACTAATTTCCCTGAGTAACGGGTATATCGAAGGACCGACTTTAGCTTACGCTCTGGTTTTTCTATTTTTTCGGTTATGGTCGTGAGCAGAGCAGACTAAAAATATGGATTGAGAGTTATTTACGTGCTATGGTTTATGCAGACAGAGAGATAGACGGCCATGGCTATGCGGCTATATGTGGCTACCTTATGATATTAGAGATGCTACTTTTTGCCAGTTACCTACATTTGCATACCTTTCTTACACTTCGTGTAACCGCTCTAATAAAATAGTTACCTCATACTACATTAATTGACCTGAACCACATAAAGAGCAC
Source organism: Lordiphosa collinella (assembly GCA_018904265.1). Classification (NCBI taxonomy): domain Eukaryota; kingdom Metazoa; phylum Arthropoda; class Insecta; order Diptera; family Drosophilidae; genus Lordiphosa; species Lordiphosa collinella. Next base: position 383,695 of record JAEIFV010000232.1, read on the forward strand.
AACGGACAAATTTTTATTAACCAGAATTTCAAAAGAGTTTTGCCGAAAATTGAAGAGAGAACTGTGCGTACGAGGTGTGTTCAAAAAGTATCGCGAATTTTGTGTTTTTTTTAAAATTATTTATTTATTCATGAATGTCTAATTTGTCCCCTTCAAAGTAATCCCCATGAGATATTATACACTTGTGCCAACGGTTTTTCCAATCTTCGAAGCACTTCAAAAAATCATTTTTTTTATCTTGTTCAGCTCCTCCTTCGATGCCGTCTTTATCTCGTCAAGCGTAGCGTAACGTCGTCCTTTCATGGGCCTCTTCAGTTTAGGGAACAAGAAAAAGTCACAGGGGGCCAGATCTGGGGAATACGGTGGCTGCGGCATCATTGGTGTGTTGTTTTTGGCCAAAAAGTCGCGCACAAGCAACGATGTGTGAGCAGGGGCGTTATCGTGGTGCAAAAGCCAATTTTTGTTCTTCCACAAATCCGGGCGTTTCTGGCGGATTGCTTCGCGCAAATTGCGCATAACTTGCAGGTAATATTCCTTATTGACCGTTCTTCCCTGAGGCAAGAACTCATGATGCACCACGCCCCTGCAATCGAAGAAAACTGTCAGCAAAACTTTCACATTCGACCGAACTTGGTCTTGGTTAGTTCGGTAGCTTCCATTGAGATGATTGAGCTTTGGTTTCCACGTCATAACCATAAACCCACGATTCACAACCAGTTATGACCCTCTGGAGCAAATTTGGGTCGTCGCGGACAAAGTTTAACATCTCATCAGCAATGTTCATGCGATGCTCTTTTTGGTCGCAATTCAGCAATTTTGGTACGAATTTCGCGGCGACCCGTCTCATGCCCAAATCATTGATAAAAATCGAATGGCACGAGCCAATCGATATGTTTAGGTCCTCAGCAACTTCTCTAACGGTCATTCGACGATTGGCCAATACCATTTTCTCCACTTCATTAATTTTTTCGTCTGTTGTTGAAGTGCTCGGGCGTCCGTCTGAGAACATTTTGTACCACCGATAAACGTTGCTTCGGTCCAAGGTAGCTTCTCCGTATGCCACAGTCAACATTCGGAATGCATCCGCGCACTTAATTTCGTTTTTCACACAAAATTTGATACAGGTTCTTTGATCCATTTTTTTGAATAGGTAAAAATCGAAGACGATCCAAAACACGTGCAAGCCAAGCAGCTGTCAACAATTAAGTGAACATTCAAAATGGCCGAGCCTGTCGGCATAAGTGAGAGACATGAGTACCAACATAATGCCACAAAAAAATCGAAATTCGAATATACGTAACCCGCGAAAATTAAAAATTCGCGATACTTTTTGAACACACCTCGTATTTGCAAAAACTCATTCTCCCATCGAATACACAGTGTGTGCTAATCCAATCGAACAGTCTGAACAGACAACAGCCACTAACCCAAGCACTCAAGTGGCCATTAAGAGCTTAAAACCAAACAACTACAGCCATTAGGAGCCAAACTCTATAATCAACGGCTTTTTGACGCGACTGACGCGTGTCCGTCCAACAATTACATGCATCAACCATTCGTAGTTGTCGGAGCCCAAATGCAATCAACCATATTGCCAGTGCACGGCCACGCCCACTTATTACATCGAAACAATTTGTAGTCGAAGGAGAGGGAGAGAGAACGAAAAACTCAAGTGGGTTATGGGTGATCCTTTGCGGGGTTTGCGTGCACGCGCCCACGAGCGTGTGATAATTATGTTGCCATACATTTGCGGCACGTGCCCTCAAACAACGACCCGTTGCAGGCGCTACAAGTATCCATATCCGTATCGACTTCCGCTTGCATAATTGCGGCAAATATTTACCCAGATTACCCAAGCATCTCCTGGGCTGGCAGGGTAAATATGTTTTCCAAGTTGAAGTGGCACTCGAGTGAAGGACTTCAGTCCCTGGTTCGCTTTCAGGTGAATAATTCGCCGGTTGCTTGCCTTTTTGTTGTTAATTGCATTAATGCATGTAATTTATAATCAAATGAGTGGGAAGCCAGTTCAAGTTCCTCGATCCGTGTGAACAGTTTGCCCCTACTTGGGTCGGGCGAGTATTTATGCGCCGAGGCCAACATTTGGTTGGGCAATAATGCTGAAAGTGCCAAACGGAGACTCGTAAATTGTGGCTACCACCCCCCTCTGTTGCGACCATTTCCCTGCTGCCGCCATTTTGCCATCCAATCCAATTCCCTGCTACAAGTTTGGCTAAAGACCCCGCCTAATAGCAGCAGACGATGCCGCATTGGCCCCCAGGGAGCATACAATTTCAATAAATATTTCACTGCATTAGCTCGATGTGGATGCTGGAGACGGGGTGGGTGGGGCCGAGTAAATCCTGGCTCGCGTTACGGCAAATTGCTTTTTGGTCCAACAATAACGTGCATTAAATGTTTGGGCCATTATCATTTTGGCCATCGTCTCCATTAGGCGCTGGCTTTAGTCGGCTGCCGCCTCCTTCGCTTTGAAGTCCCCGGCGTCTATTGAGCTACAAATCGAAAGCGATTTCACTGACAATGCAAGCTGCAGCTGCAATTGTTGACAGGGAAACTCCAAGAAAACCACAGTCTGTAGCTCCCTGTGGCCAACAAAGGAGCACCTCGATTGCCTCTATTCCGGATGCCCTGCACTAACTAACGCTAACCGCACACATGGTTGAATGCCTGCCGAGAGCTTTCTCTGATTTTCTGACAATAAATTTTCATCTTCTTGGTAAATCGTTCAACTACTGCACTTGCTCCTTTCCCAGGCCTGGTGTCGATTGCCTCGCTCTCTCCCCCTTTTGCACATATGCCCGCATTTTTGCACCACAACACAACAATTTGGCTGGCGCAGCTCATTGTCTTTGCCTCAGCATCAACGGCACTGCAATTGCTCACAAGTCATCCCAAGTGGAAATTTTTCAGTTGTTCCATGTGTTGTGTTGTGCTGTGTTCAAGGCTGGGCTGGCAATTCGCAATAAAACAAAAGTGATTGTCAAGTGAATGCGTTTATACTCCCACTCATCTACATACACACATCCAGTGTTACCCAAGTAAGTATGTGTGTGTATTTGTGTACTGGATCCACCACCCGAACAAATATGAATGCAATTCATCAAGTGCGCTCTCCTGCGTAATTCGGAGTGATTAAAAATGTTATTCATATGCATTTGATTGATAGATGAGAATGGGATTAATCGTTAAATTCTGACTGATTTGCGGTGTGGTTTGTGTTATGTTGGGAAGTCATAATTGGAACGGGATAAAAATAATTTTCGACATGCGAGTCTCCAATTTGCATATTATATGATAATCAAAGAGTCAGTGTCGGCTTGCCAAATGTGAGCATCGCGTGAGGACATAACAAAATGATTCGACTTGGTTTAAGTTTTACCATCTTAACTTTTTATGCTCTGTACCAGAGGTACACAGAGTATATTAAGTTTGTGCAAAAGTGTACGTCTGTCCGTCGTATAAACAAACACATCTCAGAGATGGTAAGAGATAGAGGTTTGACATGTATGGAACATATGTTTCTTATACTTGCAGGCAGATCTCTCCAGCCCCGCAATATCGAAAAAATCTCATATCTCCCACAGTTTTATAGATAGAAGGTTCGAACCTTTTGGACATATTTAGTATTCGGGATTCTCCACAGGAAAAGGCGGAAGCATTTGCGGAAAATTTAGAGAACCGATTTAAGCCATTTGAAACCACTTAGGTAAGCCGCAGGAGACACGTAGAGCATGTCCTTAACACCCCAGGGCAGCTAACGCCCCCAGTTCCACCAATTAGTCTGGAGGAGATTCAGGGCCAAATCAAGAACTTAAGCAATAAAAAAGCCCCAGGCGAGGATGGCCTTGACAATAGGGTTATCAAAGCTCTCCCAGTAAAAGCGGTGCTCTTCCTGGCCTTAATTTTCAAAGTGACATTGCGACTGGGTCACTTTCCTAAGGTGTGGAAAAAGGCTCGAATCATTATGATCCATAAAGCTGGCTAAAGCCCGTCGGAGGTCGAGTCATACCGTCAAGTCAGTCTTCTATCCACAATATCGAACATTTTCGAGAGGTGCCTACTAGCCCGAATTATGGCCATCGATGGGGTGTGTGGCAGGATACCTCCCTTTCAGTTCGGGTTTAGAAAGTCACGTGGGACCCCTGAGCAGCTGAATAGGGTGACTAACTTTATTCTCGACGGATTTCAGGCGAGGAATACGTGGTTGCGGTTTACCTTGACATTAAACAGGCTTTTGATAGAGTGTGGCATGACGGATTGCTCTAAAAGGTAAAAGACATCCTCCCGCCTCAGCTTTACTCTCTTGTGAAAGCTTCCTCACGGACCGGACCTTCTCAGTAATCTTGGAAGGAGCTGTTTCCAGTGTGAGGGTAATACGCGCTGGTGTGCCACAAGGAAGTGTCCTCGGACCAACCCTATACTCTATACGAGGTGTGTTCAAAAAGTATCGCGAATTTTGTTTTGGTTACGTATATTCGAATTTCGATTTTTTTGTGGCGATATGTTGATACACATTTTGCCGACAAGCTCGGCCATTTTGAATGTTCACTTAATTGTTGACAGCTGCTTCGCTTGCACGTGTTTTGGATCGTCTTCGATTTTTACCTGTTCAAAAAAATGGACCTGTATCAAATTTTGTGTGAAAAACGAAATTAAGTGCGCGGATGCATTCCGAATGTTGACTGTGGCATACGGAGAAGCTACCTTGGACCGAAGCCACGTTTATCGGTGGTACAAAATGTTCTCAGAAGGCCGAGAAGATGTGAACGACAAGACCGAAAAAAGCGCGCCAAGTTCGGTCGAATGTGAAAGTTTTGCTGACAGTTTTCTTCGATTGCAGGGGCGTGGTGCATCATGAGTTCTTGCCACAGGGAAGAACGGTCAATAAGGAATATTACCTGCAAGTTATGCGCAATTTGCGCGAAGCAATCCGCCAGAAACGCCCGGATTTGTGGAAGAACAAAATTGGCTTTTGCACCACGATAACGCCCCTGCTCACACATCGTTGCTTGTGCGCGACTTTTTGGCCAAAAACAACACACTAATGATGCCGCAGCCACCGTATTCCCCAGATGTGGCCCCCTGTGACTTTTTCTTGTTCTGTAAACTGAAGAGGCCCATGAAAGGACGACGTTACGATACGCTTGTCGAGATAAAGACGGCATCGAAGGAGGAGCTGAACAAGATAAAAAAATGATTTTTTGAAGTGCTTCGAAGATTGGAGAAACCGTTGGCACAAGTGTATAATATCCCATGGGGATTACTTTGAAGGGGACAAAATAGATATTCATGAATAAATAAATAATTTTTGAAAAAATACAAAATTCGCGATACTTTTTGAACACACCTCGTACACTTGTGACATGCCTGCAGGAGGAACAATACGCATCGAAGACCCCCAAGACTTACTCATTGCAACATTTGCTGACGATACTGCTTTTATGGCGAGAGACCCATGCATCTTTAATGCCACCGATGTCGTTCAGCAATATTTATATCAGTTCAGCAGATTGGCTAAGCGATGGAACATTGGGCTAAACCTGGATAAATGTGCCAGTGTAACATATACACTTCGTCGCGATGAGTGCCCTGGCGTCTTTCTTAATGAGCAGCTTTTACGGCACTTGCCTGGACATAAATACTTGGGAGTACATCTGGACAAGCGCCTTACATTCGGAACCCATATCAACGCGCATGTAATATCACTTTACGGTAGAGTGAAGAAAGCGGGATGGCTGCTCTCCAGTAAGAATAAACTCTCACTCCGTAACAAAGTGCATATTTACAAGGCAATTATAGCACCATCTTGGAGATATGGGATCCAAGTGTATGGAATAGCTGCAAAATATCATCTGACAAAGATTCGTGTCCTCCAGTCCAGGTGTCTGCGCAAACTATAGGGAGCGCCCTGATATATGTGCACAAGACATTTGGAGAGCGATCTCATCGTGCCGAAGATTGGAGACGTTATAAATACACAGGGTGGCAAATACGTGGAGAGGTTGAGAAGTCACCCCAACACTCTTGCCAGAAGACTGTTGCGTCGACGAAGGAAAGCCGGAAGCAGAATAAGACGACGCCTCAAGAAGATATTCCCTAGAGAACTTCCAAACAGACAAATACCCTAGCAACCCTAATACCCTAGCTGCCTTGCAATTTTTGTATCATGACTACTAATTTCACTTATCTGATATATTACAATTTCTTAAAAGCTCCACGTTAATTTAATTTTCATCCAACTCGTTTCTGATCTTATGACCAGCCTCTCTGCGAGTTATAATGATACTTAAGTATCAATATTCATTATGAATTCGGTAAAAGAATCCCAGCTTAATACAACTTATTGAAGTCCCTATGTTATTAACTTGTAGTAACGCTCTACCCAAGCCGGAAGCGCCTTTGTCACGCTTCTTAAATGCTTAATAAACATAATAATTTTGGTTAAACAATTCTTTCCGCCGCAACACAACCTACACGCAAATTTCGGCCACCTTGGTCAAGAGTCATCAGCATGGGCAGGTTTTTTGGTGTATTTTTTGTTGTTGTTCTGTTAAATGTGGCAACACGCATGCACGCACGCAGGCAGTTAATTAAGGGTGTGAACTGGTTGAGTTATGCCGGGAATAGCGAGCAACCCTGCCCCAATCTCCTCGCCCCACTGACTGTCAAGGCATCAGCATAAAGGACAGCCAAATGGGCAGTAAATAATTCATTAGCGGCTTTTAACAATAAATTTTTGTTGGTTGAACTAAATGACCTCTTGACTGGGCAACTAAGAGAACGAACCCCATATACGTATATGTAGAATAGTTTCAATTAATTTTTTTAGGCACTTCTTTTAATGAAGTGGCTTTCACTAATTAACCGCGTCGGCTTGAACTTTGAACTGCGCTTCATTAGAGAAGGAATTTGGCGATAAGTATAGAAAGGTTGGCGGTGCCACATCAGCACACCACCTGCACATTACAAGCATGTTTTGGCACATTGCACAGCGACTACCAAATTAAAATGCAATAATTCTTCATTTCGTGTCGACGACGAAGGGCCAACAGCCAACGGCAGGAAATGTGCTATAATTGAAAAATGTGGTAACAAGACTCTCCGTGGCAGGCCTAATGAATGCCTCGCTTTTTTCTTGCCCCTCTTTGAGGCGACACGCAAGCCCTGGCAATGTTCTGGCCTGGGTGATAAATGCTCATCAGTCTTTAAGGCTGCGCTGGCAATTAACTTTTACAATGTTGTTGAAACGTAATCAAGTTGTCAGCGGCAAAAAAAGCAGCTAAGCATTGCAAATTATGTATGCCTCTAATTACGGGGAGATTCCCGCCGGGCCAAAACCCAAACTGTCAACAAATGCCTGCTCAAGACGAGACGACCCCCCTCAAATCCGGCGGGATACATTTTGCTAATGCCCTGCTACAATTTCCAAGTCGTCTCAACAACTTTCCTCATTTCAAATGTCTCCCGGTTGTCATCACAAGACTTGGAGCCTTAGCCGCCCTAAGTCTTAAGTTGCTGGCGCAAGGAATTGACAATAAGCGGCATAAATTTAAAAATTTCATTTTTATCGCATTGCAATTTTCTTAACAGTTTTTCCCTCTTACTTTGTTTGGCGTGTCTTTTAAGCCACATTTAAGATACTTGCCTGGGTATTATTGACTTTCGAGTTGATAAAGTGCCATAAATGTCACCCCATTAAAAGGCAAAGGTAAAAACGCGCTGCGGTGACCCGCTCCCGGGGGTTGTTACGTAGCAGTAAGTCCGTGGCTCTGTTGCTACTTGTGCGGTGGTTTGCCGGGATAATGCGCCTCAACTCAATTGGGAATTTCGAAGGTAAAGTTGAATTTCATGTTCGGCTGCGGCAATTGTCACAGATGGTTTAATTGAAGTAATTACATGCGAATCCGTCAGGATTTGCCAGCTCTCGCTTCTTCTGCTGTAAAATGATGACACTTTTTGTTTATTATTTTATTTTATTATTACGAGCTAAGCAGCAGAAGCAGGAACAGCATCATCAGCCTTTTGGGGGTTTTCTCGTGGAAAAGGGTTAATTGAGTTGTTTGGCTTTTGTTTTGTCATCGCTGTCGCTGCTTCTAATGAGCTAATGCCAACTGTGTGTAATTATTTAATGACAATAACAGGAAAAGTGTCATAAAAACAATATTTATACCGCATACATTTGGTTAGTAGCGGGTTTGACCGGTTTTGCACTTAAAGATTCGTTTCAGTTACGTTTTGACATTTCTACCAGAATATCACACAATATCATTCCAATGTCAACAGAAACCGAAATAAATATTGCATTCGATGAGAAGGTTATGCAATTATTGTGCCATCCACCTGGGAAAGAACAACGTGGATTGACTAGATCATCAAACCAAAGCATGAGCCCAACTCACAATTGTTTAATTAATTTGAGTTATATCTGCATATACAATATAAAAAAAAAACGTGGGGACTAACAAAAGTTCGGTAAGTTGGTGACTTTGTTGTTGGTGACGGTTAGTCATCTTTTAAAAATCCAAAAATAGCAGATGCTTAGTAATTGTTTTACAGGACTTGGTTTAAAATTTCAGAGAGATCGCATTAAATGGAGACGAGAAAACGCATAATAGCTGAAGGTGACTGAAATTCCATCACTAGCGCAAACAGAAATTCGTCATGTGATTCTCAACGGCTTCCGGCGTAAATTAGGTTAGGTTAGGTTGCGATGGCAGTTAGGCCACGTGGGCCCATTGCGATGCCATATATTCCCTGTTAAACCCTAGGGTTGTGTTCGGTACTGAACCATTGTGTGGAGAGAATGTAATTAATTAGAGCTGGGATCTTTATGTCGGATGTCTCCGATAGGTTGAGTAGGAGGAGTTGACCAAGAAACCTAAGTCCCCTCCTACTTAAAGCGGGGCAATGACACAGAAGGTGCTGTACCGTTTCCTCCTCTTCTTCAAATCTGCAACTTCTACAGAAATCAAAGTATTATACGCCTAGGCGTGCTGATTGCCTGCCCATAAGACAGTGACCCGTCAGGGCCCCTACCAGAAGTTATACGTGTTCCCTTCTGCACCGTAAAAGTGTATTAGTACGTTTAATGTCGAATGCTAGCCACGTAAGTCTCGCTACCGCACAAGAGGAAAAGTTTTTCCACCGGACCGTATAAATACGTTTCCTTCTTTTACCGTGAGTGTGCTAAGGTAAGTGGCAGCTTCCTGGATGGCTACCACCTCCGCTTGGTACACACTACAGTGATCAGGGAGACTGAAAGATAGATTAAGGTCTAGGTTGGGTGAGAAAACACCCACACCTAATATTTCATCGAGCTTAGAACCATCCGCGTAGATATTGATGGCGTTGGCTCTACTGTGGGGAAGGTTGTCCCACTCGTTGCGAACGTCGTTTGACACAATAGTCTGTATTAAACGGTATACCCGCTTGGTTATTAAGTATAGTAGAGTGCCCCGAATTACCCCTGCTCCAGGTATCGGATTCTCGAAGTCTTAAGGCTGTTATGGCAGCCATTTGTCTCGCTACTAGGTCTAGTGGTACGAGATGAAATAAGCGCTTCCGTGGGTGTTCGGAGTGCGCCGCTCATGCATACTTCAGCGCTTCTCTGCACTTTGTTCATGTTATTCAGGAAAAATTGTTTCCCGAGTGCTTGCCACCAAACTAGTGATCTGTACAATAGTATAGGGCGTACTACTGCTGTGTAAAGCCAATGTACTATAGAGGGGGAGAAACCCCATTAGAAAAGAGCAATGGTTGCCTTTCTTATGCGGTCATTTATGTTGTCATCCCAGAGCAATTTCCTGTCCAGAATGACTCCCAAGTATTTGGCATTGTCACCAAACGCAAGGCTGACTCAATTGATCCTGGGAGGGACAAGGTTTGGAATTTTGTACTTCCTGGTGAAGAGTACAAGTTCAGTTTTGGCTGGGTTCACGCCCAGTCCGCAAGATGTCGTCCACTGAGCTAGTGTTGCCAGTGCTGTCTGCATAAAATCACACAGAGTCTGTGGGAATAAACCACATTTAAAAATTGCAATATCATTTGCGTAGGCCACCACCACGTGTTCCTCCGCCATCATGAGCCGTAGAAGTTGGTTAACTGTCACGATCCATAGAAGCGGAGAGAGAACACCTCCTTGCGGAGTGCCCCTGTTTACAAATCTGGCGTAAATTAAAACCAGTACAAATATTCGATGAATGCCAAATTGCATTTGGGACGATTGACCATCTCTTAAAATTATATTAAAGTGGTTCAAAAGATTCCAGACGGGACATTTTTCTGTAGATGACGAGCCGCGAGAAGGTCGAGTTAGCCAGAGTTAAAGCTAAGCTAGACGAAGACCCTCGATCAACACAGGAAATAATTGCTAATGAACTGGGCTAAAAATGACATTTCTGTATCTCGAATATTGCAACATGATTTGCTGAACACGAAGAAGTCTGCTAGATGGGTTCCACGCATTTTAAATAACGCCACAAATTTCCTAAAAAGAATTCTAAAACAGGCAATCTAGCAACTTTAATAAAGTCGTTACTGGTGACGAAGCTTGGTTCTATAAGTACGATCCGGAAACCAAACAGCAGTCCATGACATGGAGCCCAACTGGAGCAAAGTGACAAACAAAAGAGATAACATCAATTTATTTCACCAGATCAAAAATTAAAGCTGCTATTCCGCTGGAAAAGGGACAGACCGTAACTGCTAAATGGTATACCGAAGACTGATTGCCAAAAGTTTTCATAAATTTGTTGGAAAACCGAAAGGAAGAACAATTGCCTGGCTATTTTGTACATCATGATAACGCGCCAGCTCACACCGCCGAAACAACAAGTAACTTCATTGCGCTCTCTGGCATCGAAGAAATACTTTCACCACCATATTCTCCGGATCTACAGGGTGATCCATCTAGTCTTTGGAATTTGAACTATTCATAATTTGTCTTTAAAAACGTCGAATGTCTTTCAGAAAGCGACTAATATTTAGTAAAAACTTTGACATTTACGAAATGGGTGGCTATCCGCTTGAAGAAAGTTGGGACATAATAAATACATATTTCCAAAGTGGTGAGTCCTCGACTCAAACTGTGCGAATTTAAAAAAAAAAAACATTTAACAAAAAAATGTTCCGAAAACTCAATTTGTGGATCAATTCGTGAAGCGAGTTCGTGAAACTGGAATGTTGGTAACAAAACCAACCCGTGTACGTACTCGTCCAGTGCGCTCGACCGAAAACATTGCTGCGGTTGCTGAAAATGTGCGTGAACATCGAAGTCAACTCGCCATCGATCGCATCAATTGGACATTTCGCGCACTTCTTTGATGCGAGTTTTGCATACAGACCTTGCCATGGAGCCATACAAAGTTCAATTGGTGCAGCAGCTAAAGCCAATTGACCATCCGAATCGTCTACACTTCGCAAATTGGCCGAAAGATCGTTTGGCCGAAGATGGTGAATTTGACCGAAAAATCATATTTACGAATGAAGCACATTTCCACCTCGGTTGTTATGTTAATAAACATAATTGTCGCAACTGGGGCACAGAAAATCCGCATATCGTCGTCGAGAAGCCAATGCACCCACTGTTTGGTGCGGACTTTGGTCTCGAGGCATCATTGGTCCATTATTCTTCGAAAATGAAGAAGGAGCCACCGTGACCGTGAATGGAGAGCGCTACCGCGCAAGGTTAAGAGATTGGTTCTTCGATTGAAGAAGACTTGGACAATATTTGGTTTTAATAAGACGGCGCTTCGTACCACACAGCGCATGCCACAATCGATCTTCTGCGCCTTCAAAAATCGAATAATTAGCAAAAATGTAGATGTGAATTGGCCGCCAAGAAGCTGTGATCTGACACCGCTAGACTATTATCTTTGGGAAGCGGTCAAGGACAAATGCTATGTAAACAATCCTGAAATTGGGTGAATCGAATCGAATTATCTTTGGGAAGCGGTCAAGGACAAATGTTATGTAAACAATCCTGAAATTGGGTAAATCGAATGGGCTACTCCCAAGTCAGCCGTGGTGGTCATTAGAACGAAATTGTTTTTCATAAATAAATGACATAAACCAACCTATCCAGTAAATGTTCAACCTTTGAAAAATATCGAGCCTTCTTATACTTTGTACCAGAGGTACACAGAGTATAATAAGATTGTGCAAAGGTATGTAACAGGCAGAAGGAAGCATATCCGACCCTACTACTGTGGGCAAAAAGTAGTCGGAATTTGTCGATTTAAATCACGCGGGCTAATATTTTCGCCCGAATATTTTTTTAGTTGGCAGCACTGTCACTGACTTACATGTCAAATTTCATGTCAAAATATTCATTATTGTTTGAGTTACGCTTGGTTTTGTGACACGCAAAAAGTGGTTTCGGCGATTTTTGAAATGTCTGAAATTGTTCAACAAAGAAGTGCGATTAAATTTTGCTTCCTGAATGGAATTGGTTTAAAGAAGGCCGAAAACACGTCGAAGACGAACACCGATCTGGACGACCATTAACATCAACTGATGAGCAACACGTCAACAAATGCAAAGAATTGGTGCTCCAAAATCGTCGATTGACTGTCCGCGACCTTACTGAACTTGTTGGAATATCAGAAGGATCAGTAAAAACCATTTTGAAGGACCACCTGGGCTTGAAAAAAGTCAAATCTCGTTTGGTGCCAAAATCGCTCAATTTCATTGAAAAACAGAACCGCGTTGAAGTGTGTGAAATAATGCTTTCTGACTATCAGGACAAGTTGAAACGCATTATTACGGGCCGTATTCGCCTGATTTAGCTCCGTGTGACTTCTGGCTATACTCCAAACTCAAAAGACCACTCCGAGGACACCGTTTCGAGTCGATTGAAGAGTTTAAACGTGAATCGGCACGCGCTCTGAAGGCCATACCTGAAAGTGACTTTTTGGCATGCATCGAGGACTGGAAAAAACGTTGGCATAAGTGCATTGCATCGGGAGGGGATTACTTTGAAGGCGATGAAATTCATTTGGAAGAATAAATAAAGATTTTTTGATTTATAAACAAATTCCGACTACTTTTTGCCCACAGTAGTATAATGTATATATATTCTTGATCAGAATCAACAGCCGAGTCGGTCTGGCCAAATCCGTCTGCAGTCGAGTGCCACGACTACAAAATACCCTGTTCCCTTGATTTCGTTTGTTTTCCTTTACATACACAGACACTCACACATACACACACTCACACATACACACAAACGCATGGCATGCGGCCGCGCGCGATAACTGACAATGCAAGACCCCCCTCTCTCCCACAAGCAAAATTGATTCGTATATAACTTCGGTGTTTATTGTCCGATCTTAGTGATCTTTTCAGAATAGATAGATATTGGGCCTTACTTGATATATGTAAAGTTTGGAAGGTCTATCTTAAAAATTGTGGCTCTGACAGTTTTTTGAGCTTAAAGGGGGAGGGGGGGAATTTTCCAAATCTGAAACAAACTCGTATTGAATCGGGTATACACCTACCTACATTCAAAAATTTGTGGCTCTAGCTCTTATAGTCTCTGAGAAACACGCGTTCATACGGACAGACGGACGGACAGACGGACAGGGCTAAATCGACTCGGCTGTTGATGCTGATTAAGAATATATATACTTTATAGGGTCGCAAATGTTTCCTTCTACCTGTTACATACTTTTGCACAACTTCATGATCCCCCTTTTCCCATTTTCAATGGGAACAGGGTATAAAAACACAAAACTATAAATATATTTTTTACGAAAAATAAGTATTATTTTGAGAAGAGATTGAAAGTAGTCCGTAAAAAGAAAATCCTCGGAAAAGTATCACTAGGAGACCGTAGGACACCTGCGAAAGTGTCTGTTCGAATAATTGAACAATGGCGTAAATTTCCATTGTCCGATGTAAATAAACAATTGGCGTATTCAGCAGATAAATCCTATTTTCGATTACTGATTTACGTCTTGCAATTTCTGTTGATTCTCTGTTGAATGACATTGAATGCTTAGTTTAGGTTATTCTCTTCCTTATTACATTTGGTCAAAAATACATTGTCACAACTTTTTAGGGCTTTTAACGCTGTAAGTTCGGTAGTTCATTCTCAATTTTTTCGTTAACAGTTGGCCGTACAGTCGATAAACTGTCTCACCAATCATGATTACGAAATTTTTTAGTCGCAATCGGCAATCACTGTATTCACCGCTCAAAATGGGCATTTATAAATCAGTAATCGAAAATCGGATTTATCTGCTGAATACGCCAATTGTCTAATATATTTCTGTATTTGGTCTCTTACAACTGAACTTATACATGGTTTCTGAACTGTGCCCTACCGCCGTTGTTCGAGTAATCGAACAATCTTACCTGACACACCTATAATAGGTAGAATTTTTTTGACTTCGGATTCGTGTTTACTGGGTCCTAATTACCCAACAAAAGTAACTTTCACCTCTTGATAAAAAACTTCGTGCAGCGCGGCATAAAATGGGTTAAAATAAGAAAGGTCTCAAGCGGACTTGAGCTTCACCATTGTAAGACAACACTCTTCGCAACGCACCACAGGGCACTTCGCTTGGAGGCTGCTTAACATTCAACTTAATTTGCTCTGTGTTCTCTTAACATTTGACTGCGTTCTTTACTCTGACTTTCTCTTCTGACTCTCTTAACATTTGACTGCGTTCTTTACTCTGACTTACGCGTGGGCCTCATGGCCGTGAGTGTAGAGACGCCGCATTTGTAATCGATTGGAGATTTCCCGAAGGTACCGAGTTCGAGTCCCAGTTAGGCCAAGGTCAGGTAAAGTGAAGTTTATAATTAATAATTTTTACAAGTTTAATGTGTTTTCAGAACAAAACAGAAATGTTTGGAGATGTACCTAGGCCAAGTATTCTTGAGTCTTGAAGTTTTAATATTACTTGGATCAAGTATGAGCGTACTTGTCCGAAATCTTGAAGTTGTAATATTCTTGGATCAAGTTTGCACGTACTTAATTTAAGGTACGATAATGTTGCATTTTTTATGCAAACTCGAACTTATTTTAAGTTTGAAACCTACTTGAATCAAGTTGAAATGTTCTCATTTAAAGTATGTTTCGTACACATTTTTTAAGTCGGATAATACTCAAATCAAGGTTTCAAACGTACTTGATTTAAGTATGGCGAACTTGATGGTAGTAATTTTAGACTCAGTTTACTATCAAGTCTGAAAAAACAGAGCTCCAGTAGGGAATACTTGATTTTTTCTCTCTGTGTAAGCAATTGCCACAGTCCACATCTGATTAGCTGTTTCATATAAAAAAGGATTTGAGCTATTTTCAGAAGCCGATATTTACAAATGTATTTACATACTCAGTTTGCTAAGAACAGACAGATGGATTTTTCATGCTTTTTACTTTTGTGTGATTCACACATCTAGACAAAATTAAATTGACCAGTGTAAAGGTCAAATACCTTTTCTATAAATAGAATGGAAATTCTTTCGTCAACTTTTGCATTTAATTATAAATTTCTGTAGGGAATTTATGTGCTACGAAACCATATTATTTATTTAATAAACACCGAATTTTCAACTGCACAAACAATGACAAGTCACTTAATTTGTAGCCTATAAAAAGACCTTGGCTCAGTCGTTGGATACACAGTTGTCGGTTAAAGATTCACCGTTGTATAACCATCAATTGCCATGTTCAGCATTAAGTTGTTTGTTCTGGTAGCTGTAGCCCTATGTATGGTTCAGGCCTACCCCATAGCTGAACCGGAGGAGTCGGAGCCCGAACCCGGGCCGGAATTTTCAAACGATCCAGAAGCCGATCCAGATACCGAACCAGATACCGACCCAGATGCCGATCCAGACTTCGAACCCGATTTTGAACCCGAAATCGATCCCGTTGTGGACTGTCCTTGTTACCTGCGCAGATGCACATGCTTTCCCAGTTGAGGTTGTTCCCATAACTGAAATGCATTCTGGTACTCTCCAGAATAATCTTTAACCTTTGTTGAACTTCAGCTATGATTTAGAACGAGTAACTTCCTCGGGCTCTCTAGCCATTTGCAATTGTTATCTGTTGTTGTCATTAAAGTGTTGGTAACCTTTGAACATTTCATCTTTGATTTCCTCTTCCATGGCAGCGATTTTGCATTACTTTGTGCGCTCAATTGTTAAGCGTGGAACGCTACTGTGCACAGGACAATCATTTTCATTGCATTGATCACTTTTTTATTCATATCCGTTCACTCGTTGGCAAAGTAATTTCTTTGCTCTTTATGCGCCAAGCTGCCTTGCTCGCCCAGCCAGCCCCGCAATGAGAAACAAAGGAAAAAGTAATCACATCCCCCTCCATGGCAGACGGCCCGCCCCCCCTTTGTGCGCATTGCACTTTTCTACGTGAATTGTTTTCTGTTTTGCTGTTTGTTGCTCGACCTTTTCATTTCATTTGCCTGGCTTTGGCAAACACTTCACCTGGTTGGGAAAAGTCATTTTAAGGTCTAACCTTATGACCGCGGGACATGCGCACCAGCCCCACCTAATAACCCTAAAAGCCTTATCGAGTTATTTGGTATGAAAACAAGCAATTAAAATGATGAATATGCAATAAATGTGTATTGTAGATATGTACACTCAAATGTGGAAGCGGCGCTGTCTCTGCCACCCGCCAATACATTTTGTATGCTAATGAGGAACACATTTTTATCTAAAAAGCCAAAAAAAGAGGAAGGAAAACGAATATACATTTGCCTAATGAAAATAGCGCCATTAAAATGAGAAAAACAACTTTAGATACCGAAATTCGAAACACGCCGAGTTTTGGCAATTAAACAGGAAAGGTACGCGTAGGTATGCGGTCCTGCGTCCCGCTGACGCTCTGCCCTGGCCATGAATATGGATGTGTGGTATGGACATCGACGGGGCAATGATCGTCTAGCAAATTAGAGATTAACACGCATGTGTCGTCCTTTTTGGGAACTCTTGGTTCATTGACCGACGCTTAGCAATTAAAGTAACTGGCTGACAACTTCGGGCCGAGTGCCAAACTCGCGGCCAGTTTTATAACTTTACGAATTAGAGCAATTTAATGAAACTATAAAAACGTCAGGCACGCTTAAAACCGCACAAGTATGCTGAAATTTTGGAAAATTTCAACGGCACGTGCCTGAAAACTCAGGTAAACGATAGAGGGATGGCCAAGTTGCTGAGCTGACCCACGGCTATCTGACTGCGTGTTTAATAAGCTATGACGGGCTAGGAGAAGCAGCCACATTAGAAATGCAGCCGGGGTGGACCCATATCAGTGGAAAATTAAGTGCATTTTGAGTGCAGATACAGAACAGAGGGAGGAAGGGGACAGGTTGGGTGTGCCTGCTCATAATTCCGTTGCATCCCGCCATACGAACATATTAATTAAACTGCCCACAAGCCTATGCGCCTGTCAGTTGTCAGTTTGAGTCAGATCAGCGTAGGTCAACAGCTTAATTATACATACATATATCAAATTTATTTATGTATTGCATTCTCAAACCACGCTTTGTTTGTTTCTCGAATTGTTTGTCCGTTTACGCCCAACTTTCGTCTCTGGCTAATTTGATAATTGCAATTGCGTGTGCGGTCAGTGAGTCGTCGACGCGTCTAAATGCACATACCGACAGTTACACTTGGAAAAACAACGCTTGTCAGAGTTCCACTATAAGCGGTATGGCACTTAAGACTTTCTTTTCTGAAAATTCCAAGTATATTTTAAGACCAAATTATACTAGTAAAAATTCTCCAATGAAGTAATTCCAATTCTTAGAATATTCTTTTTTAATTGAAGTTTTATGAATTGAGTTCGTCGTAGACTTCCAATACCGAGCGTATAAATTATGAAATGAAAATATGTAATTTTCAAAAAGGCTACTTTGATTCCATGCAGTAATCTAGTTTAAAGATGAAGTCGGAAAAATCTTAAGCAATATATAGGCCTACACTAAGCATTCTTTGTTTCTCTTTAGCACATGTAGTCTTACTTGGTTTTACTTGGTCGATTAGAATAGGTAAATCTTAAGAATTGTAAAGACCTACACCAACCAGCCTTTTTTCTCTTTAATCTATTTTCTTTTTGATTTCGAAATATTATTCGATTCATTAAAGAACTTCTTAGATTCAAGTAAAGAATAATATGTTTTTGGGTTTAACGACCTGGTTTGATTCTTAGTCAGAGTGCTGGTTGAGGAGTCTCAAGGTCGGGAAGAAATTATAATTCAATAATTCTCAAGAAATCAACAACAATTGATATGAACATATGGACACAAGCAAGGTAAGGTTTCCCACACAGGATCACGTTTCGTTTATTACCAATCGACTCGTCAGTGAGATGCTACCTGTTTTTCCACTCCAACAGCCATTACCAATGGCCTATATAGACAGATGAGGTAGCGAATCTGTTGTTGTGAATCGTAAGCTCAGAGAAATCATATGTCCATATGTTCATATCAATTGTTCGAAACTTGGAGGCGGTCCAGTTTAGAACAAAAAAGTTTTTCCCACTAGAACTTCTTTTTCGACCGATCATTCATACTGCAGCTATATGCTATAGTGATCCGATTTTGATAAAACTTTGTAGAAGTGTGTTAAAGTATATACAATAAGAATATGCCAATAAAAAGGACGTTTTCATTAAAAACAAAAAAGTTTTCCTCTCTCGAACTAGTTTTTCGACCGATCGTTCCTATGGCAGCTATATGCTATAGTCATCCGATCCGGCCGATTCCGACAAATGTGCAGCGTATATGTACTAAAAGACTTCGTGCAAAGTTTTGTGAGGATAGCTTCAAAACTGACGGAGCAGATAGCATAGAAACAGACAGACGGACAAGGCTAAATGAACTCAGCTCGTCATGCTGATCAAGAATATATATACTTTATGTGGTCGGAGATGCTTCCTTCAATGCGTTACAAACATTCGCACAATTTTATAATACCCTCTGCAAGGGTATAAAAAGTTTTTTCTTTGAATAAACTTTACACCCGGTCACCGCTCTCTGCTGTTGGCGCCAGCTTTGTAGTACCGCCGTTCAGATTCGGCGTTAAACTGTAGGTCCCTTTCTCTTGTGAGAAGATTAGAAGGGCACAAGCCAAGAGATTGAGAGAAGCTCGGCTTTGGTCCTTTGGCCACCAATGAATAAAACGAAAATGGGCTGCAAACAAAAAACATTTTTTGTGGACCTCCAATTAGCTGGTTAGCTGGTAAAAGTTTACCAATGGTCAATGTTCAATTTTAGGTTCAGTTCGGCATAAGTTTTACTAAAATAGAAAACCAATAAAATTGTTTAATGTACCAAATATTTTTTCGAATTTTTAGAGCGAAGCTCTTTACGGACGGTCGACTGTGGAAAAATCCAGAAAACGATTGACTTTGCGACATATTTCCTTGGCTACGCTTTTGACTTTGCAAAGTCTGCAGCTTTGGTCTTTGCAAGACAGCCATAGGTGGTGGTGGTAGAATAGCGGTTAACAAATCAGTGACCAAGCAGTGACCAAAACAGTCACCCAAACAGCGACCGAAACAGCTACCAAATCAGTGACTAAAGGAGTGATCAAAACAGTGGCTAAAATAAACAGTTATACGATTTTTTTAGGCGCAGATATTACAAAATGAAGTGACCGAAACATTGACCAAAACTGTGACAGAAACATTGATCGAAACATTGACCAAAATAGTGACATACAGTGACCGAAACAGTGACCAAAACAGGGGCTAAAATGGTGACCAAAACAGTGTTCGAAACAATTTAAAACAGTGACCGAAACAGTGAACACACTGGGACTGAGCACTGACCAAACAGTGACAAAAAAGTGACTAGAACAGTGACAAAATGACTAAAACAGTTTCCGAGTCTTAGAAGAGACAAATTAAGGTCAAATAGTATCGGTCAGAACACAATGAAAAATCAGCAGGAGTCCCTTAAAGATCACAGGATCGGGAATAGTCGCGAACAACTTTCATCACCCTTAAATGCTTCGGAAGAATGCGACGACTTTGAGACCAAGCCAAAATTTTTATTTTGTAATATCTGCGGCTAAAAAAAATCTTTTAACTAAATATTTCATAAAATTTGTTAATGATTAGAAATAGATTTATGCGATGATTTCATTGTAAATCTAAAAATCAATGTTGAATGCCTAAGGAACTTATCAATAAATTATCCAAATAGAAATTTTCCCAACAATTTTTTTGGTGAAAATGGTAAATTTAAAAAAATATATATAACTTTCGATTTGACGACTATCGATTCTCAAACTTTCGATGGTGTCCACTATTGCGTGGTTAGCGGTGGATGAAAAAATGAAGTTTCTCTTTTATGCTCTTACTTTTACAATTTAAATTGTAAATTTCAATTAAATTCAAATTCAGATACAACTATATAAAATCCTATTTCAGATATAACCATCATGGCTAGCTAAAAACTTTTTTCAATGCGACCAGCCCAAGTGAGAAACAGAAACAAACGCAGCACAAGCGGTCTCTCACTGAGCGGAACACTTTTTCTCGTACATGTGATGTGTTTTCTGTTACGTGTTTTCGGTTGAGCAAAACAACCGAGTCGTTCATCCTACAACCTCCGACGGCAACTGTTTTGAGCGAGCGCTCACTAAACAACTGTCTGCCAATTAGCAGAACACAATACATGTCTGCGAAAAGTGTTTTTTGTTTTGTTTTTGTTGTGTGCGTTTGGTGGGCTGTTTATACGCTCGTTATACAAAAACACCCACGAGCGCAACACACCGCACGCCTACATACGCAAAAGACAGTTATAGGCAGTATAGGAATGATACACAGGAGATAAACAGGAACGAAAAAAACGGGTTTTGCTCTGAGCGCAGCAGAATTGAGCAAAAACAGATATAAATCTGCCTTTCGCTCCCTGTTTTCGTTGTGTCCGTAACCAAACTGTTTTTTGCCGACACGTTGAAAGTGCTCAGAGTTTTTTGCGAGCTCTGATAACCATTCAAAACCCTAACTACTTTATATTATTTGGCAATTGTAATTTCAAATTAGATTATCCCTCGAAAAGAGCTTCGCTCGTACCGGGTGTTCCACGAATCCCACTCACTTTTTTTTTGTGGAATGGATTGCTCATCTTAGACTTGAATGATAATGATTTGGAAGGTTCGAGGGCTCAAATTATATCAAAAATAGTTTATTTTCTCTCTCTATGGGGTGTTGTGAGGCACTTTGCCAAAAGTCGGTTTTAACTTCCGAAGAGAATGTTGCAATAATACGGACAACAAAAAAAACATTTAAAAAGAAAGGTAAACAAAAGAACAGACACCAGCATAACGTGCTCGTAAATAAAAGAAAATAAGGCGGCTGCCGACATTTCAGTGATATTTTTTAATTCAGAATATGAGAAAAATAATTTTTTTTGATATAATAAAGAAAAACTACTAAAAAACACGACTTTTTTACTGGTAATCGGGTGGCTCACAACACCCCACAAATTTTCGAAATGTCATAAAATCGCATTTTTTTAAAACCCCAAAGGCGCATTTTTCTAAAGTCCTTTTCTTAAAAATAGGGCAAAATTAACCTTTAATATTAGAAAATAGTAGCCCTTAAAGAGACTACTGTAATTTCTTAAAAACAGAAAAATTTTCTGCAAAAATATAAGTAGCCCATTCAGACGTGCCACTTCAACGCTGTGAAATAGCCTAACCGTCTAAGCGGCCGCCGTCGTTGCGCGCGACAAAGGTCTTGGGTTCTAATCCTAGTCAGTCCCTTACGATAGGCAAAATTATCGATACCCCGTCGAGTCACTACTCGAAAAGTAACGGATGCAAAAGCATTCAATTTGGATGCAACTTGTTTGCCACCACTAGCCCCTATGATTTTTGTATGGCGTGAAAGTTGCATCCGACACAAAAATGCAAGAATGCAAGAATGTGCTGTAGTGAGAACCGGACATATGATTCAGAAAGAGATTCTAGTTCTAAGAAAAGTAGCCCTTTGGTTAAGAAAAGCTTCCCATAATATTTAGAAATTATTTTTCTAAATTTTAGGGTGAGTCG